>JAEMOT010001146.1:36649-73349 GCA_019297695.1 Apostasia ramifera
TATATATATATATATTTAAATATTACAAATGTGATTAATTATTTTAGGTTGCTATTCTATCCACAGCTTTTATTTTTCCATATATTATAATCTCTATATTTTAATACTTAAATTTAGGAATGGCAACGGGGCAAGTTTGAGTCGAGTTTATAAATACCTATAGCTACCTCTCCCTGCCCCGCTCCTATTCCAGTTTTCACAAACTTGTACCCGCCCCGCCTCATTTTCTCACTAATGTTAATGAAAATCGAATTATTTTACCCTATTTGAAACAACAAAAATTATAGCTAAATGATGAATATTACACTATGAAAGCAAGACCTTATATTTATTTATTTTTAATGCATTCTTTTTATTTGACTCTATATAAGCCTATATAAAAGTAGATAAAAATATATATACATAACGGGGCGGGGCGGGTATAGTTGATTCATACCCGCACCCGCCCCATTTCATAATAGGGCGGGGCCGGTTGTGGGTCACGGGTAAAATTTTAGTACCTATACCCGTTGAATTAGGGACAGATCGGGACAGTTTAATCAGGTATGGGTACAAATTGCCACCCCTACTTAAATATTTATCAATTTTTTGAAAATGATAACTTAACTATTAAATTTAATGAAATTTGTCAAAAGACCTACATGAAAAAAAATTTAGGCAAGACAACCAAAACATTATGTTTTTGTTTAGATAGACTTATGTAGAATGAAGGATTTACCTTAAGAATTTGAGTGAAGTTACCTCTATAGTTTAATTGGAGCAGATGCTAGCGAAACTAATAGGTGGAATTTTATATTTTTTTTCTCTATATCACAAAAAGGCAATTGAGATTTTAGAAGATTGCAGAAAAGAAGATACCGCATTAATAATTATGAGTGGATAATGCACGATCGTAATTATATGAGAAAAACTCAAGTTGAACTCAAGCATGATTAATACTTTAGTAAGAATGATAGAGTTTTTTATATGCAATTGAGTTTGGTGACAAGCTTTGTAACTTCTTGTGATCTTAATGTAGAGGTATTGTCAATTTTGATTTTAGAAAAACTGCGTAACTTAAGCGTTTCCTAGGAGGTCACCCATCCCAGTGATACTTCAGCTCAAACACACTTAATTATAAAGTTTTTCATCATTAATCTCACGATTTTTGCCAAAAAGAAGTCTCTATTATTTTAGAACACGTTATCTACTTATGCAGCTCAAGATCTCCCTTCTTTTGAGACAATTTATTTCTATGCCTATCTCACAACTCAATATTCAGCCTAGAAGCCTGCCTAGAGCCGCACTTTGCCTCAGTAATTCCTTTCTCTTAGTACATCACCCGGCGATCACTCGCTGGCCTCTTCGGCTACGGCCGTTACATGCTTATTCTATTTGATCAAATATTTAAGAATCAGCTTGTTGTCTTGCTCACGATCGAACTAATTAAAATAGTAGCTAATTATATTTTTTTTTTTACATTTCACTGATTCATTGTCATCATAAATAATAATATTATAGAAATATCCTGATATATTATGATTTAAAATAACTTAATATGACATATCGGATGATTGTTCAGTCCTCAATCATCAGCCCAACTCGCTTTTTTTAACACTAATTTATTTTTTTTTATTTTTTTATTTTTATTTTTTGATAGCTGGATATATTAATTAGATCCATTAAGATAATGCATTTTTCAGGATCAGCACACTTTTTATGCCAAGCAATGGGCAATAAATATGATTTCATGGTTCACGTTTTTTTAATGCCATGAATATTTTATTATTTTTATTTGTTAAATTAAAATAAACACGAATGACGACAAAAGAAGTTACGAGTAACGACAAATCTCGTCGTAGGCAAACGTACGTGTTTCTCCGTGTTTATTATTCCCTGTCAAAAACTTCCCAATTTTAATATTAAAAAAAGAATATAAAATAATAAAATAAATTAACTTCGATGATTTCTTAAAACTTTACAATAATATCTTGATCTACGCTGTTCATTGAAGAAAAAATAACAGTGGAAGTTGCACGAAACTTTAAAAAAATAATAATTTATGTCATTTCAAAAATATTTTCCCAAGATTTTTCTTTTTGAAAACTAATGAATTTTAGCATTGAAAAAAATTATTATTAATCCCGTTTGTCTCCAAATTAAAAATTAACTTAATTTAATTTTAACCTAACATATCACATCACACATAAAATTTAATATTAAAAATTAACTTTATTTCACATCTTACACACATTACTAAAATAATAACTAACTTATATCACATCCCTCATATATCCCAACATAATAACTAACTATATATCACATCCCTCACATATTCCAATATAATAACTAATTTTATTTCACATCATTCACAATTTTTAATAAAAAAATATCTTTATCTAAGTTTAATTTTAATCTTGTTAAATTTAACCTTACAATCAAACAGACCCTAAGAGATAAAAACTAGAAATAAGAATAGGAGAAATAATTACATGGCATGACACTTTTTTTGGGCAAATTATGTCCAGGTCCTTGAGTTTACTTAATATTATGCAGATTCAAATTTTTAAAATTATAACATCGGTGTCTCTTTTTTTATTCTTTTTAATTAAAATTTTTAAAATTACTGTTTTACCCCGGCCTCTCTCTCTCCTCACGATCCGGCGCATGCGCGCGGGCCGCGCGACCCGGACTCATTTGATAATTTATTAAAACTGAAGGACCCTGATGTTATAATTTTAAAAATATGGACCTATACGATATTAAGTGTTAAACTCAGAGATCTGTGCGTAATTTGTCCTTTTTTTAATTAAGTTAAAATAATTTATTGACTAAATTACAGCCAGAGGTTTGAGGTGTAGAGATATTTGTAAGTGTGATTCATTCTCAATTTTGATCTTGATCAGGCTGTTTGTTTTTAAAAATATTTAATTTTAATGGAAAAGTATTTTTTCAATAAGTGAATTTCCCTTTGTCTTGCTCAAAAATAAATATTTAATTTTAAAAAATGATAGCACAGTTTTTTAAAATTAAAATAATATCACAATATATCTTATTGACTAACTTACAATTAGAGATTTGAGGTATAAAAATATCTGCAAGCGGGTCTTATTTTGAACTTTAATCTCTCGAGTGATTAGATTTTTTTTTTTTAACTATTCATTTTTCTCTAAGAGATAAATATTCAAAAATAAAATAATATCGCACAATTGGTCCCATAATTCTATTTGCTCAAGGTGCTTCAAAAGGTTTGGAATCCAACTTTCGAATTCAATATCAAATTAAATTTCGACAAGGCTTTAAATAAAGAGGGAGGATCTACGGCTTGATGGTTGTTGCCAGAGTTTTTTGATGTTGTAATTGCTCGTCTTGATGACAAAATCAAGAGTCTATGGATCCTATAGTTGTTGAATATCTGGTGGCAAAACAAGCTGTTTTCTTAGCCACTAAGACGAATAGGAATGACATCTAAAGGAGATTCAACTGAAGTTGTTAGGCTGATTCAAAATACGATAGAAACATTGCAATAACAACAACAACAATAATAATTAAGCCTTAATCCCACTCGGTGGGGTCGGCTGCATAAACACTTTATTTTTATTGAGCTCTATCAATTACCAAATTCTTATCTAAGTTTAAGTAACTAAGATCACTCCTTATAATTTTTTGTCATTTTTTCTTTCATTTTTCTCTTTCTCTTTGTACATAAGCAAAATTCAATAACTCAATTTTTCTAATTGGAGCTTCAATCGGTCTTACGATTTATATGTCCAAACCATCTAAGCTGACTTTCTCTACGTTTATTCTCAATTAGTGCAACATCAATTTTCTTTCAAATATACTTATTTCTCATTCTATCATTTCATGTATATCTACATATCCACTTTAGTATCTTCATTCTTGTAATATTTATTTTATTTGTATATTTTTTCTTTGCAGACCAGCATTCAGCACCATGTATCATCGTTGGTCTTACTATAATTTTATAAAATTTATCCTTAAATTCGAATGAGATTTTTCTATCACACAATACATTAAAAGTATTTTTCCATTTTACCCATCTTTTTTGAATTTTGCTAATAACGTTATTATCTATTTCACCATTATTATTCGATACAAATTGTTATTGTTTAGATAATGTTTAATTTTTTTTTTAATTTTTATATTATATCTCATATTTATTGAAAAAAAAATAGAATTGCATACAAATTAGCTTGCTCGGCTCTTCAGCTTGATTCATTGCTGAGCTTCATTCATGAGTTTGATATTGAGAATTTAATCTTTCATAATTATTGGTTTATTACGAAAAATCTCTTGCCAATTCTAAAAGCAAAATTATTTTTTTGATTATTTAATTAAATATATATATATTTTTTTTTCTTAGAAATTTTAGAAAGTTACGGGTCAATGAAATTTTCTTTATCTTATTTAAATATTTTAGACATCAAATCTCATATAATTATATCTGATAAAACCTAAAAGATATTAAAATTTGCCGTTTCATGTGCATTCATATTATTATCCTTTAAATTCCCTCCACTAATTCTGATAAGACAACACATGCTGTACATTTTTGCTCATATCGATTTTGATTGGATCATTAAAAATATCATCCAAATAGAAATATAAAAAATTACACAAATACTCTTAAAATCAGCATTAATAATATTATTTAGACCCTCTAAAGCCTTGTTTAATTTAATTGAGTGTTAAATTTAAGTAAAAATAATATATATATATTTTTATTTTATAAAATTGATAAAAAAAATTTAATTTAATATTGAGAGGTGAGAGAATGTGAAATAAAGTTAATTTTAAAATTAAAAATAAAATTAATTTTTAATATTAAAATTTGTGTTATATGTGAAATAAAATTATTAAAATTTATAATAAATTTAAAATATTATTTTAATTAAATTTAGAAGCTTGCCAAACACTGGACTAGGTAAACACAATAAACTACTTTCCTTTTTATTTAAATATTTAGGTATTGTTTGACGTGAAGAACAAAATCAGAATTAAAATAATACTAATTTAAAATAAAATAATAATAAAAAATAAAATTTTATTATTATTTTTTTACATAAATTTTAATGTAAAAAATATTAATTTTTTCATATATTTAATTATTTTCAATAAAATTATGAACTTTATTTTATATCCTAAATCAAAATATTTGAATCATATATTTTATTCTAAGATATAAAATAAAATTGATGATTTTATTAAAAATAATTGAGTATATGAAATAAAATAATATTTTTTATATTAAATTTGTATAAAAAAAGTATTTATTATTATTATTATTATTTTTATACTAGTATTGTTTCGAATTTCGCTCAGCAGGGCCTTAGAGTTAATCTAGTTTTTTATTTAAAGATTTTGAATTATATATTTATATAATTTTGCATCAAGTAAATATTAAAAATATATTATATAACAAGTGAATTAGTTTTACATTTAGGCTCATATGTAGAGGTATATATTATTTATTTTAATTTTAAAAAATCTCATGATTTAAATATTTTAAATTAATTTATTTAAAATAGTATTATTTATTTATATAACTTAAAATTTTATCAATATTTTTGATATAAATTAGGGTGCCGAATTTAAATCCACATGACTATAACTTTTAATTAAAGTAAGAAAATTGATGTGTTTACAGTAAAAAATAAAAATATATATTAGAATTTAAATATTAATGAATTTATGTATTTTAATTTACATATAATATTATAAAGTATATGAAATATGTGAAATATGTGAAATGCGTAAAATTTAAATGAATATAGTGTGATAGTGGTAATATTTACAAATTGATGGTAAAATATATAATTTTGTGTAAATTTAATGTTCTGTATGTAAAAATCCATAAAATAAAATACAGGTCATAATTCATAGATTTTTAAAGTATTTTAAGTCAATATTGAAAATTATTATTATTTTTTTTAAATTTGGATTATCTTTTTTTCGTGCATCGAATTCAAAATTCTGGCCATTTCTTTTTTTTTAAAATGAATTTATGACCGGCTCTGCTATAAATTTTATCTGACGTTTTGTGACTTATTATTAATATTTGGAATATGATGAATGAATATTACCAAAAAAAATTAGGATGAATTAATTCAATTTTGTCATTTATTCAACAGCAATAATAATAATCAAACTAATTTTATCGCGATAGAATCAACTATATAATTTTTTTATTTTTATTTTACTCTATTAAATAATTAATTTTTATTTAATTCTAAATATATATAATCATTTTTTATATTTTTTTATTTTATTTTATTGGCCTTCCTTTTTATATTTAATATGGGCAAAATCTAATAATCCAGCTTTCTTTAATGGAGAATTTGTTCGCCTATAATTTATATATCTAAATCATCTAAGCCGATTCTTTCTAAGTTTATCTTCAATCGAGGTCACTCTAACTATTTCATGTATATATTTATTTCTCATTTTATCATTTCTTGTATATCTCTTATCTACCTTAATATCTTTATTTTTGTGATATTTTTCTTATTTTTATGTTTCTGTGTTTTAGGTTAGCATTCAGTATTATATAATATCGGTGACATTGTACTTATTTTATAAAAATTATTTTTAAATTTAAGTAAAATTTTTCTAGCACACAATTTACTAAATATATTCTTCTATTTTATTTATCATGCTTGGATTTTGTTATAACGTCACCATCTATTTTCCCATTATTTTGTATGATTGATTCAAGATATCTAAATTGCTTGCTCTCTTTGATATTTTGAGCATTAACTGTTATCTCCACGGTATAATTGTTTCTATCTTGAGTAAAGTTATATTTAATATATATTCAATTTTTTATCTGCTAAAATGAAAATCTTTGCATTCCAATTTATTTTTCTATAACTCGAATTTCAAATTAGTAACTTTCTCTAGTCTTATCAATGACAATAATATCATTTACAAAAATTATACATCAAATTACTTTTAATTTAATGTGTCTAATCAAAATAATTATAACTAGCGCAAGGGATATGTACTTAACATTAAAGTTTAGTGTAATTCAATTGAATTAAAAAAAATTCTTAATCAGATTTTTTGTGTTTCAACACATATAACAGATCCCTTATATATATCATAAATAAATTAAATATTAGCATGCTAACTTTTTTTTCTAAAAACTTTTAAAAGCATATTTTTCTTGAAATCTTATCATAAATTTTTTTTTTATTATTTATTCATACATCAAAAATTAAAAATAGTCGATTTAATTTAGAAATTGGTCAATATCATGCCAATATTTACATATGTGCAACAATTGGAAGAGCCTCATGTTTTCATTTAAATTTAGCATTTGGAAGAAAAGAAAATCAAATAATATAAGTGTAATTTAAAATTTGATTCGAGACAAATTTGTACGAGCTTGAGACTGATGATATAGAGTCCAATGATCAACAAATTGTCGATAATAAAATCATCTTTTAATGTTTTTGCCTAGCATTTGAATGCTACTTATAGTTTCTTATATATTTAATAATAATCTACAAAAATCAACTAAATATAATTTCTTTTAATGTTTTTTTTTATAAAGAAATCAAATATGTTACTAATAGTTTTTTTGTGGCATTGATATTGATTATTTGCCATTTGAATATTATTTTTTATTTTTTAAAATATTTATAATATTTTTGAAATAAAAATCATTTTGTAATTCACCTAAAAATTAATAATATTTCACATTATACGCATAATTTAAAATAAAAATTAATTTTATTTTATATTTTACACATATCAAAATAATAACTATCTTATATCATATTTTTCACAGATCTCAATATAATAATTAAATTTATTTCACTTCATTCATAATTTTTTTATTAAAAAATATTTTTATTCAAATTGAATAAAATTTTGCAAATAAAAGGGCCTTAATTTCAATATTCAAATAAATTGACTTCTTGCTTGTGCCATCAATCACCTTCTTTCATAACGCTGGCTTTGATTTAATCGTCATTTAATTAGGAGGATAGAAAAAATAGCTGATATTGCACATTTGGCTGTCATTTTATAAGAATCCATCAAAAGGTTTGAAGATTTAATCTCAATTTGATTGGGTCGACTTCGTGTTTTGATCTGCTATTCAAATTGATTCGGTCAGTTTTACGTGTTGATCTACTCGTAAAGCAAAAGGCAAATCATTGAATGTCATGTGTAACGACTATTTGTCACGTCAGTTTTATTCTTTACTTTCTTTTGTATATATTTGTAATTTTAATTCCTTCTTTTACATTGTTGATGCCAAAATGTATCATAAAAGAATGAATGATCTAGCGCGGGTCGCAAAGTTGTTGACTAAAATCTCGAGCTAGCAAGCGAGCATGGTGATGTAAGATAATCACGAGTAAAAGCAACGGTAAAGAAAGAGATGCAAGGCCTAACACAGAATCATTATATGAATTTTTTTTTGAAATGAGTAAAATCATAGCTCTTTTGGGAGGCTTGAGAAGTCGTTACAATTGTCTTGGCAAATTATAAGTCAAGTATAGGCGAGAAAATACGAAAACATATAGAAGAGTCCTGGAGGGAGCAACACAAGGCACGAGATGTACAAGAGACGGGCAAGAGGATTTTGTAAAGCCTTCCTTAAAGACTCTTCTTTTTGCAAGGCTTTGGAGTAAATATTTTCTTGTTTTAAATTGAGTAATAATATTTGCACTCGACCACGAGAATTTTGAATCGGTTTTCCTCTCTTTGCCCTTCAAGTGAATTTTCCTTCTCTCTACTCTGATCACCAATTTTTGTGATCTTGAATTTTGTACCCTTTCCCTGCTATTATGAGATGTCATCATGTGTATTAATGTAAGCCTATGTCTCCATGGTCTTACTGGGTACAACTAGAAAATTATTAAAGATAATTGAATGTCTAGAAATGCATCATATCAATAAAATATCTCTTATTGATAGTAATATATGATGTCTCCTTGAAATTGATGTAAGCTCTCCTGTGATGCCCATGGTTGAATGGGACGAGAAGTGATCACCAGATGATACCTTAAGAGAAAAGAATCACTGAGATAAAGTATAGCTCTTAATGAGTGGTGAGAGGAATACAAGAATGAATCATCTCATATTAGAATAGGAGAGAGATCCTGAGCTTTATAAGTAAATAACGTGATCTCAAATAGTAGAGACACCTTTTGGGACAAAATCATAGGCTAATGATAGAAAATTTTGCAGTTAAGCGTACTTAGATAGGAGTAGCACTAAGATGAATGACCTCCTTGAAAGTACTTAAGTCACACAACTTTTTTAAAATTAAAATGGACAATACCTCTACATTTGAATTACAGAATATTACACTTCTAGTCAAAGTTATTGATTTTCACGAGGTCTCTATGAGTTATTGAGTGATGCTACATACTCATCCATTATCACGACACATATTATTGTGCAGCTTATGTACCCTTCCCTTCCCTTCCTCTAGGTCTTAGTAGAAGATTATGCTTTTTGTGTATGACTTTGTGCACTCAAATGGTTTACATACAAAGAAATAGTTTTGTGATCATCGCCTAGCCAATGTGAGCCCGATACGTGTTGTGTAGAGCTAGGAGAGATTCTCGGAGCTCGACAAGGTCCCCTTCCAAGAGGTAATTTATGGTGCCCCCATCTCGGGAGAGTGCACCCGAGGTAAAGTCATTATAATTTTAAGAAAAAAAAATTTTATAAACAAATTACTCTATTAACTATTGACTAGTCAACCCTTTGACTATTTGCCTACCTTGTGTTCGCCATATACAGGTTCAAAATTCATTGATGCGTTTTTAGATTAATATCTTTGTATAAATCTAAAAGCTATAAATTGGTACGAACAGATCGTATTAGATATTCCTCACGTATATTTTGCCGGCTAAAAAAATTTCCTAATCAATATAATTATTTAATTGGTTAGGTCTGCCTGAGTTGCCTATCTAAGTTGGAAAGCATTAAAAAAAAAAGTCTCATCTTGATATATTAACGTGGCAAATGTGATTAAGCTTGTCATTATATTATATTATATTATATTATATCATATTATATCATATTATATCATATTATATTATATCATATTATATTATATTATATATAAGTTAATCTTGCTCCATTTACTTTAATAAGAACCAGTATAAACAAAATTTTAAATTAGTGGAATTGGCCTTAAGTTAGAAAATATTTATATGTCTTAATGGCTCCACTAAAGCAAACAATGTGTAGATTACAGAACACCATCAAAGACTTGAATATTTTATGTTATTTTTTTGCATAATTTACTATTTATCATGACCAAGCTTAACTTATATTTTAAAATATTATATTGCTCATTAATTTCATTAATTTTGAGGACTTTTCTCTCATCATACTACTTTTATTGGACTTATAGAAGCAAATTATTGTGGTATTGTTGATGGAATATTCATAGGAAAATTGTAGGAAAGTTAATGGAGAAATAATAGAATAAAAAAAAGAGCCCTAGAGATTTTCAAGTAGAAAATTTGAGTTATTCTAGAAAAATTATGCTAATAATTATAGTGATTTTAAATAATTTAAGTGAAGATGTGAATGACCTAAATTGAGAATAACAAAGCTTGGTCGATAAGGTTAGTTTAACATTTGATCTGTAATGCCCTTTAAGTAGCAAGTATGATTTTACGTAAAGAACAATAAGAGACAATGAATCACTTTATATACTAATTTTAATTCTTAAATCTCTTCACAACTTAAAGTACATTATATTTAAATTTACACATAATAGCATCATCTTCAGATACTTCGTGTATGAAACTTGGAGGAGCATCAAACCAAATTTCCTAGTCATCTATAAGAAGAGCATAGCGAGCTAATTTGTGTGCAACTCTATTAGCTTCTCGTAGGACATGAGAGAATACACATTTATCAAAAGTCTCTTGATAACTTTTTAATGTCTTTAGCTTCTGCCCAGTAATAGAGAGGCTCTCATTAGGATCTTGAATTAATCTAATGGTTTCAGAAGAATTCTCCTCTACCCACATGTCATTTATATTCAGCTAATTTGTGGCTAAGGATATTATCTGTTCAACTACTAAGCATTCTGCAATGGTAGAATCAAAGTAGTCTTTTATTTTAGCTGCAAGACAAGCAATCACTCTATCTGTATAGTTTTTGGCCATCACCCTCAAGCCCATGCAATGTCCTTCTTTATTCAAGACAAGCAGTCACTCTACCCACATATCTTTACACGAGTTAAAAATAAAACAAAATTGAGAGCCAACTAACCAATAAATATTTAAATTAGTGATCATTGTATTTTCAAAATTCAAAAATATAATATTATCTACGTGTTCAAAATAGTAAATTTATTTATTTTATTATTAAGATAATTACGTACACGTCACACCATTTAGTTTTATTTATGCTTTACTCATCCATTCTTAGTTAATTACGCTATGCACACTCAAAACATTACAAAATCTTACGTACAAGTTAAAACTTAATCAAAATCTATTTGAAAAAAATATATTCTACTAGTAAATCATTAAAATTATATTTTTACTCTTAATGGTACATATTTTTCTCTTCATCAATACCACGCTAAAGCGCTGATTTGTCTTAAAATCAATTCACATTGCGGATGTCTCCTTCCTTTGCCGCCACCTAAATATTAAGGTTTTAGATTTTCACTCAAAATATATTTAAATATTTTTAAAATAATATGATGAACGTCTAAAATTTTTTGTAATCTAACTATAGTTAGGTTATTAAAAAATTATAATTACTCATTGTAATAGAAATATGTTAAAATATGTGTATGTAAGATTTTATAATATTTTGAGTGTGCATAGCATAATTAACTAAGAATAAATGAGTAAAGCATAAATAAAACTAAATAATATAGCATATAGTTAATTATCTCTTTATTATTTCGTTGCATTCATTAAATTATACATATCATAAAAATATGAAAGTTATTGTATTTTAATTTAATATGCAATTTAGTTATGAAGAAGAATCATACTAAATTTTGTATTGATTTATGGTCAAATCGAACTATACGATCTAATTTTTACAATAATTGTAAGTAGATTTATTAATAAAATTGATTTTAGATAAGTCATTTTTTTTTGCATTTTTATACTTTAAAATTTTGTTATATATATATATATATATATATATATATCCTTCACATTAAATATGCGAGTAGCTTTAGAATAGATTTGATTTTAAGGAACATTTATGAAATAAAATTAATGAAGCTTTAGAATTACAATTTTTTTTAATAGTGTAATGATTTTTTACATAAATAAACTTATAGCCTTACCGGCATAACAGCATTCAAGCGCATACTCAGTAAATGCGGCACGTGAGAGAAGGCCACAGATACCGGCTCGAAATCCGCCCACTGCCCAACGCCGTTAACCCACGTTTCCTCTACCCCAACTTTAATACACGGTTCCGTGTCATTTCCGTTATGCAACTCTAACGCCGTAACTTGCGGTAACTGCCAAAACCGTAACAGAGGAAATGGTAAAAAGCTGGCGAGGAGATGGCTAAAATTGTAAATTACGCCCAGCACTGATCTGCAGTGTTTCTCGTGCCCGAACGGTGACCCGCACCGTTGACCGTACGTTGCCGCTCCTTCGCGGCCCTGCCATTTATTTCCGCGGCGTGCAAGATCTGCCCGGCTGCCCGGCTGCCCGGCTGCCCGTCCTTCAGAAATTACAAAGCATCAGACAATCAGTCCGTTCGCTTTCGCTTCCCATTAAATAAATAATTAATTTATTAATAAAAAAAAAAGAAAAAGAGTACCTGTTCCACTGCACCACCTAATCCAGCGTGTCCATCTTCTGTATATATACAGTTCCTCTTCTTCTTCCCCAGCGCCATTTCTCCTCTCTCTCTCTCTCTCTCTCTCTCTCTGCCCCCCTCGTTCCCACCATTCGCGACGCATTCCAACGCCGAGTGGAGCTGTGGAAGTACGAATTCCGTCCAACAATGGCGGTCCATGCTCAATATCCTTCTAACGCCTTCCCACCGGATCTCCACTCCTGGTTAGCATGCTTTTTCGCCTTCTTTCCGTTCTTTTGATTCGCTCGATGCTTCCTTCATTCCGTTTCGCTTTCATCTTCTCCCGCTGATCAGCTATTTGTGATGATCTCAGGGCACAGGCAGGCACTAATGTTCTTGAAAGCCTTCGTATGATGCAGAGCCGTGAGAACCAAATGGACCATATTCTTCCGTCTCTACGGCAGGCCGTTGTGGCCGGCGACGTGGGGATGCAGCCTGTGGCCGTCGGTAACACTACCGATTGTAGTGAACATCCCCGGAGTGAGCTCACCGGCAATGTTTCTGGATGCCGGAAGAGGAGTAGGGAGGAGACTTTTGGTACGGCTGCTAATCATGCCGGTGCGATGCCGTCCATCAGCCTGCTTCCTATGCTTGGGGGCGTGGAGCAGAGCCGACGGGTCTTTGAATCAGCTGCGACGTCAACTAGTGGTCAACGGTCGCTTATCTCCCCCTCGCATGCCCTCTGCAGTGCTCCTCCTACGCAGGCGCTGTTGGCTCAAATCTACCATCAGAATTTGGAGGTGGATGCGGTCATCCATTTGCAGAGCGAGAGGCTTCGGTTAGTGCTGGAGGAGGCGCGGAGAAGGCACTGCAAGGCGCTTATCTCAGTCTTAGAGCAGAGAGTTGCGAAGAGGATGCGAGAAAAGGAGACGGAGCTGGCAGACGCAAACAGAAAAAACGCCGAGCTCGAGGAGAAGGTCCGCGAAATTAGCGCGGAGAATCAGATGTGGTTCAACCTCGCCAAGAACAACGAAGCCATCATCGCTAGACTGAGAACAAGCCTCGAGCAGGTTCTGCTCCAGAATACCGCAGCTGCTGCGGCAGAGGTGCATTTGCGAGAGGGTTACGGAGAGAGTGATGGTGCTCGCCTCACCGCCGATGATGCCCAGTCCTGTTGTTTTGAGGAAGCGGTGGCGCCGAGCGCTCCGACCAGCATAAGATCGAAGCAGTCAACGCCGACGAACGATGAACTCCGGCGCCGAATGGCTTGCCGGGTTTGCGAGGAAAATGAAGTTTGCGTCCTGATTCTCCCCTGCCGACACCTCTGCTTGTGCAAGGGCTGCGAGATGACCGTCGGCAAGTGCCCCGTCTGCCGCAGCCCCAAGAACAGCTGCCTCCAGATCTTCACGTCTTGAATTCCAAGCAAGAAATCGATCCCTCTCGCTTTTTTGCCTCGTTTTGCTTCCCCTCCTCCGATTTCACTCATCGACGGCTGAATGAATTGCTTTCTCAGATTCTTTTTTGTCAAGTTAAATCCTTTGATTTTGCTTTTGGGAAGTTCAAATCCCCGCTCCGCGCTGTCAAATCGCAAGAACTTCTTTCTAAAATGTATCTCTTCAATCTCTGTATCCAAAAAATCTGCTCATCGTTTTACACGCTGATCTCGGATTCGTAATGTGGTCTCCTATATAAACAAGAGATAGATACTTTCCGATGACCCCTCTGGTGCGTTGGGAGAAAGCAGCCATGGCCGACGCCATGCCTGCTCTGCCAGCACATGCCGTGCTATCCGTTGCGACTTGTCGTTTTTCATCTTCCTCTTTCAAGCATTTTGTTTCTTCTTTTTTAAGCTCCCGTTTAAATAAATAAATAAATAAAATAAAATAAAATAAAATAAAATAATTGCAGTGCGAGGGAAGGAGGTAGTCAGAGGAGAGAGGATCTGGTGGGGCAGGCGCGATGCTTGCTCTTTATCTTTAATACATCGGTGGCCATTATTCTATTCCTTAAAAAGAATCAAAGTCCACGTCAGCATCTCCCCTCCCCCCCCTAAAGCGATGTAGTGGAAAATGGATGAAACCCCACCTTCTCCCATAATTTTAATGCGGCACTGGAAGTTGCCTGCGGGTCCCACCGCAGGGCAAGTGCCGTTCAGCTACTGGACCATGACTTATTTTTGGTTAATTATTGCTGCCTTTCTGTTTCTTAGCGCATTAGCAGGAAATTACTGGGTCTATTATTAAATTAAAAAAAATAGCAATTGGATGTTCTTAAAATTTTCATTAATTAAATTGTTTTTTTTTTTATTTTGAGATTTGAGATTGACGTTGTAAATAATATCTTTGCTATTAATAAAAGTAACTAATGGTAGACATTTTTATTTAATGAGTAGATCGATCTTGTAATTTTATATTTAAGTTGGAATTTCAGATGAAAATATTTAAATTGATTCAATAATTAAAAATGATTTTGCAATCTAGAATTTCTCACTCAATGCTCTAAAGTTGTTTCGGGCTTTCATAAAAAATTTTGATTAATCAATTAATAATAGAAAAATTTATATTTGTCGTTTTTAATTTTTTTTAAATCTTTAAGTTAAAGATTTATAAATAGTAATTTTTGTTTGTTATTGGTTATTTGAACTCATATGAAGTTAATACTTATAAATTAAATTATACTATTTATGTTTTTTATTTTTTTAAATTTTTTTAAATTTTTATGTTTATGATCTTTATTTTTATATAATTTTATTATTGTGAATCATCTAAAAATTTGTTAAATGTAATTTTAGTTTCACGTATTAATTTTAATTGGGTTGAAAAATAGTAAATAAAAATATAGAGATGTTATTTGTAAATTTTTTGGAAAAAAGTATTTTTTGAAAATGATAAGTGTAAATTACTCAAAGTAAATGAGTTCCATTAGATCTTAAAATTAATTTAAAAATATATTTACATTGCTATTTTGAAGAAATAAAATTAATTGTAAAGTTCAAATAAAGCGTTCTTGTAGCTAATTTGTTCAAAATAAATAAATAAAAAAAAGTAATAAAATTTTAAGACATTAACATAATATGATGTGTGGATCTATAATATAAAAAGTGCATGTAAGTTTTAAACTTCTCTCGATTCATAATTAATTTCATTTTCAAGATTTGTTTTAAATCTCTCAAAATTAGAAAAAAAATATATTTGTGATGTGAATATCACATTAAAATATCAAAATATAACAATGTTTATATAAGTAGCTTATAGAATTGTGTATAAAATATGTTGTTACAAAGCAAATCTCAATTTAGTTCAATATTAAATATTTTATAAAATGCATAATTCATTTTGAATTTAATTAAAAATAATTAAAATCAATTTAAATTTTACTCTCTTGAATATACATGATCATTTGATTGTATACTCTAATTAATTTTAATATAAACGTATCATTCACAAATTTCTCAATTAAAATTTAAGAATATTTTTGAAATTAATACCACAAAATTTTATTATTTTTATACAGCATACAATACATTTGCATATAATTTTTTTTTTGATATGTTCATAATTTTATTTACAATTCTAAAAATTATGTATTTCTTACAAGCATACAATTTTTTTTTTGATAGAATGTTTGTTGAGTTTTAACATGTCAATAGCATTGATATCTTCTGCAACAAGTAAATTTTTAGATTTTTCAGGCTGCTTATCTAATATAAAAATATATATAATATTTTTAAAGACAGATATACGATTAAAAAATAGTTAATTATGTTAATATTAAATAAAATTAATTGATATATTAAGAATTATATAAATTATTATTATTATTTTTTAAAAATAGTTATGATCAATTTGACTATCAATCAAAAAGAGATGAAATAATTTTAACCTACTAAAATTAACAAAACTGAAAATACAAAGTAATTTAATTGACACATTTAAAGTAAATTTTAAAATAAATTCAACGTATATACATGTTAATTATTATTTTTGCTGTATCCGTTACATCACTGAAATCCATTATATCGTGTGATCAAATCAGAAACATATTCATATATAAATAAAAGAAAGAAACACGTTAGAGTTTGATAAATAGAATTTTTTTTTATTTTACATAACTAGCTCACAATGTTATGAGTCTCGACAAAAATATAATGTGAAAAATTAAATTTGAAATCGAGCAGTGAAAGCGAAAAATTTATATATATTGCAATATATATTAAGATGATAATATTCTTAATAATTTATAGCTATTGTTCCTCCTTGTGCACATATTTATTTAATATTGTGATTTTTTTTTCTCATAATTTTATGTTTTATATTGTTTATCGTTTTATTATATGAGAACATATTTTATTTGCTATCCTAATTACTCATAATTTGAAATTACTTTAATTGGCTTGATGATGTATTACTATATTACTAATTGCAAGGAAGAAGTCATTTTTTCCTATACTAAAATGAAGAAGAAAAGATATCGTTTCGCATAACTAAGGCCTAGTTTGGTTCAAATTTTATTTTGGATAAGAGAAAAAATAAATTTTATTTTTTTTAGATTTGATAATAAAAAAAATTATTGTAATATTAGAATATGCGTAAGATTTAAAATAAAGTTAATTATAATATTCATATTCGTATTGGATATGAAATAAAATTATTTTTTATAATTTAAATTTGTATTAAACAAAAAAAAGCTCGAACTAAATAAGACCAGATTTATTATATTTATATATATTTATTGGTTTTATATAGGGTAGATTATTTTCACAAACTTATAGCTGCTGAAGGCAATCTCTTTTTTATATTCACCTTTGATATAGTGATTTTTTTTTTTTTTTTTGATCTCAGTGGGCTCTTTATCTGCATATGATTTTCTTTATATCGAGATTTTTCAGACAGAATTTTTTTTTTTTTTTTTGAAATTCAATAGTTTTGTTTCATTCAAATGAACTCAAATGTTTTTACCCTAAAAGTTTTTCAAATTTAATTTTTTGAGTCAATAATAAAAGATAACGTGTAGAATTACATCAAAATTATTAAAATTATAAAAACCATGAAACGGAATCTTAAAATTTACAAAATGAAACTGAAATAAAAACTGAAATTTAAAATATTAATCTAATTTAGATGTAACACGTGCCTGCTACTTGAAATTAGGTAATTAATTAGTTCAATTAATAATGCAGGTGATTCCCCTTTTCCACCGCCCTCCATTTCAGCCAACCACTTCTGAGGAATGGGCGGCAGATCTCGCTCGCCACATTTCCTTTAATACTAATAAGATATATATATATTATTATTTTTTATTTATTTTTTTAATAAGATATATATATATATATGTTTAATTACATCATTAAACCTGAATTATTTCTGCAATCGTACATGTCCCACAGTTTTAAATTGCCAGCCATACCTCAAGAAGGCAATAATTCTAATTAAATCGCAATAATGATCGACATATATATATATATGTTGATGTAAAATTTAGTCAAAATTAGATATATAGCTGCTTTCATATGATGACCCGTGATCGAAAAAAATGTGGAGTAATCGCGGGATGGAGCGCAACTCTTAGCAGGTTTCGTAAGACGAATGATAAGTGATGAGAGTGACACATGAAATGATAGAGGAGTCTTTTTGGAGGACAGCAGTGAAGCTACGGATATAAAATTTTGTAGTTATGCATGTTAGAGCAGAAGTAGTGCTAGAATAGATGAAAATCTTGAAAAATAGTTGAATCATGCGGTCTGCAAAAGTTAAGGTAGGGAATAAAATCGAGGTGTACATGATGAAATTGGTCAGCTTTGATGTATAGAATATCACAGGGAGTCGAGCCACGATCTCCGTTATGGTGGACGGCTATATTGCAAGTACTTGATTTTAATCTCAATTTAATTTGTGTACGAAGGCGTTACGAAGGTTCACTTTTGGGCAAAATTATAATATCTTATTTTTACAATTTTCATAGATTTTCATGATAAAAAAGATCTCTCATTTGATGCATAATGGAATATTATCAATATCTTTAATGAAAGTCAACTAGTGTGTAATGTATAATGTTTTATTTCAACATAAAGATTTGTCATTACCTTCTATAAGAATAACATAATGTTAAAAAAATTGGGAGTTGAGTAATTGGAAGAATCACTACGGCTCTTGGAGGATTCAATAAAGCATGCTAATTTATTTTTGTTTCCATTATTTTTAATTTTCCTATAAAATTTTTTAATAAAAAATTGACCGTAACCTATATATTATACGACCATAAAAATTCTCAAGATTTTATCGAATCAAATAAAAATCTATTGAGAGAAACGTTCCTTCCTTTTACACTACAATATTATTAAAAACAAATTTTCTATCTTATTAGTGGAACTATATACGCGCGCGTGCCCGCGTGTGTGAGGCTGTGTGAGCCCTAAAATCTGAAGAAATATTAAAAATATTAAAAACTTTCATCATTTCATGCCGCTTGCATAGTATAGGTTAGAGATAGCTATCTTTTTCATAGGCTTCATGTGTTAGATAATGATTATCGTAAAATAGAATATAGATATGAGTAATACACGTGTATTAAAATTGAAGAAGTTGTAAGACGGTGTTTCTGATAGTTCAATGAGGAAAAATTCACACCATTATCGTTCCTTAAAAGCGTGAAAAAAATTATAGTATTTAGCGTCAAAAAAATAATCACGCTAACTATTATTAGTTACGCGAGAATATTCATGAATATCGGTTTGCTTGATTGTGTATATAATGTTATGATTAAAATATAAAAAAATAAATATTAAATATAATATATATATATATATATATGTAAAAGTAATTAATGTTAAAAATTATATATTTAATTATTTATTTTGATATATATGTAAAATATGAAATAAAATTAATTTTTTATTTTAATATAAATATATGATACGAATTATAATTAAATTTTGGCATTAAAATTTTTGTACGGTGTGATATATTATGTTAAAGTTAAATAAAATTAATTTAAGCCTGATTAAGTAAATACATTAATAATATTTTAAATTTTATATAAAATAAAAATAAAAGTTTAATTTAATTTTTACATTCTGGTAATTCTCAAAATATAATTAATTTATTTTAATTATTTTTAATAAAATCACGTCAAATATTTTTTATCACATTTAAAAATAAAAAAAATTACTTACATGTCATACAATTTAATTTTATTTATGCCTTACTCATCCATTCTTAATTAATTACGCTATGCACACTTAAAATATTATAAAATCTTACATATATATATTTTAATATATTTCTATTATAATGAGTAATCATAAATTTTCAATAACTTAACTATAGTTAGATTACAAAAAATCTGAGTTGTTCATCATATTATTTTAAAGATATTTAAATATATTTTGAGTGAAAATCTTAAAACTTTAATGTTTAGGTGGCGGCAAAGGAAGGAGACATCCGCGACGTGAATTGATTTTAGGACAAATCAACGCTTTAGTGTAGTATTGAGAAAGAGAAAAATATATACTATTAAGGGTAAAAATATAATTTTAATGATTGACTAACAGAATATTTTTTTTTTCAAATAGATTTTGATTAAGTTTTAACTCAAGTGTGTATATAAAATTTTATAATATTTTGAGTGTGTATAGCGTAATTAATTAAGAATAGATAGGTAAAATATAAATAAAATTAAATAGTACTACATGCAAGGTTTTGAAAACCGGACCGGCTTCAGAACCGATAGACTGAAAGGTTCAAGGTTCAATGGTCGAACCGGGGTCGAACCGGGATGGAGTAAAAATTAAAAAAACTAATAAAATATAATATAAATATAGTTAAGATATATATTATTCACACATCAACACAATAATTAGACATAAAATGAATGTTTAATAATTAAATTTAATAAATAATATCTTATGTCAATAACCCAAAAAATAATTTCAAGCAAATCGAAATAGCAATAACCCAACAAAATATTCACAAATCATAAATTGAGTATAATATTTAGTACATATTAAAAGATCTGAACAAATATATGCTTTATCAATATTAAAATACTAAATTATTTCATCATTTAATATCACTAAAATTCTAAAATACTAAATTATTTTGAAAAGATGGGGGCTGGAGAGGAGAGTGCGAGGCAAGAGAAATTACGAGTTCGCGACTGTCGCGCGAGTAGAAGCCACAGAACTGAGGCTGAGTTAGGGACCCAGAGTTTAGGAAAGTTTTTTTTTTTTTTAATTTTAAACTGAACCGGTCCAACCGTACCGGTTTACCGATTGGCCGGTTGAACCGCGGTTTAGACCGGTTCTGGCCGGTTTTGAGCGGATCCGGTTATAAAGTTAAACCGGATCGGTTGGCTGACCGGTTCACGGTTCGACCGGTTGAACCGGCCGGTCCGGTCCGGTTTTTAAAACCTTCTACATGTAATTAATTATCTCTTTAAAAATAATTTTACAAACAATGGCATGGTCCAACGTGGCGCTTTCATGGCTTTCGGCTTCGGCCTTTCATCACAAGGGGCAGCATTTTCTTTTTTGAAAAAAAAAATAAAAAAATATATATATATAAAATCAAAAGAACTTTTTTCTGAAAATATAAATATTCAAAAGTAAATAGAACAAGAAAATAATTAATTTAGAAATTTAGCTGGGCCGCACTATTTGGCTGCTATCTCAAAGGCAGATATCAGTTGACCTATCGATAAAGCTGGTGTGGCTGAGGTCTTTGTGGGCCCTTCATTTTCTTTGATTTTTGTTTTTAATTCTAAAATTGGGTAAGCAGATTTTGATTTAGGTTTTAGTTAAAAAATATTAATTTCGCTATTAAAAAAAAATTCTGTAGTTCTTATAATTTTAAGAATTTTGACATATTTGCTGGCACATACTACAAATTTTAACTCAAAAAATCAAAATTTCAATAAATTATCTCCTCAAATTTGAGATTTTCAACCAAAACGTGCTGCACTCAAATCATGATTTTGGATTGATTTCAGCAGATAACTATAAGAACATTTTAATTTTATTATCAATTTCAATCAAAGTTTTTGAGAACCTTTTAATTTTAGCTCAATAAATTATTTACTAATTAATTTTGCTAGATTTATATTTTTATTTAAACAGATTTGTTTGGATTCACTAATATTTAGAAATATTTTAAAATTTTAGTAATTTCTTATTATTTTGTAACATCCGGTGATCTCAATGTAGATATATTATCCGAAAAACTGCGTAATTTTGGGAGGCTCTCACCGATTTGCCCTAAAATTGACATCATGTTATCTACTTATACAGCTCAAGATTTTCCTCACTTTTTGATATGAGACAATTTATTTCTGTGCCTCTCTCACTACTCATTATTCGGTCTAGAAGCCTGCCATGAGCTGCACTTTGCCTCAGTGATTTTTTTCTCTTAGGACATCACCTAATAATCACTCCCCGCCCTCTTCGGCCACGGGCGCCACATATTTAGTCTTAATTCTATTATATTGTATCAACCCCTTAAATATACAAATACAATAACTCAAATCTTCATTTTTAGAAGTTCATTTGTTGAGATGCAATTAACAAAAATTACGAAATCTTTATGATATTTTCTTATGAGAAAGATTTATCTATAATATTCAAACAATTAGAATAAAATGATACATATAATTAGAACGTTTACAATATGCCGTGTAAGTTATCATAAAATAATTTTGTACACAATATTTAGATTTTCATATTTGCATGTTAAGAATTTTATTTTTTTTTATTTTTTTTGAAGGTAGAATTTTCTTATTTGCATGTTAAGAATTTTATTTCCATCTCAAGTAAAATCAAACCCTGATTTTATTTTGGGTGGATTATGAAGCTGAAATTTTTTATTTGAATTTTATGTGAAATATTAACTTAAGGACACAAAATTTAAAAAAAATATAGATCTTACACTAATTTTTTAAAAAAAATTGTCAAATTTCCCTAAAAATCTCTAGATGGTTTCATACTCTATTATATATAATTCACAATTTTATAAAAGAGATTTTTATCTCATTAAATTTTATTTAAAATGAATTGCATAAATTTATTTAATAAAATCTAAATTTTGATTTTTGTGATTTATTTTTAGTATTTAAGGTTTTGATTTCATAATTTTATGTTAAAGTAATTTAAAGATTAGGTTTATAAAAAAAAATATAAGGATTAAAATTTTGAATTTTGATTTTAGAGTCTGAGATTTAGATTTAAAATTTAGTGAAATTTTCACCAAATTATTTGAGAATTAGTGTAAACCTAATAAAATTTTCAGAATTTTTTGTAAATGTTTTTTTTTTATCATCTTCTTTTTTATTGTAGCATTTGGCTTATTTTTTAAGACAAAGATGTGCAGTGTCCTGCCTGTTGGAGGAACTGGGCCCAAATCTTGATGGGCCAAGCCCAATACTGATCCAGTTAAGGGCCCACGTATGTGAAGATGAGTTCTTTGTGAATATGTAATATATATATATATATATATATATATAGATTTATTTATTTATATAAATTTTTTTCATTGTTCAAAATGTCCAAAGGCAAACTGACTACTATAAAACATTTACTATTTTACACAAATTTATGAAAATTTAATATGTAATCGATGAAGATAATTTATGAAAATTAACATACGATGAACGAAGATGGAGCGAAGTTATTATGACCTCGTTTGGTTTGAGTTTTTTTTTAGACAAGAGAACAAAATTAATTTATTTTTTAAATTTAATATCAAAAAATTTTATTATAATATTAAAAAGTACATATTATGTAAAATAAAGTTGATTCTAAGATTTATATTTGTGTTAGATGTATAATAAAATTGATTTTTACAGTTAAAATTTATATTGAACTAAAAATGTTAATAAAATAAAGGGATATTTTGCGAGATTAGAATTTATATTTGGTAGAACAGTAGTGATATCTATATACTTTGAATCAATCTATTAAATCTCATTTATATTTCTGTTCGATCCCCCATCCTAGATTTATGAGAAAAAGGTTTTATAACAAAATTATATCAATATTTTTATGTGAAACAATTTGTCATGTAGTAATAAGAAATCGTGTTGCAATCTCCAATTATTAATGATTTCATTCTTTTTTATGATTCAATGTTATTTACGAGTTAAGTAATACTCAATGAAGTCTAGAGCCCAATAACCTTATATTGGACGAGACACGTAGACTAGCAAGCCTATATGTTAGGGGGGGGCTTTCCACCGACCTTTAACATTATATACTTATCTCAATGGCAACGGCGCCTAGAGCACACTATTTCTATAGTTGCTCATGTGACTTGGTTCACAAGCAACACGACCAAATAAATTGATGCTATTGAAAAGGATGGACCTGTTAATGAGAGTCCCTGTATTGTCGAGGAGGCTTTAGTCGTCTAAACTTCAATAATTATGATGTGCATGCTGGCCACGATTCACAAATACACAATAAATGAGACATAATGATGAGCCAAATTACCAATCAAAAATATCAAAATACAAATGATTGAAAGTGAATGTCGTGATCCTAACCAAAAATTGAATTTAATTTCTTTATGAAAAAATCCCATTTTTTCATAACGCGAAGGCTACAATTCAAAAAATTTGTCCACATCTATCTTGACTTCAAATTATGTATTTTTTTTTCTTTTTTTGAACATGGCAATCATCTAGATTTTGTCTTGATAAGGAAAATAAATGACATTGGACCTTAATCTTCATAAGCTTTAGTTATGCATATATTCAAGATTGGCTATTTTTCCATTATTTTGATGTGACATTTTGTATGCCTCATAAATTTTCAATGCCTATCTTTCCAACCTTCTCCGTTCTTAAGCTTAAGAAATGAGATTCACCCATCCACTTGGACTTTATTTAAAAAAAATAAATCCATATTTTTTTTAAAGATGAAAAAATAAAGGAGTTTTTACATACAGGATATAAAATTTACACAAAATTACGCATTTCATCATCAATTTATAAATATTACCACTATCGCACTATATTCATTTAAATTTTACGCATTTCACATATTTCACGTATTTCATATACTTTATAATATTATATGTAAATTAAAATACATAAATTCATTAATATTTAAATTCTAATATATATTTTTATTTTTTTACTGTAAACACATTAATTTTCTTACTTCAATTAAAAATTATAGTCATGTGGATTTAAATTCGGCATCCAAATTGGAAATTTTAAATAGGATAAATAAATTAAAATACATAAATTCATAAATATTTAAATTGTTATTTATATAAATTAATTTATTTATAGTATTTAATTAATATATTAATAATATGTTAAGATCAAAGCCAATTTAGAAATGTGAAGTTCACCATCAAAGAATATATTGTGAAATATGTGAAATACGTAAAATTTAAATGAATATGGTGTGATAGTGATAATATTTATGAATTGATAGTGAAATGCGTAATTTCGTGTAAATTTTATGTCCTATATGTAAAAACTCCAAAAATAAATTGCAACCTTTTGCATGCATGTTTTGGACTTATTATTATTTGTTATCAAGAAAAGAACAAGTTGATCTATATATGAAAAGGACTTTATTGTCATTTCTCAAACGAGTTTAATCGAGTGGAGTTCCAGAATATTTAATTTAAGGGCAATTATATATGTTGTGATATTTGTCGCAAAAGAATTTTTACATTAAAAATATCTCAATTATACTTTAAAATTTTTTAAATTTATATATTACACATATTGAGTCAATTACAAATTGAATTGATTTCATTTAGAGCTAAAAAAAAATCGAGTCGATTTCAAATCAAGCAATATACAAGTGAGTTTCAAGAGGGTTTTGATTTTCGCATAAAATTATTACCCTATCTACATTTGGTTCTAGTTCAAATTTTTTTTTATTAATATTTTATATAATATAAAATTTAAATATTAAAAATTAATTTTATTTTACAACCTACACACCTTAATAAAAAAATCAATTTTATTTTATATCTATTATAATTTTTAATAATAAAATAATTTTATTTTACATCATAATATTAGATTTTTTTTTCTTTTCATTTCATTTTTATAAGAATTTTTTTTAATATTTAAAAAATTTTTTTTTTTCTTAAAATATGCTTTAATCAAATTAGCTTCCAAGTCCTCTGTGGGCTTGCAGGCCCACGTTCATATTTGGGCCTTGAATTGGGTTTTGGGCCTTAAACTGGGTGCTAATTTCTAGACAGCTATATACGACGGAAGAATTACATTAATGGCAAGAGAAAATTTATAAATTTACGAGTACTCATTACAATAGGCATGCCAACAGGTCACTTTGGGTAAGATCCGAAATAGTTTGGTCGAGTCTTGATTTGAATCGGGTTAAAATTGTTCGGCAAATAACTCAAATTTGTATCGACTTGAATAAACATTTATTATGCACAAACTCATTATATATTTTGAATCATAAAAACAATTATAATAATTTCAGCAAATATTTTAATTTTTAAAAGGTAAAGTTAAAAAATAATAAAAATTTAAATCAATCTTTTTTTACTCCAACAAAATAACACAAATCGTAAGATAATCTAAATATACAAATTTTTATATCAAATATAATGCAAGTTAGATAATATCATAAATTTGAATAGTAAGAACATGAGAAGAGTTTAAATTAATTTGAATGTATTGTATGTATAATAAATTTAATGTTTAAATTAAAATAATAATTTTAAAGCTAAACGTCAAGAATATCATAATTGATGAGCTTGAAATTTTAAAGTTTTAAAGTCAAAATTAATATTAATTGGATGTCATCTAATATAACATACTAGTATTATATAGTATTATTAATTTTAGTTTATATATAACTCAAATGTTAAAAACCACATGAAATACAATTTAATTGTTGTTGTTGTTGTTGTTGATAAACGGAGCAAAATAATATCATCTTATTGGCGGGTCTACGTACATGTGAAATTTTCTAGGCTCTAACGATACTCAAAACATTAAAAATATTTGAAAAAAAGTGGCGTGTCGAACTCCTTTGAAAGTCTATAAGATATTTGTCACGATAGCGGACGAGTCATCGTTTAGAGAGATGCCACACGGAGAAATATAATTGACACACGCTGATATTGAGTTCAAATTAACATAAAAAAATTTAAGTAAATGCTATTTAATTGCATAACAAATAGATGAAACCAATATAAATTTACAAATGAGATAGTTGGTGATCTGTTTAGTAATAAATAAACTATTATGGGAGAAATGTAGATTTGTGGTTTTAAAAGGGTTAGTGAGCAAAATATTTTTTGCTAAATTCGGGAGAACTTGATTCATAATTATTTTAGCTAATTTTTTTTAAAAAAGTCCAATTTACTTATAATTTAAATTACCTAAATCTTCGGATACAGTAACTAGTCAAAAATAATAGAAACTGTTTTGTCAACAAGATAAAATTATTAATTATCTCAATATTAGATATTTCACGAAGGGGGTTGTTCAGCTAGATTCTTTTTTTTTCTTAAATATTGTGCTTTTAAAAATTATTTTTGTGAAATACAGTCTCAGTATTAAAACTTATAGTATTTGATAATGTTTTAAGCAACTCAAATAATTATAACTTAACATAAATCATTTTGATGCATTTATCTCTTACGTAAATTCCTCACTATCTTTTAAACATTTATGAATGTCTCCACTTAGAAGGAATTATCTAATAAGCTTCTCAATTTTTTCTATGATCACATTATTAGGAACATAAGTGTGAGCGTACATTGAGATTGAGGTAAGCAGACAATTAATGAGGGCTTGCGAGAGGCATATGGCACCCCAAGAAGTAATCTTGCCTTTGACTGGCTCGATGATGTATTGAAAATTTGCTTTTAATAAGTCTTCTACTAATGAGAGGAATTTTAAGGTACTTACCCTTTATCTGTATTTTAACCTCTTAGCTATCATTCACTTATGATGAGTAGCCAATCTCCTACTCAAGAAAATGATAGACAAAGCTTCGTCAATTTTCTGACTAGAGAAGAAGCAATAGATCCTCCCACCTCCCTTTTGAAAGATCGAATAATTGAATTGGTGGCATGTGCAAATAATATAATATCATCAATTAAGAGAGAGTGAAAAATCATTGGTCCCTGAGCTAAAAGACTAAACCCCAATATAACATCACTTTCATCTTTTGCTATATGAGAAGAAATATGAGTTCCGAATAGAAGATAAAGAGAGATAAGAAAAGCGAGCAACCCCTCTTGAACTTATAAATGACTTCAATCCAATTTGAACATTTGCCATTGATTATAAGAGAAAATCTAAACTGGGAGAAACATGCTCGAGTCTGTCAGCATCGTAACCTTTGAAAAATCGAAATGAAGGAGCATCACTCAAAGAAAGTCCCACCTCATTTTGACTCGTACATGCATTTCACTATCTAAAATTTGATATTTGCAATCTAAGCATCATTATTAAAACTTTATCGACGGAACATTTGCAAATTAAAAAAGAAAAAAATCAAATTAAATGTCAATAAAAAGCTCGTTTAAGTAGGTACATAATTGTCCCAAAATATTGGCCTTACATATCATATAGTTCATATACTTGAAAAGGTATGAAATCTCCTTAATACAATGTTGACATAGAAGAATATTCAATTAAAACAAAAAGAAACATATAAGAGAAAACAAAAATGACATTCAGGCAGCGCATTGATGAATATCTCTTTCATTTCCAGTGATTGGCGACAATGTGGGCCAAATCCACCACCCTCTGCGAGTATCCCCATTCGTTATCATACCAAGCTATGACTTTGACCATGTCATCACCCATCACCATGGTCAACGACGAGTCAACGGTGGAAGAGACGTCGGTGCACCGGAAGTCAACGGAGACGAGGGGCTCGTCGCAGACGGAGAGGATGCCGTTCAGCTCCTTCTCCGCGGTCTCCCTGAAGGCGGCGTTGACCTCTTCGGCGAACGTCTTCTTGTTGACCTGTACGACGAGGTCAACGACGGAGACGTTGGGGGTGGGGACCCGAAGGGCGATGCCGTTGAGCTTGCCCTTGAGGGTGGGGAGGACGAGGGCGACGGCCTTCGCGGCGCCGGTGGATGTGGGGACGATGTTGAGGGCGGCGGCGCGAGCTCGCCGGAGGTCCCGGTGGCTGGCGTCCAGCAGCCTCTGGTCGCCGGTGTAAGAGTGGGTTGTCGTCATAGTCCCCTTGATGATGCCTGTCATAATTAATAAGTATATAAAATATTAATACTTCAGAGAAAATCATTTGAAGGAAAAAATAATTGTTTGCTGTTAGAAATGCGATCAAGTTCCCTCTCCCATGAATCAATGACAGAAAGATCAACAGAAAGCCTAGCAAGCAGATGGACAGAGAGAGAAGATCCGTTTTCATCTGTTCCATTTGGCTCGCGATTAGAATAATCATATTCAAAGCTATTGATTTATATATCACAAGTTTTTAATGAAAGAATAATCAATTTATGCAGGTTGGACACCTCCCAGAGTATCAAGCATGCGATTCTGACATTCTCCGAGGAGCCGCTTGACAGTTGTAGCATCCCAAACATTCTGAGGACTCTCCAAGTCACCATTCAGCAATTTTGAGAGCTACTTAAGACATCTTAAAGACTTGAGTCTCCAAGAAGTCTCTCCGTTGTTCCCGGGCAATCCAAGTGGCTCATCCCTAGGGGTGCAATCTCCGGTGCCCGCAGGCTCAAAGCTTATGCAGACTGGCCGCTGCTTGGAGTTTCCACTAGTCTTCGGAACATTGCACAACCATTCTAATAGTCTCAAGGACAATGTAAGTGGTTCCAGCGTTGTTTGAGTCACCTCTCAATGGTTATCGTATTTTTGGTGATGTCTCCTAACCGTTTTGAAGACTCTCCAAATCACCACTCAGCATTTCTAAAAATGGCATAGGATACACCTTTAGAGACTTAAGTAATTAGATGTTGAAACCACAACTATTACATTTCAGACTACTTTAACATAAATTCCTGATTGATCAACTCATCGATCTAGCAATACCGCACTATGCCAAATATCAATCATAGATTGATCAACTTTGATCGATGAAGAGATCAATTAATAGTTACATCCATCAATTCTTACAATTAATTGATTTAACTCTTTTTTAATAAATCTAAAGTCAGTCTAACTATTTTTTAATAATATCCTAAATGCTCAAATTATGATTCACACATCTCATAGCCTCTAAGGATTAATCTTACAATAATATTAACTACAAATACAAAACTAAAACAAAATATGCATATGACACTTTAAAGCGGGGTGGCCATCTCTCAAAAATTCAACATCTCCAGGATTCCGTTAAAGTTTTTTGATATCCTTCAAGATACCTCTAAAAGGTTTCAAGAGTTCTCCAAGTCATTGCTCAAGGTTTCCTTGAAAGACGCATTGCTCAAGGTTTCCGACTTTCTCAAGATTGCTGCTCAGTAGTTCCAAGCATTCTTCGGGACAAGCTATGTGGTTCGGGCAGTACCTTACAGATGCTTCAGCCTTACGGGAGCAACTTCAGGTTCTAGAAAGCCAATAAAAAGTAATGCACCTCAAGATCATTTCATTACCCATGCTCATTCGTTACTATATTTGAAACACTATCAGACCATAATCTGCATAAATTTCAGATTCTTTCTATCTTGAATAGTGCATATCACATGATCGATGCTCTCAAATTCCATTTTGGAAAACTTTTGGATTGATGGAGATGGCAAATTCTATATTTTGGAAAACCCCTTTCACTATTTGCCATCTATATTTTGCAGTATATAAGAAGCAAACAAGTACCATTTTGTGCAAATTAAGTAGTGTCATAAGCAGTTTACTTTAGATATAATCTAAACCTTTTATGTATGGTTTGAACCAGCTAATTAAATGCAATTTATTCATGGGATTATGGTTAACTCTTTTGCCCAACAGGGTTCAGGAGATTCATCGAGAAGCCACTCATCTAGGGTACAATAATTTTTATGTTTTTGGCAATAACTACAGGAAAAAGCAAGAGTAAGATGCAGGGTGCCACAAAATGGTGTGAGAGAGTAACATAAAATGAGAGGCATTATACGATTAAACATTAATCTAAGGTTATAGATATACTTGGACGATATGGTTTATGATTATTCCACTTAGTCTTGAATTAACTAATTATGTACATGGAACTACTAATAAGATAAATCACCAGTTCTCTTGACCGATTCATAGACAAGTGACAGTTGTAGAATTATATTCCTAAGTTTCACATAGCCCAATTTCATTTGGAACTTGAAGATGTAAGAAGTTTTGTGTACATACATTATCCTATTTCATTCTCCCTGACTTTCTAACTGTGCTTGTTCGGAAATTGTTGCAAATAGAGACCCAAACATTAAAGTTGACCCCAAATTAGAGCTACATTCTAGGGCAATGGTAGACAGAGTTTACCTGGGAGCTCCCCTAGATTATCTCTGCACAATGCACATTGGTCTAGGGGCCTAAGTCACATAACTGAGAATATCCAGATGGGCTAGGATTCAAGGCATTTTAAAAGTGCTCTATTATAATAAACATCAATGTGTTTTCATTATTTCATATAGAAAAGGAAGGCAAATCACATAAAAATGTAGAGGGTGCTGACTGAGTCATGTACAGAATGAGAAGGGTATAAATAATTATTAAATCACCATATAAAATTGTTAGGAAGTTGCCATAGGGGAGCTCAAGTTGAACCCAATATACAATTGATAGATATCTATTAACCAAAAAACTTAAGCTGATGGGTAAGGATCATGAATTGTAAATTAATACCATAACATATGTTGAATATCTAATGTGAGACAATTCTCCATGTGTATCCCAACAAAAATACTAGCATTGCATAACTACACTGGCTTCAAACTTTTATCATCCAAACATGGAACCTACTTCGATAATCTTAACCACTTCAAGACCGGTATTCAACCACACTTTCTCAAAAGCCGTAGCAGCTACCCAATGGGCCCTTAAAGATGTCTGCAATTTGGCACAATTTACCTTTACACACAATGTGAAAAAGGAACATTTTAACATACTTAACTTATACACAAAACTATGGCAGGAATTGCTAAGCAGAACAAGGTGTAGCAGGAAAAAGCTAGCATTACAACAAGAGAATGAATTGCTGAGCAAAACAAACATGAAGAAGGAAAAAGCTAGCACTACAACACGATTGCCAGACAAAAGAACGTAAGCATCTAATTCAACCACATATAGAAGGAGAAATTTTTTGAAAATAGTAATCGCCGGCAAATTCGATTACTCGAGCTGGAGATTGTAAGCATGAATGAATTAAAGAAGGAAGACGTAAATCAGCACATACCAAACTTCTGGTCGAGGACCTTGACAAAGGGGGCGAGGCAATTGGTGGTGCAGGAGGCATTGCTGATGATGGGCTCGCCGGGGTCATAGGCGTCGGCATTCACCCCCACGACGTAGGTAGGGATGTCGCCCTTGCCGGGCGCGGTGATGAGGACCTTCTTGGCGCCGGCCTGGATGTGCTTGCCGGCACCGTCCCGATCGACGAAGACACCGGTGCCCTCGATGACCAGATCGACTCCGAGCTCCTTCCATGGAAGATTGGCGGGGTTTCGATTGGAGACTACCTGGATGACCTTCCCGTCAACGGAGATGGCAAATTCGCCGGCGGGCTTGACGTCGGCCTCGAAGATGCCGAGGGTGGAATCATACTTGAGGAGATGGGAAGCCTGCTTCACGCCGCCGGTGTCGTTGATCGCGATGATCTCAAGAGGCGAGTCCTTGCGGCCGTGCCAGCAGCGAAGGAAGTTCCGGCCGATGCGGCCGAAGCCATTGATGGCTACTTTCAGCTTGGCTTCCACCGCTCCTCTCTTGTAGCCTCTGCTGCCACTCCCTCCTTCCTACATTAATAACTCATGACCAATATCTTCACGAATATGATGAATAATCACAATAAATCTCTAATATAAACTTAATAAAAATCATATAATTAATATAATTTTGGGAATATAAATTTTTATGAAAATTATAGTGATAAATATAGATATTTAATAGCGGTTATTTTAGTGATGTGATATTGTAATTCATATATATATATATATATATATTAACGAATATTTTCTCATTGAATTAGTGCTTTAATATTGTATTTAATATTAAGCTTTTAATTTCTTTTTTAAATTCTAAAGCTTCTAATTTTCTTGTATTTATCCATCATGCATACTTACAATATGATTACATTTCTTCTTCTTCTTCTTCTTATTATTATTATTATTATCCCATTTTATTATCTTCCTAAATCATAAAAAGGATGTACATAGATAACAATAAGTTTATATTTATTTGTGAGATATAAATATAAAAAATTATTTAGTATAAAATAAGATAATTTAAACTGTTACATGCAATTTCTTCTAGCATCCTAAACCAACTAAACTGAAAATTAGATGCAATAATAATTATATAATAAATGTAATAATAATAGTACTTATTATTATATTTATACTATATTTATAATAATAATAATAATGTTGATATATTATATTTCATATTTTATTTTATTTGCCCTATTTTATAATAATTATATAATAAAAATATCTTTTTCAAAATCATTTCTTGAGAGATTACAAACATATTAAACTAAGCATATCTAATTATAAAATTTACATTGTACACGTTTAAAATGTGAAGTACTCTGCTTACAATAAGAGGATTACCTGTTGTTACTTTATTTTTAAAAAAATAATATTTTATTTCTTATTGATATATAAAAATATTCAAGTTTAACGTATATATAAATATAAATATATAATATCACCTAAATTATAGGGAGCAAATGATCGGATTTAAAGTAACCTCTCTCTCTCCCCCCCTCCCCCACTCCCCCCTAAGGAGGGGGGCGGGCCGCTGGCTCTCATTCCCCCATCTCTCTCTCTTTGTCTCTCTCTCTTTTTTTCCTGGTGCTGGTGAGTCGAGGTAGCACCAGTATCGATGTGATGTCGGAAATAACTGAGAAGCGTAACAAAAAGTATTTTTGTCTTTTCACTACTATTTGATAATCACAGTAACAGGAGGACTTCGATAAGTAAAATTCACAAATCAACAGAATGTTTAAGATTTTGTAAACTTGAGTGAACATAGTAGTCTAACTTAGGATCTCGGTGTAATTTAACCTAAATTTAATGTACAATATATGGCATTAGTACTCAGCATGTTAAAAAAAAAATAATTTCTCAAAGGAGAAACAGAGGCTTGCAATGCTCACTACAGCGGTCTTGAAGGCAATGATAGAGCTAAAGTCATCCGTTGAAGAATCCCCCTTCGCGAAGGGCAGAGCAGAGGATCCCCTCAGCCCTGTGAACTCCGAGAATCCCTTGCAGCCGTTTGTCTGAACTTAGAGTTAGAGATAGAGAAAGAGTCAAGAAGTCTAATTAGAGAGAGAGAGAGAGAGAGAGAGAGAGAGGCACCTGAAGAGAGGCATTGGCTACTAAGAGAGTAGCCGAAGCCATGAAGGGGGAGGGAGCGAGCCGATCGAGGGAAGCAGAAGAGTGAGTGATGTTCAGAAGCCTAAAGGGGATAGAAACAGGAGAGGAAGAGAGAGACAGAGAGAGAAGAAGAGAAGAGAGAGAAACATGGGGGAGATTGTGGTGCAAGCAGGAGGAAGCAGTGAAGAAGCTGGGGATGAGGTTGTGGATGAGCCAATCGTTCAACGTATGGCTGCCCATCGTTGTTCAATGGCTAACTTCCTCCGTTATGGGCTTTTAACAATTGGGCCTTCACCTTAAAGCCTTGGAAGGGGGAAGTTAAATGGCATCTTCGCGTAGTGTATGTAGACGATGATTATCGAATCAAAGTGAGAGGCATGGAATACTATTTCTTCAATCTCAACTGATTTTTATCGTTTTTTGGGAATTAATGCTGATCATATTATTGTAATATCCCGTAATCTAAATATAGTAGAGGTGTTGTCTGCTTTTGCTTTAGAAAATCGTATAACTTATAATGTATTTCCAGAAAGTCACTCATTCCAGTATAACTCCAACTTAGGTATACTTAACTAGAGTTTCTTTATCATTAGCTTTGCGATTTTTTCCCACAAAGCGCCCCTACTATTTCAAATTATATTATTTATTTATAAAGCTCAGGATTTTTCTTTTCTTTTTTGATATGAGATGACTTATTCTTGTGCCACTTTCATCACTTATCATATAGCCTAAAAGCTTGCTATGAGCTGTATTTTACTTTAGTGGTTCTCTTCTTTTAAAGTATTACCCGATGATCACTCTCCGCTTTTTTCGGCCATAAACTTTACAGTTGTGGTGGAGGTGACTTCAACTCTATCTTATCATAAGAAGAGAGAATCTAAGAAAAACTTTTTAAGCACAGGATCATTACACGGCACATTCTAATGATTCAATTTAGCAGCACCTATGACTTTCTTCGGCTTTTAGGTTAAGAGTGTTTTATCTGACCACTGTTCTTTTCTTCTTTAAAATGCGATTTTAGATTTGAGCCTTAGCACAAATTTAAGGGCGTTTGGCTCTCTATTGAGCATGCAAGGGAGGCCTCGACTCTAACAAGTGAAGTCCGCCCTCAATATTTACTTGATCATAAATGTGCTCATCATACCTAGAGCATACTGTCTCGTTTGGTTCGAGTTTTTTTTTAGACATGAAAAAAAAAAATTTTATTTTTTAAGTTTAATGGAATAGAATTTTATTTTACTATTAGAAAGTATGTAAAATGTGAAATACTTTCAATTCTAATATTCGTATTTGTATTAGGTATGAAATAAAGTTGATTTTTATAGTTAAAATTTATGTTGGGCAAAAAATTCTCCTCGAACCAAACGAGACAAATTGTATCAATAGGCAGATAGGGGACCTTTGCCTCTTCACATCTGACATAAATTAGAGTTATGAATTTTTGAGTTGTCTAGCTCAAACTAAACCAGAGAGATCAACTAATAAGTCGGGGTGATTTTAAAATAACTTTTAATAGAGCGACTAAAATAAACTCAAATGTTAAAATAATATATTAATCATTTCAAGTGAGCTAACTTTGAATTAGAAGAAAATCGAGATATTTCTGAATTGAGCAAAATTTAAGAATTTTTAGTAATTTTTTATTTTTGCATAAAATTATCGCCCCCAATTTGACGTTATGAAATAAAATTTTAATCAAATCAAAAAGTAATTAATTTTGAAGTCTTTTACTTTTAACTAAAACTAATTAATAACCTTAAACAAGTACCTTTTAAGATTACTTATAGTACTCCATGCCACATAATTAGAAAAACTAACCTAAATTAATCAAATTAACTAAAATTAGGAATATTTGGTTCGTTGTTATCTTGATATTATGTTATGTAATTTAGATATCATGACATCTAAATATCATCTTTCGACTAATAATTTTATAATTTTATAAAAAATTAGTTATAAATGTCATTAAATCAAATAATTGCTTTCTCTAGATAACATAATATAACATCAAGGTAACATTAAATCAAACGCCTCCTAAGCTCAGAGCTCAGATCAGATATACAAGACTAAATTTGAAAGCAAAAATATCATTATTTTACTCGAAATTGGTATTAATTTTGCTCTTAGTCATCATAATTTTCTCTACTTTATTTGAAAATTATAATATTAATGTGCTTCTAACCTGATTTATATATTTATATCGTAAAATTATAATGCTCAGCAATCAATAGTATATGAAAGACAAAAATTTCATAGTTAGAACCTTGGTCATACATTATTTTTTTTCAATTTTTAGTATGAACAGACTAAAATTTACAATGCGTTTTCTAATGTGGGATATAATTAAGGGTAAATTTCACCCAGGTCCCTGAGTTTAAGGGTTATTATCACAGAGGTTCACGTTTTTAAATTTATATCATCAGGGTCCCTAGGTTTTCAAAAAATATCATCTGGGT
>JAEMOT010001146.1:73609-132250 GCA_019297695.1 Apostasia ramifera
AGACCCAAATAATATTTTTTGAAAACTTAGGGACCCTGATGATATAAATTTAAAAACGTGGACCTGTGTGATGATAACCGTTAAACTCAAGGACCTGAGTGAAATTTGCCCTATAATTAAACACGGGGTTATTCCAAATTGCAAAGTAGGATATATTCATGCATGCCGTCAATCCTTATCGGCGTCTGCGTGTAGGGGTGAGAGTTTGGCTCTAAGATCGATAGTCACTCGATGTTCGGATCGATATTTAGCTCGAATCGAACTCGACTCGAATCATTGAGCTGAGCCACAAGCCAAGGTCGGATCGAATCGAATTGACTCGATCTCTATTTTTTTTTAAATATTAATAATATATTCAATCATTTATTATAATTATTTATTACTTTTACAAAAACATATATAATTAAAAAACATATATTAATTATGGTTAGAATATATATTAAATAATTTAGTAGGCATAATTAATCTAATTTAAAATTCTAATAAAGTTATTTTTTAAGAAAAACTTTCACTTCATGAAAAATTTGAGTTAGCTTGCTCAAAACTCGAATCAATTTGAAGTTGAAACGAGCCAACTTGAACTTAAATCAAATTGATATGAGCTGAATTTGAGTTGACTCGGCTAAAACTCGAATCGTTCTCACCCCTATCTGCGTGTTTACGCATAAGCCATATAGCACAACTCACAGCTCCGAACGCCTAAGCGCCAAGCTAAAACCCATTTCATTTTCTCTCCTGCCTCTCTACTAGTCATTCTCTATTTCTCCTTAAGTTAAAAATAATTATAACTTAAGAAAACGAAAAAAAGGTTTAGTTTGGAGTAAGATAAAATTTAAATTTTTTGAGTTTAAATTTGAATTAAGTTTGACTTCCAAATAAATTTCAAATTAAGTTAAATACATACATAAACACACACACACATATATATATATATATATATTATTTGTGAATGCTTTTAATTAAGATAAAAAATAACTGATGTAATATTTTTATTTTTGAAATTTATAAATAATTTAAATAAAATTAAATTTAAAAAAAAAATTATGAAACAATTAAACTTACTTTTTTTATTTTAAAATTTATGTAAAATATAAACCAAAATAAAATTTAAGTATGATCAATAATATATTTTGTAAAATTAATTTTAATCTAAAAGGATGTTCCTTATGTTATTGCTCTTAAAATTAAAAAATATTTTTATTACTTGCTATAGTCATGGTGATAAGTCTCAGTTATCTATGTTGGACACTTTGCCCTATTTAGCACGAGAATCAAAATTAAAACTAAAATAATACTAATTAAAAAAAAAATAAATTTTATTTTAATCATTCTACACATTTTAATATAAAAAATATTATTTTACTTCAAATACTCAATAATTTTTAAAAAAAATATTAATTTTACTTCACATCCTAAAACAAAATACTCGATTCAAATATTTTAATCTAGGATATGAAATAAATAGATATTTTATTAAAAATTATTAAGTATATAAAATAAAAAAATATTTTTTTATAGTACAATTTCAGTAGAATGATGACAATAATTTATTTATTATTATTACTACTTTTTTTTAAATTAGTACCATTTTGTTCTTTAATTTTTGTTATTATATTTCTGAAATGTGCACAATACCTTTATAACAAAAGTTAGCTTGTAAGAAGCTTACAAATATTACTACTAAGTCATGTGCAAGACGATGATGCATGAAATGAAATTACAAAATAATTAGAACAAAAATGTTGCATTCACAACAAATGGTTAGGGTCTAACTAAATGGATTTCACTTCTAGATTGATCTCCACGTAATATCATACTCGTCATGGAAGCAATAAGGCTATTTTTTATAGTTCAATTTCAAGACTTTTTTTGGCCTGCTATGTTTGACGCGAGGATCAAAACAGGACCAAAATGATACTAATTTAAAAAACAACAATAATAATAATAAATAAATTTTTTAAATCATTCTATACAAATTCAAATATAAAAAATATTATTTTACTTTACATACTCAATAATTTAAAATAAAAATATCAATTTTATTTCACATTCTGGATTAAAATATTCAAATCGAGTATTTTGATCTAAGATGTGAAATAAAATTTATATTTTTATTCAAAATTATTGAGTATGTGAAGTAAAATATTATTTTTTATATTAAAATTTGTGTAGAATAATTAAAATAATTTATTTATTATTATTATTGTTATTTTTTAAACTAGTATTATTGTGATCCTGTTTTGATCCTCGCGCCAAACAGGGCCTTAATAGAATTATTTCTAATATTTTGCACTCAAGCACCACTCATTCTCATCAATATCTGCATCTCAAAATACACAAAATAATACAAGAAGAAAAGATAATGAATAATTTATTCAACAGGTCAAATAAATAAAGTTAAACATGATAGTGAACAGAAAAGGACAATTTCTGCCTTTTATTAGATGCCTGAAGAACAAGCAAACTAACAACTGAATATTTTCCAAATTTCAAAATAATGACTGATGTGGTGCATGTGTGAGGAAAGAAGAGGCACAGCTCCTCAGTATGAGGAGTAGGTTCGTGCTTGTAGGATGCCAAAGGAGTTGCAACTTGTAAGCAGCTTAAAGCTGATTTCTGTATAGAAGATTTACACAATATGAAATCAGTCAATTGAAGCTAAAGTGATGTTCTTTTTTACTATTTCCTCATGAGCAAGCACATAGTCTACAGATTAACCAAGCAGTTCATACTGAATTACACAAACTAGGAATAGTGCAATTTCAATCCAAAATGACAACAAAGAAGGGAGCAATAGTAAGCAAAATTGGGAGGACTCACAGATCTATATCACAGTTGATGCCTTTGAAGTTCTTTGCCTATTGCCAAGGATGATCACAATTACAGTCACATCATCATGATACTTTCTACGTCTTCCAGCAGGAATTCTCATCAATTCTTCAGTACTAAAACCTGCATTCTACTAACCTGTCAGAGCTCAAGATGAATAAACATGCTTTTTTTCTTCACTTTTTATATATGAGCTATTGCCAAAGCACAGAGAACTACAGCAGCAATTAAAATTATTTTTAAAATGAGAAGGCCATGTGGTTTATGGAAACTGAAAATGAGAAGGCCATGTGGTTTATGGAAACTGAAAATGAGAGTTAAAAAGGTTCCCAGACAGCTGTCAGCATTAAAAACAATGCAAACCACATTGGTAGCCATAGATTAAGTGCGATAACTCAATAAGCTATGGTTTCAACTAGAAGTTACGGAATGAGGAAGTTCGCCTCCACAGTTTTCGACCATGATGCTCATAGTATCAATGTTTGGGGCGACCTCCTTGAATCAGATAAGTACAAGCACAATAATGAGAAGTTTCTTTATTGCAGATTTAAGATGAATAAACTCCTAATTCCCATTGGAAAAAGCATGGCTCACCAAGTACTCATCACAAATCGACATTAGTTACCTGGCAATACGTCATTAACAATAATACTACTGAAGATATAGTGATCCTTATCCGTGATCAGGAATCCAACTTGGATTTCCAAACTCCCCCACTGATGCTAAGCATATACCTTAAGATCTATCTATTAAGAAAAAAAATGCCAACTGTAAGATCTAATATAGAAAATCCACTTTATATTTCACATCTCATATTCTCAATATAACTATCAACTTTATTTCACATTATCTACAATTTTTTAAGCCCATGCAAACATTAGATGCATCATGATTAATATAAAAGCCAAATGCATGGCCAAGCTCAAGACATTTAAATATAAAGAAGACAACACACCCGATAAGTACAAACTTTTGTAAACATTACAGCATCAACACTGTAAAGTAGGGAAAACTTCACATGAACATTTTTCCTATTTACAAATGCATAATGAAATGATCACACGCCTGGTAGCAAGGGAAGCTCATGCCTTGGCGAGATGAATAAAAATTTCATAAAAGCATGTGGTTAGAGATGAAGTCTTACATTGCTCAATGAAAAAAAAAAATGATATTACAACAGCAATAACAACAAGACGTTAAGCCCAAACCGGTTGGATTGAGATTGATAGAAAAAAAAAGTAACAAAAATGCTATACACAGTGAAAATAACAATTAAAAATGTCTCTATATAAAGATATCAGCAGAAGAGCGTACCTGCATTCTCCGCAGCTCTCAGAATAAGATTTTCTATTAAATGCTTTGCAGGATCACCAAATGGATTGTGCAGAATAAAATGATGAACCATCTGAACAACTTCATCATTTGTGAAGAAATCAAACAAACCATCACTGCCTAGTACAACAAACAAATCATTTTCTGAAACTCTATGCCACATGCTAAACGGATTAATATTAACATATGGGGGGCTCTGCAAATCACGAACTCGAAGAATCCCCATTAATGCATCATTTAAGTTGCTCTGCATGTATGAACAAGAAAACACTATTAGGCATTAATATTTGATATCTAGCGACAACCACAAATGACAATTACCTTTTTCAAGTAACCAACACCAAATGCACGAGTTAATTTCAGTTTTCCTTTCAATCTACCTGCAGAAATGACTGAAAGATCATCTGGATGATCGGCCACAATTTTCATGCTCTCTGATACATTATCAACAGTATGAGTCTCTGTAAGTGCAATGGCCTTCAGGGAACAGCTACCGCAAATATTAGAAGAGGCAAGGACAGCCCTGCTGTCACCTAAATTCATAACATACAGATTTCTTCCATGGAGAAGAACTGTAAGTACACAAGAACCAGTAGAAACTAAATCTGGTCTATCTTCCATGGTTTCTTCAACCATACTCATGAATTCACTCTCAGCTTCAGCAAGGGAATGTGTTAGAGAATCAAGCACACCATTAACAAAATCTTCACCTGAAAACTCTTCATAGTCTCTGCTCAAAGACCTAAGAGACAAGGATGCGCTGTTTTCCATATCTGAATTACCGAATGCAAATGATAACTCACTCTTGAAACCATCAGTTGCTCTATTTTTTAAAGGATTAAGATTGTGTAAGCCGTTCAGTGCACTTTGTTTCCTGATAAGCAATTCTAACTGATGCAGGTGCAGTCCTACTTTTTCATATAGAATACCAGCTAAAAAATCTGCTGCATCTCTCCCATTAAATCCATCATATATTCCACAAAACAGCCATCCATTCTCTTCAGAACATACAGCTTGCACTCGATCTTCCCCAGCAGCTCCACCAGCCATCTGCACATCCACAGCATAGAGAAAGCTCGAAGATTCCATCCTTGCTGGAGCACTCATAGAATTTAAAAGGTTTTCACTATTTTCGTTCATATCAGTATCTGTTGTCGTGCTAATAGCCATTGCAGATATGGCACTATGAGAATTGGCGGGTAGCAGATCCATCCTTGACAGAGATGGTGATGATTTCATCCTTCTAAATGATGTTGGAGAATCTAAGCTTGGTAATATTTCATCTACAAAGCGACCACTGCATATGTTTGTATTTCCAAGAGTAACATTTGCACTAAGAGCAGCACCAGATAAACAAGAGAAAGAACCACTCCTTTTCTTGGAGCCATCCAACTGAGTCATACGAGAAAGTTCATCATGAACTGTTGAATGGTCATCTTGGCAGGAATTGCATTGATAGCCAAAGCTAACATTTAGTTCATTTGGCATATTCAAGTTTACTTCAGATTCTTGCATTTTTTTCTTCATTTTTTCCCTCCCTTCTTATGCCGGATGAATTCTGACTAAGAACATTTTTTCCATTGTGACGGAATCAAGTAAAAGAACTCAAGCTTAAAGCTTGGAGATCACATGAACGCAAGTCTGCAACGTACATACCAAAAATAGAATGAGTTCAAAAGCTACATCTTCTGATAAATATTTAGTTAAGAACATCTAACGTCTAAAATGACAATAAAAATTAGCAAAAGTACAAGATAGGAGAAATGTCATTCATTGAAATATTGCTGAAGCAGATAATGAAAAATATCAAATACAGTGAAGAATGTGGTAAGCATACTTGTTGGGCCAAGGCACACTCGAAAGGGGGATGAATTGGTTATGTTGAGAATTTCGTGAGAATCGGAAAACTTGTTTAATCAATTGATAAAATTGAGTATGCAGATAATACTAGAAAGCACAATAAATAGAATGACAAGATTTTTAGGCGGTTCGACACTAATGCCTACTCCACCCCTACGGATCCCCTCTCCTAGGCATAATTACCAACTCCTTTACAAATGCAGAAAGAGAATCCTATACTCCTCCACAGAAACTCGTGGAGATATCTTAACAATGTCTCCTTCTAAGGACAAAATCAAATACTACACCTTGATCTCTCCTTCTAAGGGTGAGATTGTATTCTCACTATTATCCTTTAGGGATAGAATTCGAAAACCCACAAAGATCACCTTTGACTTTGGTAAAAGAAAGGAAAAAGGACGGAAAACTTTGTTACAAAATTGGATATTACACTTGGTATCTAATGAGTACAAGTAGAGAAATATTGGCTCCAAAAGAAAAACTTCATCTCATATTCTCGAAAAATTGCCAAGGAAAAACATTTTGAGACCTTGATTGAGACTTCAAATTCAAATTTTTTAAAGATTTTCAAATGTAAATTTTCTCATTCTTTATCTCTAAGCTTGTGTGTTAATTTATAGCCTTCTTAGTTATTCAAAACATTCTTATGACAAAGAATCAACCAGGTTTGGAAACTAAAATGGCTAGTTTTTAATTCTGCATACAAGTCGGACTGCCCGGGTCCAAAACCAGACTACTCGCTTAATTCAAAAAACCGAATTGTTAGGCTTTCCAAATATGAAAACCGGACTTTCATCTCCTAATCGGGCAATAAATCGAACGTTGAGCCTAACTATTCTGTTAAATTGCTGTTAGAGCTGTTAGAGCTTATGACAGTCATTCTCTTCGTCTGCAATGTCCAGCACAGCGCCTTTTCTTTTTTTTGAAGGGTCTCTTAAATGAAAGCCGCGGATATCACCATGGATATTAATTCCATGAAAAGATGTATTTATTTTTTTAAGTTTAATAAAAAAGAACTTCATGGAAGTGATGATAATTTTCTAAAACTAATGCAGCCTTTTGCAGAAAAGAACACAGTTTCACAGAAAAACCAGTACGATTCGAGGTAAGAGGCAAATCGGGTTAAAAGAACGGAAAAAACAGAACATATCCCTAACCTCCCAGATCTTCAAAACGGTACTTCTTAGAGATGCTGGATTTACTGCTTAAGGTTATTCTGCTGATCTAGAAGAAACACAGAAGCAGCAAATGGAAGAGTCGTCCCTACCGCTAAGGGTTAGAATCACTTACTCATATCCTGCTTCAGAAGCCGAATCAGAGCTTCAAGGGGAGAAGAACAGAACAAATCCCTCACTACAACAAGATGGAACTGATCTCCGATGCTCCCTCCGGTCAAGTGCAGTCATCGAGGAAGAAGAACAGAAACGAGGTTGTCCTTACTCCTCATAATCACACAGAACCAACAATCTGCGAAGGAAAGAAAGTTCATATAAATTAAGCAAGTGGTCAGCGCCAGAAACCCATTGAAATCGATTGGGTGACAGAAAGGAAAGAAGAAAGCGATGGAGTGGTCTAGCGAATAGCAGGAACGAAGAGAACGGAGCAGCGTGAGCAGGGCCGGCGGAGGGAGTCGGGACCACGGATGCGTACGGTGAGAATGTTTTCGTGGGGAGAGTGCATGAGGGATGAGGATTCGATAGGCCCGATTGACACGGGCCCAAAATAGATGGCACCAGACTTCATGCGCAGTATCAGACATGCAACAATAAAAAAAATAGACCCATTAGGATTTATTTATTTGTAAAATTAAATTTAACAAAATTAAAATTAAATAAAATTATTTTTTATGAAAAATTATGAATGATGTAAAATAAAATTAATTATTATATTGAGATATGTGAGAGATGTGATATAAGTTAATTATTATTTTAGAAATGTGCGTAGGATGCGAAATAAAGTTAATTTTAAATACTATATTTTATGTGTGTATTGCGTGGGATACAAGGGGGTCCCAGAAAAGAGATAAAAGGAGAGTCCCAGGAGACTGCGGCACGCAGTGAGCTGAACCTGGTGATTAAAGCTTACAGTGACAAGCATCCAGAAAAGCACACAGGTATTTAAAGTGGTTCAGGGAAGAAATCCCCTACATCCATCGGGCAATCAGCAGGAGATGATTTAACTAGAAAAAAGGAAGGGAGTGGTCAAAAAGATCAGTACAAAGAGTGAGAAAGAAGAGAGATAAAGAGAGAGAGCTTTCTTTATTCTAGCTTTTGATACAAAGGTGATAGAAAAAGAATTCTGCTCTTCCAACCGCCCTCCTCCTCCTTGATGCTTTTTTAAGGATAGTTATAGGCAGCAGATAGTGCAACTCCGTCTTGATTTTCTGAAAGAGAAAAGAGTAAACAAATATCGAACCCACGCTGATGGCTTCATTGCTGTCGGCCATCGGAGGAGCCGAAAGTAGTGGATGGAGAGCTTGACTTCTCGATCTTGCCATTTCTTCTGGGGATCTGTGATGGCTGGAACATGCGGGTTCTTGATTTTCGTGACTAGGAAAAGCACATTGAAAACAGCGCGGTCGGGCCACGCCGACAATAACAGGCGCAGCTGAGGAACATTGTCATCGATGTTGCTAGGGGATGAATCCGATTCATCGTGGACGATATTTGGCCGAACCATCGTGGCTCGAGGCTTGAGACCTGCGATAATAATAATATTCAAATAAGAAGTTAGTGTCACCTGAGAGCCACGTGTTAACAGTGTGATGTGATATGATAGGTTAAAATTAAACTAGGTTAATTTTAGACTTCAAAACAAACGAATCCTTAATAGTTGGCAATACATGAAAGGCAATACAGAAAAATAGACCCATTAATAAGTAACAATACAGAAAAATAGACCCATTAATAATTGGCAGATTAATAACTTCATATTTAATTTGATTTGGTTTATTTAACCTACTAAACATTGCAATTAAAAAACTTAGTGATTACAGTTAAAAAAACTATAAAAAATGATGTATTTAAGGCCGAAATGTTAGAATTTGGTATTGAGAAATAGCAAAGAAGCGAAGCTAAGGCTCTGTTTGGCATTGCTATGCTGTATAAAAAATTGCTGTATTATATAGCTGTATAAAAAAGTACTGTTGAATAAAGTTATTTTATATGTTTGACAAACTGCTGTTAAAAACTGCCATCAAAAGCAGAACTGTTTGGTTAAACTATTGTGCTGTCTAAAATATTTTTTACTTTTGACTAAATTAGATATTTAATTTAAGTACTTTTTATTACATATGTTCTATAAATGTATAATAATTAACTCATTCTATTAAATAATTAAATTTATGTGCCATTAATTTTATAATATATATATTATATTATTTTTTTCGTCGAGCTTTACTTTAGGCTAGTTTTGGGTTTTATAGTTTAAAATTTAGGATTTAAAATAATGTTAAGGGCATTTCTATCCTTAAATAATTAGAGCAAAATCACTGTTTCAAAAAGCTATTTTTTTTCAGCTTTTCTTTGCAGCTGTTTTTTAGTTTTTAAAAAGCTGAAAACAGTTTAAAAGCTATTATATCAAACACAATCTTTAACTTTAAGTTATATAAAAAATCACTTTTTTATACCAAAAAGTTTTACCAAACGCAGCCTAAATTACCTAGCAGATGATTCTTGAAAGGACTTTTCAAATAGAACGTTAAAAGCGAACACCCATAGCAAAAGTCACGGTTATTTATGTAAAAAATGTGTTGAATCTTATTGAAAATATCTCATTACGTCGTATCACGCAAAAATTATCCCGATCGTCCTCATCTAGATAGTCCAATGCTTTCATGTCCATATAATTCTAGTCATCTGACAGCAACATGCATGACAGTCTTAATTTCTCATCTGCTAATGGAATCAGGGCATTATCTGAGTGTAGCCAATTCTGATTTCTAATGTAATTTTGTAGATTATTTAATGTTTTTCATCCAAAAAATCAAGAGTTTAATGCATATCTTTGTTGGATACAGTTTAACTGCTGACCTGTTGGTTAAAATTGGAAAATGACTACAATAATTACATTGAGATATCTATTAGATTTTTTTAAATATTTAGACTTTGAAATATAAAAAATTTTAAATTAACTTATAAAAGGTTTTTTTTATGATAGAAACATATATGTGGGTATACCATATATTAAATTAGTCAACATTCCCTTTGATAATGTTGCAAGAATTATTCAGAATTTCTTAGCAAAAATCGTCTGTTATTGCATAGTGTACTAAAAAGTTAACTGTACTATTGACGTTATAATTTATGTAATTTTTTTTTGATAAAACACTGTATATTATTAGAGATATTAAAAGATAATTTCCTTCTTAAGATTATTTAGACGTGTATAGCTAAGAATTTACAATTCCTTAGAATAGAAATTATTTTCTGATTCTGTTTGTAACCTTCCTTAGAATAGAGATTATTTCTTGATTCTGTTTGTAACCTTTCTTAGAATAGAGATTGTTTCCTGATTCTGTTTGTAACTTATTTATACCCCTTTCAATCAATGGAATGCAGGAGAAAATATTTTCTTAATTCTAAATTCTCATATATATAACTAAGTTTACAAAAAATAAAAGATAGTAAAATATTCATAATGTTTTCTAGTACAGATTTTTTGACAAAGAATCATTCAAATTCATTTGAACATGAGAGATGAAGTGGAATTGACAAAGTCTAAGCCTCTTAAAATGTGAAGAAGATCCTTTTAAAAGGATTACCACATATTTCTGTTAGTGATTTGCTGGTGCTATCCTAGCCTCCCTCTATCTTGCTGGTCGTCGTTGACTTTCATCATCTTAATATCTCTTATTTTATTTTTTATTAAGCTGTAATTGAGGGCCTTTAAGGTTTATTCTATGTCATTTTATCGGCAATCCCTACAGGCCTGCCTGCTGTCTCCTCGATATTGCTGGAAGATTTCTCTCGAACGCTTCAACTTAGGCTTCCAACTACTCAGTTCTAGTGAAAGCATGCCAAAGCTGAGAGTCCTGAGATGCCATTGACTCAATCTGTTGATGAAGAGCTCCTCTAAAAAGTGCATCTACTATTCTATCTAGCTGGCTGATGATCCAAGTAATAGCTCTATGAATCTGTTTGATTTTGGGTGTCTTTGTTGCATTCTAACTCATTAAGAATTAGTTGGAGAATTTTGTTAGAATCATTCTCTAACAAAACACCTCTAGTTTCTAAATTATCGAAGTCATAATTTTATGTGTATTGTATATATATAATGAAGTTTTTTTTAATATGACAATTATTTAGAGTGTGCATTCTAAATTTCTAATTGTTTGGCGCGATGACCAAAATTATGATAAAAATAGTACTAATTTTAAAATAATAATAATAATAAATAAATTTTCTAATCATTTTACACAAATTTTAATATAAAAAAAATATTATTTTATTTTATATACTCAATAATTTTCAATAAAAATATCAACTTTAATCGGATTCTCAAAAAGAAATATAATTTAAATTAAAAAATAACAAAAGTAAAAGGATATGTGGATGTGTATAATAAATAATATAAATTCAGAATTAAAACACAAATAATAGAAGTTCAGTTGCAGAAATGTACAAAAAAATGAGAAGGCTAATTTGTTTTTTTTTTGTCTTTTTTTCTTTACCAATATTTTTGAAAAATGAATCTCACACGGCCATTTTGTTTTTCTTTCTCACCATATAATATTATTAAATTATAATTATCATTGTTGAATGAATACAAAACATAAATATTAAACATGTTGGGGAATGATATATAATATTTAAATATGATTATTTTCAAAATATAATCCAAAAATATAAAACGGATATCGTCGACGGCGGCGCCTCCGCGGTAACTTCGGGTGCCATCGTCCCACCTCCGGGAGAGAGAGAGAGAGAGAGAGGGAAGAAATCAAGCAAATTAGTTTTTTTTATAGTCAAACAAATTACGGATTGAATTTAATTTACAGCTCACCGCTCGTCAATGACAATGGCCCAGCGTTATTCACACCAACCTGGGATCTCTCCATTCCCGTCACCGACTCCGATTATCCCTCCAAATCCATCGATCAGTCAAACCTTCGCCCTCTCTTCTTCGTTTTTGTGTTCTGCGGTTTGCTCCCGATCTTGTCATCCTTGTTTTCTGCGGCGCGGGAAGGGCTTCATCGGTTCGGGCGGTGGCAGGATGGGGACGACGACTGCCGCGGCGGGATCATCGCCTTCCCGGAGGAGCATCGCGAGCTCTGACTTCCTCCGCCACGTGGAGTCCATGGCCCAGCTCCCTTCCGGCGCTGGCAAGATGTCGCACCTCAACGCGGTAATCCTGGGGGAGGCTCTGGCGACGGAGGAGAACGATCCGGTCTTCCCCAGCCCTGATTTCTCCGCTCAGGCTCTTATCTCTTCCCCCCAGCAGGTCCCCTCTCTGCCCCCTTACGGGTGTTTTTAGGTCATTTATGAGCATATTAGGTTGTTCATGCAAAGAATTGTATGGCCTGTGTTGGGTATCCCTCCTTATAAGGAGGAAGTCTATGAAGGCTTCTCAAGAAAGATTCTTTGGGAAGGTCATCCGGTCATCCGTAACAAATGAGAGTGAAAGTCGCAGAGGACTAGCCAAACAAATCTCTTTGGTATGGCTTGGCCTGAAAATCAAAGAATGCATCTTTCAAGGATGATCAAAAGCAAATGTATATCTCTGACGGAGACAACCTGAAGCCAAGTGTTAATCTTGGAAAACAGTAAAGTACGACTAGCACAGAAGAACATGTTATATAGGAATCGAGGACTGCAGAAGTCCATTCCTAAGTATGCCAACTGAATTATTTACCTCAAGCCTTCAAAACTCGTTGAATAGCGAAGCAGAAGAAGACACACACAGAGAGAGAGAGAGAAAGCTCTTTGATACCCTTCTAGGTTTAGTTTCATCTGGGAAGCTGTTGATGTGAAACTATGTATCCTCAAGCCAGCGGACAAGATTCACTTCAAAAGGGACAACGAGTTGTAGAAAGTGTGGGCGCATTAGTCATATGCTTCCTCGAAGCCTAAGATAAAAATTTTTTAGAAGATAAAGTTTTTTTGGAAGATAGATTGTTATGTGTAAGACTCTCAGAGATTAGGAACCAATATTCTCTACTTGTAATGTATGGATTTGAGGAGATTGTGAACTCGTCTCTTTGTAGGATTGAGGATTCTAGCCTTGGGATATTTACAATCGACGAGCAACTATGAAGCGATCAAGGATTTTGCTTGGGGGATGTCCTGGGAATGGCGCGAAGAGGAAGGTGGTCGACCCATGATAATTCGACCTCAATAAAGTATTCATGAGGGAGGAGACCTGTTGAACCCAAGGAAATGTAATTAAGGACATTAATTACTTGTTGGAATATTCTCCATGTTAGCAAAAGTATTTCTTCCCTTCGTTAGGATTTTTGCCTCACATGGCTACATGTGATAAGTAGTTAAAGCCAACTAGTCAAGGTCGAACAAGTAACTGAGGTATTGATGGGATATGAAGCATAATGTGCGGTCGTAATGACTGGATGGTTGAATGAGGTGGGAGTTGAACGAGGAAATATAGTGCGGTTTTAATGGCTGGATTGTTGGGGCTAATGAATGTATGTCATAGCTGATCGAGGAATGAAAACGTTGTGTGGTCATGATGATTGTCAAGGTTGAATGAGGTCAGGGCATGAATAAAAGAAGTTGAGGTGCAACGATGAGAAATTGAAGAGTGATAATGAAAAATCGAGGTGCTAAGTTGTTCGAGTATCTGTCATTTCCATACAATTTGATGTTGTTGTGTTTCTACTTATGTTCCCAAAGAGATTCTAGTTGAAATATCTTGTTGAGCACAATAGGATCAACGAGTGTGGTCGAGAATGCATTGGCCTGGTAGGATTGTAAACAAGGGAAGTCATTTTGAGGCAAGGCAGTCAAGGACAAAATGTCATTATGGTGGAAACAAAGAGCATCGATAATACCGTTGATGGGAATGCTTAAAGAATTGACAGTGAGAAATTGTTGACATCTACAGAACAAGAGTGCCTGTAATTCTTTGGCAGGAACGCTTTAGAAAACTACTATGAGAAATTGTGATTTCATTGTTAAATAAAAATTATTATATAAGGCACAGTGATGTGCCATTTTTCGGTTCTTTCCCTTTTTTTTCCTGAAGTTGATGCCACAGTGGGATCAAGAACAATTGATGATGATGAGTGTTTTGTAAATGTCTAGCTTCTGACATTGGAAATTCTGATCAAAGCTTCGAGTGTGAGGTTAACTGCCTATATATAATTTTATCACCAATAATTAGAGATAAAAATTAGTCTAACCAAAGAATCAAAAATGTTAATGGAAAAAAATCATATAGTCTAAGGTGACAGAATCCTCTCGAACTTGCGGATTAAAGATAAACGTGGAAATACAAAAGCACATGATTTTTATGTGGAAAAACTCAATACATAGAAAAATCACAGCACGTTAATAAAATATCTTAAAAGGAAATCCGCCACTAAAATGATACCCTATGGTGTTACATGGTGGAGATGTACATCATGTGGATGATGCATGAGTTCATTTATAAATTAAAAGAAAAAATGAGGTGATTATCATTTGCTTCCACAAGAAATAGTCTAATATATATAGTTTGGAGGAGCATATAATTTAAGATTGAAGGTGATTACTCGAACCCATCTTGCTATTTGATATGGAAATGGTCATATAAGAGGATTTCATTCACTATTTTTAGGCGACATAGGGGCTCCGTTGCTATAACTACTATTCTTTTTTTGTCAATGTGTAGTGGATGTAGGTTACTTGGTTATAGTATTTGTTTCATTATTATAACTGAGAAGAAATCCAAGAGCAAGAATTGTCTATGAATAAAGAATGTCTTCTACGAATGAGGATAGGCATCTAGAACAATTAATGCTTTCCTTTCCAAGGAGCTGATCCTCGTTCGGGAAGTCAACAATGAATGGAACTATTTTAGAGGAGCTTGTCTTGAATTAGGGGAGCTCAAATTAGGGCAAGGGAAACAATATAAAACCTGACACATATATGACCCAAATTTTAGCATCAATTCTAACAACAACATATGTTTTGGTTACTTGGATGGGAAAGATGTTGAAAGGTGAAAGTCGGGTTAGTCTCCCGATTTTCAAATTTCAAAAGATAAGATGATAGTTGAGAGAAGGCAGCTAGTCTTCCTTGTTGAGATTCTTATTATTATGAATTTGTTCCGTCATCGTGCTTCTTATATTTGCTTTTCAGTACATGAATATGTACAAAAGATCGGTAGAAGACCCAGCAGGGTTCTGGTCCGACATTGCATCCAGCTTCTACTGGAAGAAGAAATGGAATCCTATGGTCTACTTAGAGAATCTCGATGTCAAGAAGGGTACCATTAAAATTGAGGTCTGTTCTACTAAGCATAACAATGTTAGTAGTTGATACACATGGGAATTTGTTAAATCATTTATGCTACCGATTCTATTTGCAGTGGTTCAAGGAAGGGACCACTAACATCTGCTATAATGCCTTGGATAGACACATAGAAGCAGGGAGAGGTGACAAAATTGCAATTTATTGGGAGGGCAATGAGCCAGATCAGGATGGGAAGCTGACTTATACAGAGCTCTTAGCGAAGGTTTGCCAGGTAGAAAATATTCCCTTGTAAGCTTTTTAGTTACTTTTGAAGTTGTATATACATTGATCTTCGTTGCCCCTATTCTTTAAAAGCTTGCCAATTACTTGAAACATGTGGGGGTTAGAAAGGGGGATGCTGTTATTATATACTTGCCGATGTTGATGGAACTTCCAATTGCTATGCTGGCATGTGCTCGTATAGGTGCTGTGCACTCGGTATTTTATTCTCCTGTTCTTGTATTTATTGTTTTTGGTTGCTTGTCTTTAACGGTTTATTGTAAATTATTGTGGTAGCATGTTTTCTCTTCAGGTGGTATTTGCTGGTTTCTCTGCCGATTCTCTTGCCCAAAGGATTATGGATTGCAAGCCAAAGATTGTATTAACATGCAATGCTGTATGTAGGGGATCCAAAGTTATCCTTCTTAAAGATATTGTGGATAGTGCGCTAGTGGAGTGCACTAAGAATGGATGCTCTGTTGGTATGTGATTTCAAATTTTTATTATTTTCAGCAAATAATATCAGGTATGTTTAGATGATGCACAATGTTTGGAATTTAATTCAGTGGTTAAATAAACTTAGAGTTTAATGAGATCACATGCATCCTAACATGAAAATATAGAGAAGCATGAATATTTTTAATATTTTATTATAAAATGTGAGAGACATGCAAGTTTGAGGAGAGATTAAACTAATTTACAAGAGAAATAACGGATCTGCACTGTAATTCTCCTCAATTTGCCATACATAGGAGGAATGAGCTGAGTAAGATTTCATATTCATGTTAAATATTCTTTGTTATCTGTCCTCATTATGCTTCTCTGGTTCCTATTCTATGATCAGGTTTATGTTTGACATTTGAAAACCAGTCAGCTTTGAGTAGAGGAGCAACAAAATGGCAGGATGGAAGGGACGTGTGGTGGCAGGTTTGTGCATTAAGTTATTTTATTACTAACAATTTTATATAAGCATTCCATTTATGACATTTACCTTTGCAGTCTCAACTGCATTAATTGACTTGTTAAATAACGGTTGTTCAAAAACTTTGTGCATGAAAGTCCTTGAAATCCAGCTTAATGTTACTTTCTTGTCAAGTTTTAAGATTCTTTGTGCCAAAGCTGTGTGAATAATTAGTTTTCTTTATTAGTAATAATTTATTCGTTCTTTATGGTTATCGCCTTTGATGTCTTGCAGAATGTAGTTGAAAAGTTTCCAAACAAATGTGAAGTAGAGTGGGTTGATTCAGAAGATCCGTTATTTCTCTTGTATACTAGTGGCAGCACTGGAAAGCCAAAGGTGATTCTTATTATCTTATAGGTTTTTTGTGTTTGTCCAGCATGCCTTTGAGTTAACTTCCTTTGTTTATTCTACTCATTTCAGGGTGTATTGCACACAACAGGCGGCTACATGGTATACACAGCAACAACATTCAAATATGCTTTTGACTATAAAGCATCTGACATATACTGGTATCTTATCAGTGTTAAATTAGGTTTGTTAGGAGATGTATTTTATAGCATTAAATATCATTTCCCCACTGTCTTGCAATTGTAGGTGCACTGCAGATTGTGGTTGGATCACTGGACACAGCTATGTAACTTATGGTCCCCTTCTAAATGGAGCCACTGTTATTGTTTTTGAAGGGGTAGTCAATTGCTCTGGATTAATTTTGTGCATTCATTATGGATAATGAGAAATAGTATTTTGGCGAAAAACGTTTCCACGCTTTAAATATTTATTATTAAGGGATTCTTGTCCATGGTTTTATGATGTCACTGCAACGGTTGTGACATGATTTTTGTAAATGAATTATTTTAAATCATAGAAGTCTTCTTAAGTTATTCCTTTCTGTTTTATCTTTGCTCGTATTTTCTTATTTAGTTGTATCCTTATTTGGATAAAACTGTAGGCTCCTAATCACCCTAGCCCTGGACGTTGCTGGGACATAGTTGATAAGTATAAGGTGACAATATTCTACACTGCTCCGACATTGGTGCGTTCTTTGATGCGTGAAGGCAATGAGGTAAAGAGCTTATTTTATACTTGTGCAGGTCTCTTTTTATTTTCTCACTTTTACCGTTGAGTTGGAACAAGATATGGATTTTTTGTGAAGTTAAGATCATTGGTTTGTATAGTAATTTAATTTAAATAAATGAAAAAAAAACTCAAATTAATGTGATTATTTTTAAGAAAGAATTATGTGATAATCAAGAAAATATCAATTTCACAAATTCAACTAATTTAAACTTTAAAATAAATCAAGTTGTTTGTAAATAAAAATTTACAAAATTAGATTTAGAAATTATTTTAAATTTAATATACCGGATTTAAGGTGTACTATTATAAATTAGATGTTTGACAAGTATCATGTTAGGGTGGTTATCTCTTTAGTACATATCTGATCACTTAAGCCGAGCATAGATAAGCAAATTGATCAAACAAAAATTTCAAACTCAAAATTGATATAGCTATGGAATATTTATGTTGGAAAGAATTTATCTTAGGCACTTAGATGGGATCTTTATTCTAGTAGTGGAACAGATTGTCGAACTGATCTTTAAACCAATCATTCATTTGGTTATTAGATGAACTTAACAAAGGTCTCACTAGTCTGGATCAAGCAATCTATCGGATCATTCATCCAACACAAATTTCAATCTTAAAATCAAATTTATCTTACATTTTATACACCTTACAATATTAAAATAATTTTATTTCTCGTCAAACTTATAAACGAATATAATTTCCCTCTCCTACCTAAAAATTAACACTTTAGCGAAACGAGCCCTATATGTTTGAGAAGCTTTCGATGTCAAACAAGGTGTATCTGATGCATTATCTCTTCAATCTGAAGATGGTTGAAGAAAGTTTTGTCACAGATCGCATTAATTAATTCAATGTCATTAATTGATATTAGCTTTATGATGAGGTAAAATCTTATTTTGATTTCTTCTTTATAGGAGAGTTGGAGTGCAACTATTAATACAGTGGGTATATAGGGGTGAGAATATGGCTTGAAGATTGATAGTCGCTTAATGTTTGGATTGATGTTTAGCTTGAATCTAGTTCAACTTGTATTTATTGAGCCGAGCTATAAGCTAGGATTGGATCGAATTGAGCTTGGCTCCATCTATATTTTTTTAAATATAAATTAATGTATTCTTTGATTTAATATAATTATTTATTACTTGTACATATGTATGCGTTAGCTATGGTTAACATATTTGTATTGTTAGGCCAATTTCAAATTCTAGTAAAGGTAATTATTTTTTATTTTTTTTAAAATAAATTTTTTAGAGTACTTAAGTTAGCTCAATTAAGGCACGAGATGAGCTAAGCTTGAGCCATGTTTGGCTCAACTCAAACTTAGATTGTTCCCACCCATATCTGTATACTGAGGTAAGAGAAAGAATTTTATAAAAGAGCTAGAGTAACAAAGGCAGGTCTAAAGAAAATAGTAAGTCAATGCCTTAAAGAGAGAATGATGGAGTCAGAAAGGTGACAAGAAGGGTCATCTGGAAGAGGTTGTAAAGTCCTAAAGAGAAATGGCTGGAGTCAAGAAGGTGACAAGTGTAGGAAACTTTGGTCTTAAGTATGGGTATTTTGATATTAGACTCCGATGCATCATTTCATTACATTCCATGCAATGTACTATTGTAGGGCTGTATTGTTGGAAGTTAGGAAAGATTTATTTGGCTAATAATAAGCTTTTGGAGATTGCAAGGAAAGTTAATGTATGTGTAAAGACAACAAATGGATATATTTGGAAGTTGCATGATGTTAGGTGCATTGTTGTACTAAATGAAATTTAATTTCTAGTGGTTAGTTTGATAACATAGGCTACAAGATTATAATTGGGGATAGCTCCTATGGCTATGTCCATGAAAATGAAGAGAGAGACACCATACATGACTAATGGAAATTGAAATACTATTGATGTTGCCAACCTATGAAGCACGAGTAAAATACGACGATACGGATACTATACGATACGGATAAGGCGATACGATAAATTTAAAAAAAGTAGGATACAGATACGTTAGGATACGACTGTTATATATATGTGTATAATATCTTATATTCTCATGTTTAAAATATAGTTTTATGGTAGATGAGAATAACTTATATAAATTATTGCTATAAATTTCAAAAAAAAAAATTCTTCAAATTAACTATAAATTTTCAAATGCTTTTTATATCACTTAAAATAATATTATGAATAATTTAACTTGAACAAATAAAAATATTTTTCAACTAATAAATTTCAAAAATTTTAAATTTTAACAATATTATAAAGTTTGTTTAATTACTTCCCAATCTATCAGATTATTTATATGAAATAGGAGTTTAAATATATATCAGTAGATTAATTTTATTTTCAATTTAAATTAAATTCAATTCAAATTGATTAGTTTGATACAAATATGATACAATAAATAATACAAATGCTATGAAATAAATCAAGATATATTAACCTAATTAAAATATATATTTGTTCTCTCTTTTCAAATTTTTGTCTAAATAAATAGATAAAATAAAAAGACTAAAATTTTATTTTATTTTGTAATATGAGCTTTATTAAGGTAAAAAATGTGATCGACATCCAAAAAAGGTAAAGATAATATTAGTTAAGGTAAAAAAAGTAGAAACGTTATTAGTATATGTAATATCATAAAAAAATGGTTAACTAAAGCAGATGACATAGCTGCTTGCGAATACTAAATCTTTTTCTATTGCTGAAAAACGAGCGTGCGTAAAACTTTCTGTGATCTTAATTACGTAGCCCAATATATTTCTCTCAATTTTATGTATGAAATATTTTTTTATTTTTTATTGTGTACACTTAACCGACTGATTTAAAATTTTTTTCTCTAATTAAAAATATTTGAAAAATATCGGATAAGTATCGGGAAAGTATCGGATAAGTATCAGATTTTTAAAAAATTAAAATAAAAATTGATACGCCATGTGGCGTATCAGATACGTATCAGTGGAGTATCAGGGAGTATCGGTGTCTGATACGAATACGTTAGGCTTCATAAAGTATCGGTGCTTCATAGTTGCCAACACAAAGGATAACTTGAAGTTGTGGTATTATAAACTTGGCCACATGAGTAATAGGATGAAGATGATGGCATCAATAGGTTAGTCAATTTAAAATTTTTGGATGTAGGTCCTTGCAAAGACTATGTTTTGAAAAAAGAGGAGAGTTAGCTTCACTAGAATTGATAAGGAACCTCAAGTGTGCAATTTGGATTGGATCATACAGGTGCTTGAGGGTTTGTGCAAACACATTCTCTTGACGGATTTTGCTACTACCTTATTTTCATTTATGACTTTACTTAGAGGTATAAGTTTATTGTTTTTACCACTTTTAAAAGGTGCAAGACAATGTTGATGATAAAAGTGGTTATAAGATCAAGTTCCTAAAGCTAGACAATGTTGCAAGTAGTTCAGGGATTTTCTGTAAATAATGACATCTTGATGATCACAATAGTACTGACAAGCTACAATAGAATAGAATCATAGAGTGGAAGAATGAATCTCTGAATGAACATGCTAGAAGTTTGGGACTCTATAGAGGACTGCCAAATCCTTTTGGGTAGATGCTTTTAGCCAACATATTTACTTAATAAAGGATCTCTGTTCCACTAAATTTCCAGTTGTCAGAAGAATTATGGACAAGAAAGAAGGTAAATATTTTTCTCTTAAAAAATTCCTGTTACCTTTCACGTGTACATGTTGATGTAGGGAAGATAGATGAGTTAGATGCCCAATTGTGAAGTGTTTTTTCTTTGGCTACGGGGTTAATAACTATGAATACATATTCTGAAATGAATTCAGTGGGAAGATTATCTGGATCAATAATGCCACCTTTGATAAGAGTGTTATATACAAATTTGGTTTGGAATCTAGCAGAGACAAAGGAAGCAAGTGAGATTGAGCCAAAGGATGTTTCCAAGGAAGTCCCTTAAACTTGACTTCCTAAACCTACTAATGTTGATTTTTTATGATGAAATCTACAGCAGTTATGACTCCTCCATTTCCCACTGAGGCAATTATGTAGAACTGCCAAGCCTATTTAGGGAATTTTCTCATCTCTACATTTGCTACTTTTGATTGATTGTCATGAGCTAGTGTGTTATACAAAAGCGAACTAGGTGGAAGATTTTGTCCAATGAAAATTGGCTGTGCACAATCTTCAAAAATTGGCTATGCAAGATGAGTTTAATTCACTTATGAACAACAAACTTTAGGGTTGTCTCCACTACTAAATGGAATGAGAGCTCTGCATAACGAATATATAGGATTAAGGTAGAACCTGATAGTAATAAGGGATAGGTTGTAGTGAAAAAGCTTTCAGTAGAAGAAAAGTATTATTTAACTTTCAAAAGAAAAGTATTATTTATATTAAGATTGTTGTTAATTTAACTACTATCAAGGTTATATTGGGTATTGTTACTACGGAAGACTTATAATACCTAAAGCAGTTAGATAAAAAATTTGTGTTTCTTTGTGGTGGTTGGAGGAAGACATCTATATGTTGCGACAATGATGTTTTTGGGTGTCTGGCAGAGAAAATTGTGTGTGTGGACTCAAGAAGAGTATATGATCTCAAGCAGGCTCTAAGACAATGATATAAGAAGTTTGACACTTTCATCTGCATTAGGAATTTTACTAGGTGTAAAATGGATTAGTTTTGGTATTTCAAGAGTCTAGTAATTGTTATATATGAATGACATACTTATTGTTAATGTTAGCGTAGGGGATATCTGCAGTGGAATTAATAGTTGGTAGAAGATTTTGAACTGAAATATCTAAGTGCGACAAACTAGATTCTTAAGATATGAATCATAGGTGACATCTTAGGGGTCTCCCCAGTTATCTTAGTAAAAGTACTAGTAGGGTTTTGAGCCAAGGTTCTATTTTGTAGCTAGACTGAAACAAAGTCATGGTTCTTTTATCCACCCTCCTATCACTTTCAACCCAATTCTCTATAATAAAAAATTGTGTTATTTCACTTCTTAACCTAACTCCAATATAAATAATAATAATAATAATAATTTATTTCTCCATTCTACACATATTTTAATACAATTATCAGATTTATTTAACTAACAACATAGCAAATTAACTTTAATTCACATTTAACATACTTATTCATACATTACAAATTTTATTAATCTATTCTAGTTTGATCACTTATAAGCTCTTTCCGGAGAATCTTGAAGAAAAATTGATTCTTTCTTGATGCGGTTGTATTTTTGTCAGATTTGCAGGTTTTCACATTAAGTCTTGGTATTCTTTCTTCGTATTTGTTATTCTCCAATTTATTAAGTTTTGTCGCTTTGCTTTGATTTTCGATCCATATTTCACTACATTTTGTGGAATTTTCATGGGGGTGGTGTTGCTAATAGGTTTTTGATTTCCAACTTGGATGAGGGAATCAATCCACATGAAAGTTGGGTGAGGGAGTGAGGGAGGGAGAGAAAAATTAGGAAGTTGGAAGGATATTTTCTCTCTCTTTATTTGGAAGGGAGAGGCAGTATTCATGTAGTAGATCATAGATCAATCAAACAAAATCGCTTGCTGGTCATGATGTCCTCATCAACCACTTTTTTCATCAAACCACAATCATTAATTTTGTAATTATGAAGAATCCATCTTCCATGATAGTTTTATGAGATTAATTATCCCATTATTTTAATAGCATATTTATTGTATTTTTTCTTGTTTTTTTAACCCTTTATATTGCTATTTTGTTTGCAAGAATACAGAGCAGTATTACATTCTTATAACAACTAGACTATACCTGGTTTGAATCTAGCTTGAATAACCCTTCCTAGTATTACGTTCTTATTGCTAAAATATGTTGAAGTAGATTGACGGAGTGTATCCAACTTATTTTTTGTGGTACACTGGAAAATTTGAATAGAAATTTTGGTACAAAGAGAATGGTTGAAAGTTTAAAGTTTAAAAACAATGTACTAGAGATTAAGAGAATGGAAGATTGGTTAAATTGGTTCTTGGTTTAGATGCTATTAATACACAATAATTGGAGTATTGAGGAGGTTGTTAGTTGTAGAATCAAGATAATGGTTAAAATGGAGTGGTACGCATAATGACTAGCTAGCTAGTACTAATAAATGGGAGTGAGTGTTCGACAATTAAGTTGCATAATATCTGAAAGCTAGTGTTGCTGAGATGAAAATGCTCAGACTAATGAGTGGTCACTAGAGTGAGCCATATTTGATAGGGAAATGATTGACTTAGTTAAGGAGCATTGATAAGTAGGTCGTTTTATTTAGAGATATAAACTGCTAAGATGAGCTTCACCCTAGAACAACCTATTTGCGAGAGGGTGGACGCAGCATCTGTTGTCGATAACATAAGTGTAGAACATTTAAGATGGTTTGTCATGTTCGTCATTCATCTTTATAGGCCCCTCCCTATATGTAAATGTGATGATACTCTAGTCATGACTGAGAAGACGAGATGAAGATCATGGGTTGTGATGACCTTTTCTCATTTTTGCTAATGGGAAGGTCTTCAAATAGAAATTAATGGGGAAGAGAAATCCATGTATTTGGCTTAACTAGTTTGGGATTTGGGTTTCTTGTTTTTCTACCTTACCCAGTAGTTTGGTCCCTTTATTTCAGTTTATCATTCTTTTGTTTTTATATATTTTTGCACTATTATGGTAAATCTTTAGGTTCCTTGGGAAAAAAAGATATTGTTTCAGTGAAGTTTATTGTTTGTGTTGCAGTACTTGGATGTATTAATAGTTACCTGAAAGAAAACTATATTGATCCCTTTGATTTGGCATAGTGCCTTTTGCTAACTATTACTTTTTACCATGTTTGCTTTCAGTTTGTGACTCGCTACTCTCGTAAGTCATTACGTGTTCTAGGGAGTGTGGGAGAGCCCATAAATCCAAGTGCATGGAGGTTAATGTTGTATTTTTTGTGATCTATGAAATCTTTTCTTTAAGTTTGTATAATATGAAATGGTTTTTCTTCATTAGGTGGTTTTATAACGTTGTTGGCAATGGACAATGCCCCATATCAGACACCTGGTGGCAAACTGAGACTGGTGGGTTCATGGTAAGCCGGTACCTTATTAATTCTTCTATTTGACTAATTATTAAACGACTACTTCTAAAGTAAGAGTTAGTGAATTTTAATCATTGCTACTATTTGGGTGGCATTTTTTTATGTAATGGTTTCGTTTCTAGCTGTTATCTTGTTTCTTTATTTTCTGTAGATAACACCTTTACCAGGAGCTTGGCCACAGAAGCCCGGTTCTGCAACTCTGCCATTTTTTGGAGTCCAGGTTCGCATCATACTTCCCAAATATAATACTTAATGCCATATTTCTAATTGTTAGAAAATAAGTTTGTTATTTGCAGCCAGTATTAGTTGATGAGAAAGGAGTTGAGATTGATGGGGAGTGTAGTGGATACCTATGCATCAAGAAGTCTTGGCCTGGAGCCTTCAGGACACTGTATGGTGACCATGAAAGATACGAGACTACATATTTTAAGCCTTTTCCCGGATATTATTTCTCTGGTGATGGCTGTAGCAGGTAATATACTACCCAGGAAGATATATCAGATCGAGGACTAGATACGTTTCTTCTTTCTTGAAATTTGCTTGAGACCTTTCCAGCATTCTTTGATTTTGTAAACTTGATTTATTATTTCTTGTTAAGTGCAACAGTATGCCATAAAGCCTTTTTGTTCTTTAGGGACAAAGATGGATATTATTGGCTTACAGGAAGGGTTGATGATGTCATAAATGTTAGGTAACTATCACACTTAGAATGATCATTGTTTATTGGTCTCTACGCTTATAACAGGCCTTTTTACTATGGTCCAAGAAGCCTGTTCACCTTGAAGTTTTTGGACTGTTCATAACTATTTTATATGCAGCGGCCATCGCATTGGTACTGCAGAGGTTGAATCTGCCCTGGTTTCTCATCCTCAATGCGCAGAAGCTGCTGTTGTTGGTGTTGAGCATGAGGTGAATTTTATTTGTAGGTGTTTCGTTTAGTCTAACTAGTTTCTTTTCTTATCTCAACATTATTTTTTTTTGCAGGTCAAAGGACAAGGAATTTATGCTTTTGTCACATTGGTAGAGGGAGTTCCTTATAGCGAGGAACTAAGGAAGTGTCTTATACTTACAGTTAGAAACCAGGTTTTTTCTTCTTACAATATCAGCTTTGTGTGCTTACATTGTGTTGTAGTAGCTTCTAGTCTCTTTAAAACTCATTAGTCTAATGTGAACCTTTGTTTTTTTAATGTTAAGTGTTTTGCTACATTTTTTACATAGCGCACATTGTACATCACCTGCCTCTGGAAAAAAAAAATAAAACCGCTTGGAAATTTTTTTTTTTTTTTTAAACTAAGCAACATGTAGCTTTACTAGAGCAAAACTCTAATGTAATGATTTCCTTTTTATCCTTGATGAAGTGGTTCACATAGGGTATGTGAATGTTTAACAATCATCAATCAACCAGTCGCATTGGCCGGCACCTGCGATGACATAGTAATGCACATTTTATAAGATCCCAAATTCTAGATTCTTGTGAGGTCTGCTCTAGGAGGCATTATCCTAACATTTGTTGTAGTGCGAAGTCTATTTCCTACTTAAGATTCGGTCTACAATCTTGTCGATCTAATTTCACGTCGGGTTGGGTTGGCTGGGGATGCAGAAAGAAATTATAGCTGTTTGAGCTTGTCATGTTGTCTGGCTGTAAGTTGGCATCTTGGAATGGCTTTCAGTGCGGTAATGGACGTGAGAGAAAAGCTCATTGAATCACATAAATTTGTATAATCTGCCCATCTCACCAAAACCCAACTACTGTAGTTGCATTTTTTTTTGTTTTTTTTGTTTTCACATCATTGATTAGATGCTTCCTCGCACTCCCCATTTCATCTGAGTTTGATTTTTTTAGCTGTCATATCAAACTTTAAATTTTATTCAAGCTCCTTCATGCTTTCGCTTGCCGATTTGATGGACGATTGCGGCCTGCAGTCTCGAATGATTCATCGATTTAACGTATTTTTTCATCGTCAGATTGGCGCATTTGCTGCCCCAGACAAAATTCACTGGGCCCCTGGACTCCCCAAAACGAGGAGCGGGAAGATAATGAGAAGAATATTAAGGAAGATAGCCGCCAGGCAGCTGGACGAGCTTGGAGATACAAGCACTCTTGCAGATCCCGGCGTTGTGGAGCAGCTCATTGCTCTCACTGATAAATAGAGAAAACCAAAGGTTTTCTTGGTTTCATATATATATATATATCATAATTGCATCTAAGCACCTAGAAAAGCGCAGTTTACACACAGATCCCAATTATTCCAGTCATAGGCTTCCTCTATGGGTCTGTTTGTTTATAAGGTTAAATTTAAAAAAGTTAAAATTAAACTTGAATAGAGATATTTTTTATTAAAAACTGTGAATGATGTGAAATAAAATTAATTATTTTAGTAATGTATGTAGGATGTGAAATAAAGTTAATTTTTAATATTAAATTTTATATCTGGTTAAAATTAAATCAGGTTAATTTTCAACGGCCAAACAAACGGGGTTTATGTGTATTATTTCTAACTGATCATCGTAATAAGTTAATACACATTCGATTTTTAATAGAGAATCTTCTGCTTTTTGTCTGATAAAATTAAAATTGTTTGTTTGTTTGTTTGTTTGTTTGTTTGTAATTCTTTATTTGTTAAATTGGTCTGCCTAAGATATTTAATGGATATTTTAGTAAATTTATCATTTTATATATTTAATAAATTATATTTTATGCATTAGAGATTATATAAAATTTACTTTCATATTATAATTGTGGTGTGTTTTGTGTTCTGTGTCATATTTTAATAATTTATAGTGTGTATAATATATTTAAAATATGCATAATGTAAATTATTAATAAATTTATGTTTATGCTGCACATATAATGTTATATTTAATTTAATTTAAGTATACAAATTGTTAAGATCTAAAGAAATTAAATGGTAATATATTACTAATTTTGTGAATTTAAATTATGATTTAAAATTTGTGAACTAATTTGCAAAAGTCTTGATATATTAGAATGTAAGTGTTGTGATCTAAAATTTGTGAATTGATGTGTAAAAGTTTTAAGATCTCATATATTTATATGTAACTTATCTTATATTATATTATATTTATATTTTATGTTTGAGTAAATTATATTCAGATAATATCATGTAATTTTATGATTTTAAATTTTTAATATGCAAGTTTATCAAAAAGGTTTATTTTTTTGTTTTTTATTATAAATTTTTTAAACATAGTTTTTACCTCTTTTCTCTCTCTTATTCTTTGTCTCCTTTTATCATTATTTATTAGTTTAAAAGCTTACATGGAGCTATATTTTACTCTAATGATTTTTTTCTCTTGAGATATCACTTGACGATCACTCCCCGCTCTCTTTGGTTATGGGTGTCACAGGTCCACCAACTTCATTCTAGTTCATCCTCGAATTATATCGTACTATAGAAAGTCAACTCTAATATTATATTATAACATCGCATGATTCAAATATAGAGATATTATTCGCTTTTATTTTTATGAACTGTATAATTTGAATATTTCTCTGAAACGGAAGGGTGCAAGAAGACATACAGAAAGAGAAAGAGAGGAGGGGATCGGACGTTGACGAGAGGTTTCCCATCGCTCTTTTTGTCTCCTGCAAGCAAGGGAGCCGCCCTCTCCTCTCTTTCTATTTCCTATCTGCGAGGGAGAGGCACAAAGAGAGAGGAGGGGCCCGATGTTGACAGGAGGTCCCCCACCTCGCTGTGCTTGTCCACGAAGGAGGGGAGAGAGAGAAAATATTAAACTTATAATTTTAAAAAATATTAAAAAGTTGAAAAAAACTCAGTTAATAATTATATCAAAAGTCTAGTACTTAAATGTTAAAAATTCAATATCATAATCTATGTGATATTATATCCTAAATTTGAGAACCAAAATGCAATTTATCTTCATGTATCCTAACGTCACCGACAGTATGAATCTGTGATAAGGCGCTCCGCTTCCAATCCTGCAACCTTGCTCTGGCCAACGAAAGCTCGGGATCGATCTGCAACGAAAGGCGGAGAGGATAGGGTTCGGCATTCCTTCCTCTTCCTCTTCATCCATCTGTGATTCCAGGCAAGCCTCCGGTGAAGTCGGTGTCGTTGATCTTGGCCAAGCGGGAACAGCCTGCGCGCTAAACGGACGAGGAAGAGCAGGAATCGGGAGGAGCAACAAAGAACGGGATGGCAACGAGATTAGATCTCGACGGAAACCCAATCCAGGCATTGACTATCTGTATGATCGGCGCCGGAGGCTTCATTGGCTCCCACCTTTGCGAGAAGCTGATGACGGAAACGCCGCACACTGTTCTGGCAGTCGACGTATACAACGACAAGATCAAGCACTTGCTCGAGCAACACGCGGGTGAGCAGTCCCAACCCTGGGCCGGACGGATTCAATTCTACCGCCTTAATATCAAGAACGATTCCCGGCTCGAAGGCCTCATCAAGATGTCCGATCTGGTAGGCATCATCGCTACGCAACGCCATCTCCCCCTTTCGATGTTTTACGCAGTTGATCTTCCTTCCCCTGCTTTTTGTTGCGTTCTGCTTGAGGCATTGTCCTTTCTGGATCTGCATATCGCTCGTGGTTTTGATACTTGTTTGATTTATGTTTACCATCTCCAGACAATCAATCTGGCTGCTATTTGCACACCTGCTGATTACAACACACGTCCGCTAGATACCATTTATAGCAATTTCATTGATGCTCTTCCAGTTGTAAGTTTTAACGTTCCATCTAACTTTGTACTGCCCAAGTTATGAGTCTTAATTCTTTTTCTTACTCTGTGCTTCTGTTGTCGCCTTCATTTTTGTTTTTTACGGCAATTTAAAACTGAGGCTGAAGGTCTTGAGTGTTGCTGATGATGTAGGTCAGATATTGCTCTGAGAATGGCAAACGTTTGATTCACTTCTCAACCTGTGAAGTGTATGGTAAGACGATTGGAAGCTTCCTCCCCAAGGATCATCCCCTTCGTAAGGTGCCTTATTGTTTTGCTCACATCTTTTTAACCTTTTTATCAGCATAAATCAGCATAAAGGATGAGAATTCTACGATGATGTTGTAGCAGATAAGGTTAGACAAGTGTATTTTATAAATTTATTGCAACCCATAACAAGCATAAAAGACGTGTAAAATTCTATTCCATCCTTGTATGGACTAAGTATTTACATAATTGCGCTAAAGAAATAGGCTTGTGTTACCAAAACAAGCATTAACAATTCTTATTTCTTAGTACTTACGTGCTTTTCTTTCTTCTGCTTAGATATCAACGATTGATGCCTGGCTCTGTTGACTCATATAATGCTGGTGTTGCTTTTTTAGTGATCTAGTTCTTACTTTGTGCTTGAACTGTCTGATTTCTAATGCCTTCTGTGCTGATACTAATCTACTGGTAATGTAATTGTTTGTCTGTATATGCAAGATTAGCCTCCATGTTCTTGAAGCTACAGTTTGAGAAACCTCAAGTAATTTATTGAAGATGTCTTCACTTGATCCAACAATATTTGATTAGTTCTTTCATAACTTCCATATCATACAGATAGCTTTTTGTAGACTAAACCATGGCATCCTGTGAATTATTTTTATCTGAATCTTGAAAATGTGCATAGCATCTGGGACATTTTATTTCACAAATGCTATTTTAAGTTTCAATATGATCTTTAGCTTTACCTCCATAACATGGGAATCTAGAAATGAATATTTACTTTACTTGTTTGAGGAGTTACCATTCAACTTACTAGATTATGTTTACTTGTTTCGCAAGCAAAGCATTTATGATATAAATGGTATGTCACAAATTCTCCTAACTTCCATGGGATGAGCTAGTTAAATAGCTTCATTCTTCACTTCTCATATTTCAAAGGAAGGTATGCATGAAATTATTCCTAGCAGTAATTTCTGTTTGCATCATTTTAATAGTGACTGGAGGGTTATGGTAATTGTTATGGAGAAATAGCTTGTTCAATGAGATATTTCTACTATTCCCCTTCCTCGTCCTCCTTCTTCTTCCTTCTTTGAAGTCAAGTTTAAGTGGGCACTTGGTTCAATTTTACTGTAATGTTATGTTATTTGGACAATTTAATTGTCCAGTTTGTTGGCATGTTTAGGTAATATTATTAAAAAATAAAAAAATTTAGGGAGATTTACGAATGTCACCCTTAAAGTTAAGTTTTTACTCATTCTACCCCCAAAGTTGGATATTTACACTTGTAATCCTATACTTTGAATGCATAATTACAAACATCACTCTCTCTATCAAATTGAAGGAGATCTAGCCATTCATCTTGCTAAAGGAGATGAAAATTCAATCATTCATCATTATAAGAGGGTGATGCTTGTAATTATACATTCAAAATATAGGATGACAGGTATAAATATCTAACTTTGGGGGTGAAATGAATAAAAAGCTCAACTTTAGGGGTGATATATATAAATTTTTCAAAAATTTAACACTCTAAAATGATATCTAGATGTTGCCAAATTTAGGTATCCTAATGGTAATGGAGAAAGAGAAGGAGAGATTGATTTTCTAAGGTAAAAATAGTTAGTGAAGCTTGGGGTACTGTCATCCTTTAATGTAATGATATTGAACTTGACGAATGATGACATATAGACAAGATAGATATCTAGATAATATTGACATTTAATTGTCATTAATATCTAGATTGCATTGAACCAGATGCCCCATTAGTCACATTTTCTCCATGTTTTTATGTGCTTAATGATCTATATGTGAGTTAGTCATCTAACTTGTTAACTTGTTTTCTGTAATGTGCTTCCTTTGATCCTTTTACTTGAATTATGCATGTGAATGGTTATTTAATCTGTCGAACAATTTTATTCTGTATGAAGGTCATTTCCTTGAATTATTTGGTCACCTTCTGATTTTAGTATCTCATGATTAAATAGGAACCAGAATTCTATGTCCTCAAAGAAGATGCCTCACCTTGTATCGTCGGTGCCATTGAGAAACAGAGATGGTCCTATGCGTGTGCAAAGCAACTTATTGAAAGATTAATATATGGTTTGATCCACTCGGAACACTCTGAACATTATAGCATGCACTTGTTCTGTCTGCTTACATTTTGCTTCCTTTTTCTGAACGTATGGCAGCTGAAGGAGCTGAAAATGGACTTGAGTTTACAATAGTGAGACCTTTCAATTGGATTGGTCCCAGGATGGACTTTATTCCTGGAGTTGATGGTCCTAGTTTGGGTGTACCTAGAGTTTTGGCTTGCTTTAGTAATGTGATTCTCCAACTTGAATATATCTGTATAAAAGCATTGGAATGCTCTGTAGCTATTCTATTAGATACACAGCAACACTTGCTTTTGGTTGCAGAATCTTCTTCGTCGTGAACCATTAAAGCTTGTTGATGGTGGGCAATCTCAACGAACCTTTGTGTACATCAAAGATGCCATCGAGGCAGTTCTTCTAATGATTGTATGTTATCTATTATAGAGCTTTCTTTTTTTTTTGGCAATGTTATTGAACCATATTTAAGGATAATAATTTGTATCCGAATTCCGTTAACCAATTTGACTTATTTCATGTTGCAGTCTAGGTTAGGGATTTGAATGTGAAAATTACCCGGTGAGACAGTTATGGGTTTTTCTTACTAATACCTTTCAAACTATCACTTTAAACGTGATATCATGTATAAATTTGTGTGCTATGAAATTAAGAGTTTTAAATTTAATTTTAAAATTTCAAATCATCATTTATGTGTATTGATTCTTCATATTCTTTTTATTTTATCAAATGAAATATTTACGACATCATATTGATAGGGATATCTCGACGATCAACTGTCTAGATCAGTGGATGATACAAATTATTTCCGGTTTATTTTATTTTGTTAGAATTTGAAAGAGTCAAATCTTTTTATTTATTTATTTTTATTTTAAATTGTAGGTTTGTTTAGCCCCACCTTATGTTTATTTTAGAATGGGATTGGTCCTATATATAGGGCTTGTACTCGAACGTTTGTAAAGGCTTTGATTAATGAAATTTATTTTGTAGTTGTCTTCCCAGCTCCGCCCAATTAGTCATACATGGGACAGATTTGACCCACCACATCTAACCCAAGCTGCGCCATGATATCCTAAGAATACACTTACAACTAAAAAGTAAAACACTTTAAATCAACTTATATACGACATGAGTATGTGAACGGCACAAGTGTTCTGAAATCATAGTTGATGCGGAATGATGGCAAAAGAGGGAAAGCTAGGGTTTGGACGAATAAGGAAGGTGAAAGTAGGAAGAAGACGGAAATTTAGAAACAAAGGATAATTGAAATTTCAAGAATTCTCACCTAAAGTTCCTTACTCTTCCTTTTTAGGATATTGACCCTTAAAAAATCTCTAACTCATTCCAAGGTAAATTGCACCGTGTCTTCTTCAGATATTTTGGGGCAATTAGGGTTGGATTGGGTCTTGTATAATTAGATGGCCAGACGTTTTCTTCAAACAGATTATGAGATAGGTATGTAGTTATGAGGCAGGTATTAGGGTTGAAGTTTGGTAAACCCATCACTAACCTATCCTGTTACAAGCAATATTCATTTTGCCTTTTTTTCTAGTTTTTGTTAATGGTGCAAGATAAGTGATTCTGTCCTACAGGAAAATCCTGCTCGAGCTAACGGGCAAATCTTTAATGTGGGAAATCCTAACAATGAAGTCACGGTTAAGCAACTTGCCGAAATTATGACAAAGGTACATTGTGATCAGTGGGAATATATGTATTTATCGGGATAATTTCGTTCAATTAAGTTACCATCTGAATTCCATGCTGTAGTTGTATTATTCGTGAACTGATTTTTTCTTGAAATGCATGTTGCAGGTGTATTCAAAGGTGTCTGGAGAGCCACCACTTGAGGTGCCAACAATCGATGTCAGCTCAAAAGAGTTTTATGGTGAAGGATATGATGACAGCGATAAACGGATTCCCGATATGACTATAATAAGCAGACAACTCGGTACTGCATTTACATAGCATTGATCATGTTTTATCTGCTTAGGTGTCTATCTATGGATGGAGATAGCTTCACAAATCTACATCTGAATTAAGGATGATTTCAAGCAGATTTTGACCAAGTGAGCATAGCTCTGATAATTGAAAGTTTTGAGTCGAATATAGCTCGACATTGGCTCAAACTTGTCATGCATTCCGAGCCAAGTCAGTTTTTCTTGAAATTTTTGATGATTTCAGAATCTAGCTAACTCAGAGCATACTTGAACATTAGTGAATGAAAGTACTGCATTCTTGGGAGGGGGTTTGATCTTGAACCTCAAGCTGGCTAGCATTTGGTTTAATGTGAATCGATGACTCCTGATGTTTTAAAAAGTAATGTTATATAAAAAAATGATATCAAGTAGCTTATGATCACATTTCAAGTGTTACTCAAAAATAACTCTAGAGTCTAGAAGACATTTGGTTTAATGTTATTTTGCTGTTTTATTATATTATATAGAGAAAATAATTGTTTGGTTTGATGAAGTGTTAATAATTTTTTAAAAATTTATAAAATTTTCTCGCAAAAAATGATTTAGTATTTAAATAATATGACATAATATTAAGATAACATTCAATTCTAAATTATCAGTTCAAAGTTTAGGTGGGTTTTGGGATTCCAATAATGATATCAGCATTGAATTCAGGTTGGAGCCCAACGACATCTCTGAATGATCTGTTGGATGCTACATTAACTTACCAGCACAAAACATACGCAGAAGCCATCAAGAGGGCCATTGCTATGGCAAAACCTACTGCTGCCAGTTAGATCTGTCAGGTTTGTAAGTTAAGTCTTCATGTTTTGATAGCTATCATACATATGCTTTCTGATCAATTTACCTTCATTATAATGCTGTTAATGTTTCATAACATTAGTCTTCATATTAGTTATGAGTTGGATAAATGGTCGATGATTTTTTAAAACTAAGTATGATTAATTAACTAATTAATAATTTAAGTATAATTAACAAAATTAATAAATGGAGCATGTTTCAGACGGCGTTGTTAGTGGTGTCGTTAGAGCAGAAGTTGCCCGCGCGCCGGGCGACTTCTGTATTAATAGAAGTCTGGCGCAGCGGGCTCGCCATGCAAGATTTCTGTATTAATAGTGCGGGCGACTTCTGTTTAAAAAATTTTATAAATCCCCCTTCTCCTTTTCTCCACACACTTTATTTTCTCAGAATTTTTAGAGAATAACAAGAGAAGTTCTGCAGTAAGAAATTAATAGTAATATTTTAAGGTACGTTCAAATTTTTTTTAATATTTTAAATGAATTTAATTTAATTATTAAATAATTAAATAAACATTATTCAGCGCTGTTATTTTCATATTAAATTGCGTTCAAAGTTACTGTATTGTAGATCAATGGGCAAACTCATCTATTTACGTTACCATTCATTTTGGTGGTAATTTAATATTTACGGATGATGGATCTCCTGATTATGTCGGTGGCCACGCTAAAGGTTCTAAAGTTTAAACTTGGTGACACATTAGCTGATCTGAAAAATAAAATATGTCGAGCCATGCGTCTCGATTTGAACAACCACGACGTGAAAATATTATGCAAATACTCAGAAGAAATAAGGTATATACCATGGTATATCGAAGATGATGAATGTGAGATTATGATGGAGCGCGCATTTCAATCGTCTCTAACACTCTACATCGAAGCAGTACCGCTTATTGGTTCTTCATCTCATGTCAATGAGCAAGAAATATTTTTTGGGTATATTTAAGAAAGTGCTCTCATCTCAATTACGCAAGGACTTTGAAACTACACCTTCTATCGGAATCAGAAGAACCATCATATCTAACATATCTAAACATACCGTAAGTTTTTCCTAAATAAATGTACTTTGCAGATATATTGTTACGTATATTTTATTATATGATCTTTTCAAATTATTGTGCAGTTGTGATCGTAATATTTACGATACTTGTGGTTCATCCACAAGTTATAACGTGCAAGGTGATGCCGGTAACGAAGAAGACGATGACTACTAGTCAACGTACACTGGTAGTCTAATTCAATCTGAAAGAGAATCGGACTCTAGTGACGATGAACTTAATGAAGATGAGTACGTTTAAAGAGAGAGGGATGTCGACATTCTTCTGTGTAATTTTATTGCAGCAGATTCAACATAGGTGCAGCAATCTGAATCAAATAATGCATATGTTCAATTTGATGCAAACGTGCAAGAGTGGGATGGAGAGATCGATGAGGACGCCTACTTTGGTGGCCTAGATAGGCATTTAAATTTTTGGGAGTTACATCATCTTTATGTAAACACTGCATTTCATTCGAAATGAGAGCTGCAATGTTCAGTGAGTGAGTGGGCTATTCGTAATCATGTGCAATATAAGAAAATAATATCAAATAAATAAAAAATAATATTAATTTGTGCACATGCTGCGGATAAGCCCACTCCATGCAAATGACGTTTACATGCAATCTTCGCTAAGAGATATAATGGTGCATGAAAAATATTTACTCTTGGTGAGCCGCATAACTGTTCTAACCCGACACCAGACGAGGACCATCGTCAATATACATCTAAATTTATTGCTCATTTAGTAGAACCTGCTATGCGAGCTCAAATTGATATGCGTCCCAACGACATCATGTCATGGGTAAATGCTAAATATAACATTAAAATCAGTTACATGAAGGCATGAGATGCTCGAAGAAAAAGCCATCAAAGCTATATCTGGTGGTTAGGAAGAATAATATAAAAATTTATACCGATACTGTGAGTGTCTAAAAATAGTGATGCCTGGAACTGTTTGAGACATACAGAAATCCCAAGCAAATAGGTTTGAACGTTCGTTTTGGAGTTTCGGTTCATCTATTGAAGGCTGAAAATTCTGTCGGCCAGTGTTGAGTATAGATGAGACATTTCTTCTAGGCAAATATCGTGGCACTTTATTAATTATTGTAGGCATAGACGCTAACAATAAAGTTTTTTCATTAGCATTTAGTGTGGTTGAGTCGGATAATAATGACTCTTGGGATTGATTTCTAACCAAAATGCACGATTTAATTGAGCCAGTCCGTACACGACATTATCTGTGTATTATTAGCGATAAACATTCTAGTTTATTGCGCGGCGTACCATCTGTTTTACCTCATGCTTCCCATCGACAGTGTCTACGTCACTTGCGAGAAAATTTTGGCCTTGTTTGGCAAATGCCCAAAATTGGGCAAAAAAATATAATAATAATATTTTTAATTTATTATAAATTTTAATAATTTTATTTCACATCCAACACAAATTTTAATATTAAATTAACTTTATTTCACATCCTACACACCTCCAAATATTAAATTAAATTTCTTTCCAATCAATTCCATAAAATAAAATATCTTTTTTTTTCTTACCCAAATTTATCCTTGAACTAAACAAGCCCTTTAAGAAAGTTTTACGGACTCTGGGTATTCAGTCAGTTAAGTCTATGTGAGATAAGATGTATACTGTGACTGATCTTTGGGATAGTTTGTTCAGCATATACAAGATATTGCTGCTGTTCATTCGGATGCTCACAGGTGGCTGGAAGATAGAGGATTTGAGAAATGGTCATTTGTTCATGATGGAGGTTTCAGATACGGTACTATGACTATAAATGTATCTGAATGCTTCAATATTGTTCTGAAGCATGCCCGTGGCTTGCCCATTCAGGCACTTGTATGTGCAACATATTATCACACTATTGGTTTGTTTTTGAAGTGAGAGGGAAACGCTATTGGTTGGGAGTCTAAAGCAATCTCGCCTTGCGTACCTAAGGTCCGCGTAACGTTTTAAAAGCATGCAGAAGAAGCTGAGTCTTGTGCATTTCTCATTAGGATAAATTACAATGAATGAGAAGTTAATGATTATATTTTTAGAAAACAAGTACCATACATGCTTACGTACTCTTATTTATCACCTGCTATGTCCTCATATTATTCATGCTCTTGGATTGGTATGCGTTGACTACAATCCAGTAGTATCACACTACTATAACATACAAAGCTATAAGAATACATACTTTGGTGAGTTTCATGTTATTTCTGATATGCGATATTGAGTCGCATTTGATGAGGCTCGTGGAATTGTTGAGCTCAATCCATTGTTGCGTGTAAGAAGGCCTAGGCGTCCACATACACGTCGGATAAGAAACACAATGGATGAGTGAAGGGGTGATCCAAGCAGAACTTGCAGCATTTGTCCAACTACACTTGCAACGTATGTCATATAGTTGGACATAACCAATTCACATGTCCTTGAAATTTTGAAAATGTGAGGTAATTAAATACGTTATTGACTCATGTGTTAGGTTGATTAAATTTATCCATGCCTATAATATTACAAATTATAACTTATTACTGAAGTTATTTCTTCTTCATATACAGTCGATATAGCACGAGAACGAGAATGCGACAGTAGGGGTGCGGCGGGTGATGATCTCCTCCAGCCGTCTACCCATCATTGGAGCACTTACGCGGAAGGCATCGTGTTGCGTATCCGGAGCAGTCTCGAGAGCTATAGCTTGCTAGCCACCTCATTATGCTACGAGATTGGCCCGTCACATGCCCTAGATTTATAAATGAGTTAGACGTTGTTGGTGTAGACAATATCAGGAATCTGAATTATATTAGAATAGATTATTGTTTAATTACTGCACTAGTTGAGCGTTGGTCTCCAGAGACCAACTCATTTCACTACCTGTTGGAGAGATGTCAATTACACTTCAAGATGTTGCTGTCATTTTAGGTGTTCGGATCGACGACGATCCGTTGATAGGTATACCATGTGGGGAAGGGATATAGATGAGATAGTTGAATTGACTACTGCGATGAGATGTTAGGACAGCATCCTATTCCTGGGTTCGTGTACACGAACCCCACAGAGGAGACCGAGTTTTACTTTTCACATGAGGCAGAACACAGTTAATTCGTGTATGCCTTTGCGTTTCTTATTGTGGCAGTACTGCAATCCTACATATGATGGACTTACACTTCTGGAGCTGACACGTCATGTTCGTGCATACATTTTATATGTGTTGGGATGTTTCTTAGTACCAGATACCTCGGGCTGTGAGGTTCACCTTCAGTGGCTTACGATGCTTGAGGATTACAAACGATTTGGAAATCTATCATCCATCATTCATAAATATTAAGTTACCACCAAAATGAATGGTAATGTAAATAGATGAGTTTGTCATTTAATTTACAACGACTAATAATGTTTATTTAATTATTTAATAATTAAAATAAATTCTTTCAAAATATTAAAAAAAAATTAGAATTTACCTTAAAATGTTGCTCTTGATTTCTTGCTATAGAACTTATCTTGCTATTCTCTAGAAATTCTGAGAGAATGAGGTGTGTGGAGAAAAGGGGAGGGACATTTATAAAATTTTGAAGTTACCTGTGCGACGAGCGACTTCTATTAATACAGAAGTCTGGCGCGGCGGGCGACTTCTGGCAGCCAGAAGTCCCCTGCCCATATCTCTCTCCTCCCGATCCTGCGCACGTGTGCGGGCCGCTCGGTAGCCGGCGGTTGCGCGGCCGCCGGATCGGGAGGAGAGAGAGAGGCGGCCTCTCTCTCCTCCAGATCCCCACCGGACCCGCAGGCGGCTGTGAGGCCGCCGGCGTGTCGCGCAGACGCAAGCGTGTCTCGCAGACGGGAGGAGAGGGGTAGAGGGTAAAATGGTAATTTTAAAAAATATTAATAATAAAAAATAGAAAATAGACTCATTTTATAATTTATTAAAACTCAGTGACCCTAATATTATAATTTTAAAAATATTGGACCTGCGTGATATTAAGCGTTAAATTCAGAAATCTGAGTGTAATTTGCCCTTTTAGATTTTGTGTAAGAATATTGGTAGTTTAATAAAAGTGCCCATGTTTAACTTCCTACCAAAAAAATTAAAATTTATTTATAAAATTAATTTTTTTTGGTAGGAAGTTAAACATGGGCACTTTTATTAAGTATTGACTTCCCTCTTTTTCTCTTATATTTATTTTTTCTCCGTTTTCTTTCTCTGCGTCATTATGACCTATAAAATGAAAGAAGTCATATAGGCCTTATTTGTTTTAAGCACGTAAAATTTTATTTTATTAATATTTTAAATTTATTTTACATTTAATATAAATTTTTATTTTAAAAATCAATTTTATTTCACATTCAATAAAAATTTTAATATTAAAATTATTTTTATTTTACATTCTAAATTTTTTAATAGTAAAATAAATTTTTTATTTTATTAAATCTATAAAATAAAATATTTTTATTTTTATTTTTTTCAAAACCAACTCCCAGTCAAGGTCACAGTTGTGATAAATCGGTATTTGAATTTATTTATTTCATCTATAAAAAACTTTATTCATTTTCAATAATTTTTTTTTTTTTTTATCGAGCTTAATTAAATTATTTAATTTTTAAATTTAATAATTGTCATGAAAATTGCTATTTTTATGAAAAATGAAATTTACATATAGTATTTAAATGGCATATATGTGTATTAGATACATTGAATTATCCCTTTATTTTTGTGACATTTTCTCCTGATCACTTGTGTGTATGTGAATGTCTATTATTGGTATATTTTAGAAGTATTAGTTTAAAAAAAATAATAATAATAATAAATAAATTATTTTAATTATTCTACATAAATTTTAATATAAAAAATAATATTTTACTTCACATATTCAATAATTTTTAATAAAAATATAAATTTTATTTCACATCTTAAATTAAAATGCTCAATTTAAATATTTTGATTTACAATGTGAAATAAAATTGATATTTTTATTTTAAATTATTGAGTAGGTAAAGTAAAATAATATTTTTTATATTTAAATTTGTATAGAATGATTTAAAATAATTATTTATTATTATTATTGTTATTTTTTAAATTAGTATTATTTTGATCTTATTTTGATCTTGTTTTGATCTTCGTGCCAAACAGGATCTAAATATAAATATTTATACATATGCATAAGTTTAAGGCCATTGTGAACATATGACATGATAACATTTAGTTTTACTTATGCACAAATATTTTAACATAGTAAATCTATTTCATGCGGCATATCATAATAGGGTAGGCAACAACTTTACGTTCAAGTGAGTTTAGTCAACTAAAAAAATTCCGGCTTAACTTAAAATCAATAATTTTAAAAAATAATAAAAATTTAAAAGTCTGCATCAAGAGAATGAAACTATGATAGTAAGAGAAGAAATGATGTACATTTCAAGTGAATTTGTGAATTTGAGGCAACTTGAGCTGAAGGACTCTAGCTTGTCTCATGCGCGAGCAAATTGAACTCAAAATGAGTTTGTTTCAATGACCAAAGCTTTATTTTCAATAAACTCGTAGTTTTAATTGAAATACTAAAGACCATGTATTTAGTTTTACTATATCGATTTTACGTAATATATATGAATATATATATACATACACACACACACACGAGAGTAGGAAAGCAATGTTTTTCAAGTATATTTGAGTCAACTCAACCTCAACTCGAAATACTATAGTTAGATTTTGAGTCCTCAAAGCCAGTGCTTACAAAAAAGTCCTAATTGAAAAGGCGGTGATCATGAGATTCAAATATAAGACCTCTTCTTTCGTCCTACTACACCGATTTTGAGCGCTATGTGGTAGCAAGGTTAGTAATATTGTTGACTTCAAGCAAGTCAACGTCAACTCTTTTAATTTAACTCAAAACATTCCAGTTTAACTCCCACTCGAAATGATTCAACAGGAGTCTAGTCGTTTATGAGGCCTCTTAAATAAATTTTAGTTAACTCGAATCAATATTTTTAGAAAAAATTTAGTTCGAACATTGAGGATCACGAGAATGAGACCAATAATTACTTAGACCTCGTTTGTTTGGCCGTTGAAAATTAATCTGACTTAATTTTAATCAGGCATAACACATCACACGTAAAATTTAATATTAAAAATTAACTTTATTTTATATCCTATTTACATTACTAAAATAATAACTAATTTATATCACATTCCTCATATTTTTCAACATAATATAATTTTTAATAAAAAAAATATATCCAAATTTAATTTAAATATTTTTAAAATTTAAATTTACAAATAAACACTCTTATTTATAATATTCAACTCAAGCGCCAAGGCATATGCTTTATGCAATAAATTATTTGAAAAAAAAAAAAATTTACATCTGGGGTCCCACAGAGTTGAAAGGGAATCATTCTTTGTCGTTAAAAAGTTATTCATAAAAATAATTTTCCGCAAAACTTATTTTATAATAATCTTTTTTTTTATGATTTTTGTCAGGCATCACCATTAGTTACTATTACTTATTATTTTTAAAATAAAAAAATCTACCGTCTCTCTTCTCAATTTTTCTCTTTCATTCTCTTCGCTATACTCGACTAGCCACCGCTAGCTTGTGGCCAACATCGCTATCCTTTAGCTATGCTCACCACTGTTAGCTTGTGGTCGTCTATTATTTTGATAATTTATTAAAAATATTTTCGTTAGTTAGCACCTGCACACAAAAGCTTATAAAACTCATCTCACGGCTCTTTTCTGGAGTCCGACATCAATATGATGGTTGAGTAACTTCTCCTAAGTGGAGCCAGCAGTCATCGCAATTTGAAATTTATTACTAGGTGAAGCCTGCAATCATCGCAACTTATAGCTTATTATTGCCTCAAAACTTTCTTTTTTTTTTCTCGATTGTCTTCTTTGTCGTAGGTGGAGGCAACTTATATGTCGTTGTTTGAATGAGAGTTTTGAATACCAGTGAGAAGCGGCGATCATTGCAATAAACCCGTGAAAGATAGAGAGAGAATCATAGTATTTTAATCGTTTTTTCATTTTTTTAAAACTAAAATGTGATGTAAGTGCTCGAGCGAACAATAACAACAAATTTAAAGATCACTATAAAATATTTTCAATTTTGTAGATCTACGTATACAGATTAGTTTACCTTTCATGTGCCAAATATAGTAAACTTTCAAGTTAACAAAAGAATAATTTTACGTGTAATATGACTGATTATTTCCCCCATATTGATTCAAAATTCTTTTGTAATTCGATTCAAAATTATTCGAATTAATTTTCATTCGAGTAAAAAATCTAGTGATCGTCCAGCTTAAACCTGGGAACCCATTGGGTTTGTTTGGCAGCGGATTCAAATTCAAAATAAATAGAATCGGATTCAAAGCTTGAAGCGGTTTCAGATAAATGAAGCAGTTTCAAATTTAAATTTTGTTTGGATGAAAAGTGGCTTGAAACTAGTTTTGAATCTACTTTAATTTATTTTTATTTGAATAAATATTAATTTAGAAACCACTTCATCTCACAATAAAATCTCAAAAATAATAAAAAATACATAAATTTTATAATAAAAGTAAACAAAAAATATTTATTCAAAATTTTATACTTTATTTGAATATTATTAATTTAAAATTCTCACGAGAATATATATTAAAATTTGAGATATTTAAGGGATGTGGTTATGAGTCAAAAAATAATTTATTATTATTTTTTAAATTTTGAATTTATCAGATTTAATTATCCCTTAATTTTAGCCTTAAGAAAAATACTAAATTTATCCCTAAATATATTTTTCTAAAAATCTGAGAAAAAAGAAGAAGCGATCGCGAGTCTTAAACCACCTTTTCGATGGTCTTGAAACCGTTCCATGCTTCTAAAACGGATTCAAATTTATGGGATGAATCAAAATTATTTGGCTAATTAATTTTATTAAATTGTCTTTGTCCTGCTTGAAATCACGTGAAGCGGTTAATAAAACAGGCCCATTATGACACGATATAAATTATTTTTTATTTTAATAAAATAACTTTTAGATTTAATTCTGGTGGTTTTTTTTTTCGATCCAATGAATCCATAAAATAAAATCCAAGCGTTGAAATTTACAAAACCACGGGCAGCTTCCAACGGCACGTGGATGCGCGACAAAACCGCCTTCCGCTTCCACAGCCGTCAAACCGCGGCACCCACAGTGCTAGCCCATGGGCTCCGGTTTATTTTCGGCTCATTATTTTCTTATTTATTTATCTTTTAAAAAAAATTAAATTCATACTAATAAATTTAAGATAAATCACATTAAAATCTTTGAATTTAAAATATAATATCACATAAATGTTATATTTCTAATCTCTTATTTAAAGTAACACATAATACATCAATTAAATTTTCTAAAATTATTGTTATTATTCTAATATCTCTCTCTCTCTCTCGATTGTATGCTTTGTTGCGAGTGGCAGGTGAGAGTAAGAATTGTAAAAAAAATAAGAGATAATTACCTACATACCATACTATTTTGCTTTATTTATGTGTTACTTATTCATTCTTAGTTAATTACGTTATGCACACTCAAAATATTATAAAATCTTACATACACACATTTTCACTTGTTTTTATTATAATGAGCAATTATAATTTTCCAATAACCTAACTATAGTTAGGTTACAAAAAATCTGAACCATTCATCGTATTATTTTAAGGATATTTAAATATATTTTGAGTGAAAATCTTAAAACTTTGATGTTTAGATTGTGGTAAGGAAAACAGATCAGCGCTTTAGTGTGACATCGAGGAAGGAAAAAAATATACTATTAAGGGTAAAAATATAATTTTAATGATTTACTAATACATTTTTTTTTTTAAATAGATTTTGACTAAATTTTAACTTAAGTGTGTGTATGTAAGATTTTATAATGTTTTGAGTGTGTATAGCGTAATTAACTAAAAATGGATGGGTAACGCATAAATAAAGTAAAATGATGTGGCATGCAGGTAATTATCCCAAAAAATAAATCATATAAAATTTTAATAATAAAGTTTTTAAAAAAAAACTATTTTATTACATTTTAGTGGGGATCTAATTGTTAAAATGATATTATGCTTCAGGCTCAAGAATCTAAATATAATTTATTCATAAATTTACATTAAAAAATAATTTTCTTTTGAGTGTCTATTGTTAATCTCCTCTTTCACACTAATTCATATTTTTTAATTATTATTCTTGAAATTAGTTAATTATATCATATATATCTTTTTTTTTCTTTTTCTTTTTATAAACTTAACTCAAAATATCTTTTTCTTTCAACAATAAAATCTTTTTTTTTTTTTTTGCAACCAATCTCCTTTTCTTTTCCATGCCCTCTCTAATTTTTTTTCTCCTCTAAAGTCTTCGTTTTTTCTTCTACTTATCAAGTTTTATATTGTATAAAAGTGAAGAAGAAAAAAAAGTATCATAAAAAATAACAAAGTAGAAGAAAGACAAATTGTTTAGCATTAAGGTGAAATTATTAGATAATAAATTTAAATTGTTAGATGGACCGGTTTTAAATAAACTTAAAAATTTGAAACAAATATAAATATATATATATATATATATATTGATAGAGAATGTGAAACAAATATTTGATTTTAATTATCAAAAATAGTAATTCTTAATTGAATAGAGAGAGAGAGAGAGAAGGAAAAATAATTATAATATTCATTTCAGAAAATATTAACTGGCGCCCGCGGCCGCCGGAGAAATAAAAGAGCAAATTTTTGCGACGCTGTTCTTCTTCTTCTTCTTCTGATTCTCTGCTTCGCATAAGGAATTCTTCGGCCATGGACGGAGGAAGCGGCCTCCCCGGAGGAATGCTGTCCAGAACCGTTGGCCCAGGAGTCACCGGAATCGAAATGCCCGACGCAGCCGCTTATGGGTACCCAGCCTCCGGCGGCAGGGGAAAGCAGCAGCAATCTCAGGGAACCGCAGAGGACGCCTCCGCCGGAGAATACCCCGATGCCGGCGCCGCCAACGCGGCCAAACGGGTCTCTCAGCCCCAGTCCCCGTCTCCCTGGCACCGCATGAAGTGGACCGATCACATGGTCCGTCTGCTCGTCTGGGTCGTCCACAGCGTCGGCGAAGAGGTCGCCGCAGGCGGCGGAGAAACAGCCGAGACCGCCGGGAAGGCGAGGAAGGCGGCGGAGGGGATGCAGCAGAGGAAGGGGAAGTGGAAGTCGGTCTCGAGGGCTATGATGGAGAAGGGGTTCTTCGTCTCGCCGCAGCAGTGCGAGGATAAGTTCAACGATCTGAACAAGCGGTACAAGCGGTTGACGGAGCTCCTGGGGAAGGGCACTGCCTGCCGGGCGGTGAAGAACCCCGCCATTCTGGACTCCATGGATCACCTTCCCACCAAGGCTAAGGACGAGGCCCGGAAGCTCCTCTGCTCCAAACACCTCTTCTTCCGCGAGATGTGCGCCTACCACAACATCTCCGCCGCCGGCGTTAGCACGACTGCCGCAGCCGCCTCCTCTTCGTGCACGGCCCCCTTTCCACCGGACAACCACCACGGCGGGGCGGCGTTCAGCACCGTGGAAGAGCTGGTACAGGAAGAGGCCAGCGGAGCCGTGCGTAATCACTACCAGGAGGAAGGCGAGGAGGGGGATGACGATGATGAAGTCAGCTCCGGCGACGACTTCAGTGACGACCGCAAGGATGTTAAATCTCTGGTGAGCTCTGTTTGTTTGGGAATTTTAGGCCTAAAATCTCCAATTTAATCATATTTTTTGAAAAAAAAAAAATCATTTGTCAAATACAAATTCTATGAGAAAATTTTATCTAATACAATGATATATGATGATATGAGCTAATATAGAATTTGATTTTGTTTGAAATATATATAAGTGTTAATATCAAAAAAAAAATTTCAATTAATCAAATAAATTTTTTAATTTAAAGTAAACTGTAAATAGATTTTTTAGTGTTAATTAAAATACTTAATAGAATTTTTTTTTATAATTGATAGATAAATTTAGATTTTATCGCTATCTAAAATATTAATTTAGTTTTAAATTAGTTAAATTAATTAATTAATTAAAAAATGTTCTTTATCGAATTTTTTTATTAATGTTCAAGAGCCGATTTACATATTATTTTAATTGAAAGGACTTATTTGATTTATTTAAAAATGAGAGGCCTGAATACATATTAGCTTAAATTAGAATGACTTTGCTATTAATTTTATATAATATAATGGGTAAATTGCATGTAGATTTATGAAGTTTTAAGATTTTTTATACGTGGGTAAATTTTAAATCATGACATTTATGATTGATGATCTTTTTATTTGTTATACTTAATGTGGACTAAATAATAATAGATTGGGAATCATATAAATTTAAGTATAATTTAAAATTATTAAATATAAAATATTTTAAATGTTAAAATCTCAATCAAATATTTAAAAATTTAATATATGGTTCCTAAATTAGATATAATTTATCAATCGAGTCAGTTTTAAAATACCAATGGAGAGAGAGATAATTTTGGTATTTTATAAAATTTTAATACTAAAAATTAAAATAAATCCAATTAATGTATCTGATATAAGAACTAGAATATTAAATTTTAAAAATTATAAATTTATGTGATATTATGCAGTAAAATTAAAATTTGAATATAATTTAAAACTGTGATCAAACATTACTTATCTCAAAAGGTTTGAAAAAATATTTTTTAAATGAATAGGGACTTTAAAGCCTCGTTTGGTTCGAGTTTTTTTTTGAATAAGAGAAAAAATTTTTTTTTTTTAAATTTAATAGGAGAAAAATTTATTTTAATATTAGAAAATATGAAAAATGTGAAATATTTTAAAATTTAATATTTATATTTGTATTAGATGTGAAATAAAGTTAATTTTTATAATTAAAATTTGTATTTGGTAAAACTTTTATCTCGAACCAGGCCAAGATTTTTTTTTTTTTATGTTCGAATTGTAGAACTATAGCTTTTTTTTTTAGTTTTTATTAATATTTTAATTAACAATTTTAATTTATTGTATAACGAAGGAGACGTTTCCGGCGAGCCGGCAGAAGCGAAAAGCGCCGCTGTCACCCCCGGCGATTTCCCCGCTGTCGTTGTCGCTTTCGTCGCCGTCGTGGTCGACGTCGGCGCCGGCGCAGCAGCTGCGGGAGGAGTTTGTGGGGCTGCAGGGGGATCCGCAGCAGAAGATCCAGTGGCTGAGGATGAAGGCCGCGGAGCTGGAGGAGCGGCAGGTGAGCTACCATCACCGGTGGCTTCAGCTCGAGCGTCGGCGGTTCAAGTGGCTCCGGTTCAGCGGCAGCAAGGAGCGGGAGATGGAGAAGACGAGGCTGCGGAACGAGAGGCTCCGGCTTGAGAACGAGAGGATGCTGCTGCTTCTTCAGCAGAAGGAGATCCGCCTCCTCGAACTTTCTTCAAACGGCGCCGGCGACAGCTCCCTTCAGATCATGCCGGAAAACCTGCATCACCACCATCTGTAATTTATGTAGTTGATGCAGTTGAGTCAATTGTAGGTTAAGGCTGATCACTTATTAGTCGTGTTAGATTTTCTTCGACTTAAATTGAGTTTAATTTGAGTCGACTAAATTCTATACAATTTTGATGATGATTTTTGAATTGAATTAAGTCTAATTTTTAATCTTATTTTTCTGATATAAAATATATATAAATATAAATTTTTGAAATTTATATATTTTATATGTATACTTATACATTATTTAATGTATTCAATTATTAAAAATATGTTAAATATATATGATAAAAATTTAAATATATATCTTTATATAAAAATTAAGCTAAGAGTTGAATTAATTTTATTTCAAATAAATTAATTTTGAGTCATGCGAAAATAGAGTGTAAGTCTGAATCATATAAAATACGAGTAAATCTTAAGTTTTAGTACTTAAGCTCAGTATCGTGAAAATCAGACTGGACCACCAGTCCGATAACACATCCGATAATGTGTTATCTTATCCAATTCGATGTTAAAACCAGTTTACATATTAAATTAAATTAAATATTAATAAATTAATTTTTTTAATAGATAATAATATATTTATATAATAAATAAATTTATTATTATAAATATTAAATAATAATTTTAGTGAACAATATTATTCTAATGAATTTTTAAAAATACTTATTTATTAGTTTAATAGGTTCAATGATTCGATCATGAATTAGACAATAGGCCAGTTCTTAATTCGGTATGATTTTTACAGTAATAGTTAAGCTTAGCCCTCCTTACACCATTTTGGACTCAGTAGATTTGTAATTTTCTCGCATTTTCTTAGATCAACTTTGTCGCCAATCGGCTCAACATGTCATCCGATAACCAGTTGTCGATGAGGTTGTGACAGAAAATATTGTGCAAATTTCTAACCAAACATTAGCCAATAACTTTCGATGTACATTCTAGAGGATGTTCTTGTATTCATCGAAGATTATTTTTGCAGACTTTTCTTAATGCTTATCTTATTGAAAGTGAATACCAACAGTATTTCTTTTGAATTTGTGAAGGAAGTTCCTCTGCATGCATAAATAAGTATACATTTATGTTTTTAATTATTAGATAAAAGTCAAATACTTAAATATCTTCTTATCTTTGGGGGTAGTTATAGAAATTACATGTCATTTTCTTTGATTTTTTTCATCAAAAAAATAGATTAATTGTTCTCAATAAGCCCTAAAAACTAAATCTAAATCCTAAAAGTTAAAACCTATACACTAAGGCCCTGTTTGTTTTCAAGTTAAAAATTAACTTGGTTTAATTTTAACCTATCATATCACATCACACATTAAATTTAAGGTTTCGTTTGTTTGGCTGTTGAAAATTAATCTGATTTAATTTTAATCAGGCATATCACATCACACATAAAATTTAATATTAAAAATTAACTTTATTTCACATCTTCACACATTACTAAAATAATAACTAACATATCCTAATATAATAATTATTATTTTTTTATATTATTCACAACTTTTAATAAAAAAATATCTCTATTTAAGTTTAATTTTAACTTTGTTAAATTTAATCTTACAAATAAATAGGCTTTTAATATTAAAAATTAACTTTATTTTTTACATCCTACACACATTACTAAAATAATAGCTAATTTATATCACATCCCTCACATATCCCAACATAATAACTAACTTTATTTCACATCATTCATAATTTTTAATAAAAAAAATATTTTTATACAAGTTTAATTTTAATCTTATTAAATTTAATTTTATAAACAAACAGATTCTAAAACTTAAATTCTAACATTAATAAATCTAAAATTTAAAATCTAATCTTAAACTGTAACCCGCCCCGTTTGTCTAAGAATTAAAAATTAATCTGGTTTAATTTTAACCAGGCATATCACGTCACACATAAAATTTAATATTAAAAATTAAATTTATTTCACATCCTACACATATTACTAAAATAACTAACTTATATCACATCCCTCACATATTCTAACATAATAATTAACTTTATATCACATCCCTCATATATTCCAACATAATAATTAATTTTATTTCACATCATTCATAATTTTTAATAAAAAAATATTTCTATTCAAATTTAATTTTAACTTTCTTAAATTTAATTTTACAAACAAACACACCTGCGTTTAATCTTAAACTCCAACTTAAAGTTAAAATGGTATATTCTCCGAACTCAGTAAGGAATGAGTTTTGCTTGGGAACTTGAGAATCTCAAATTATACTATTATTATAATTTTTAAATAGAATTAGAAAAATTATAGTATTAAGAAGTGATAAAAAAAATGAAACTTAGAATTCTAATTGATTATACTATTTATTTAGATTTTATATTAATTAATTATAGATAGTCAAGTTAAATGTGCTTAAAAAATTAAAAATTTTCAATGGAGTAATTAATTTGAAAAAATTAGGGGATTTAAAATAATTTGTTTGATATGAGGAACAAATAAATGTATTTAGAAAGATTTAACAAAAAAAAAAATTAGATCGGTTCAAAAAAGAAAAATATCTCATCCCCATTGCCCAACCGAGGTCGCGCCATATGCCTCATCCTCAGTCATGGCTTTTTCCCCGCGTACTTTCTTCTCCTCTTCCTCAGTCCTTCCATTCTTCTACATTGTCTTCTTCGTCCTGTTCCTGCTCCTCATCCTCTTTCTCTGTCCTTGCCCCTCTCTCTCTCTTAGGCGGCAAAGCCTTGTGCGCCAGCTTTGAGGCGACACGATCTACGGCGGCCCACTACCCACTTTCTCCAAAAGCGACGGATAAGAGTAAAAAAATGCAAGTTTTGATCCCCACCATAGCCGATCGCTTGCCTTCACTCGTTTTCAAGGATAATTTGCAAGAATGAGGCTATAAAACTCGGGGGGGCGCTCGCAGGTCTTCTGTGTTTGTGTGTGTTTTGGCGTGTAGCAGTCCGATGCTTGCCGCCTTCGGCGGGCAGATTGGGAATGGGTTTTATCTTGTGGTTTTAGTTATTTCGATCTTTTGATTGAACTCTAGCGTCATCATGATAGTTGGGGAGGGGAGGAAGGGGTGGTCTAGATCTACTCCTTTTTCTCTTCCTCCCCGCTCTGTTTTCGTCATCATCGCAACCACCATTCGCGCTCAGAGAAGTAAGTAGCTTCCTAGAAAGAGAATTCTGGATGATGTGCGCAGCGCCACGCTATATATAGTTCTCCTATTTGAGGCTAGTGGTTTCTTCATAGTTTGAGTGGTGACGTTCGTTTGCTGATTCGATCAGGTTAACTATGATGGCGGCTAAGGCCGATGATCGCGGTGGCGGTGGCAGGGCCTGCCGCTTCTATCGCCGGGATAACGAGTGGTAAGGTTTTTCCTGCAGCTCCTCCTACACCTACTTATGTGTTTCTTTTGCCCCTTTTTCTTCGTATCTCTTGGACCGCAAAATTTGTGAAGGTAGAATTGTCATATGTTGAAGGGAAAATTTTCCGCCTTTATTATGAATTTTTCTTGTGTGATGAATAAAAAAAGGTTTGGCTATACACAATTCTTTGAATTTTTTGCTACCGGTCCCTGATTTTTTTTCTGTCTCATGTGGCTGAATGGTTACGGAAAAAGCATATCTGTGTTAGGGTTTTGTAGAGAGAGAATAGTGGGGAGCATAAATGTTCATTCCTAGCCCAATGACTGGTTTTTAAACTTGCTAGTGAAGTTTGATTTGAAATAATAAAACAGAGCAAGGTTGATTGGCAGTCCAACAACTTATTTACATACATCTCTGATTTAAGTTTTGGAGTTTGCTTTCAGATGGTGGGATAATTTTTAACTTCTGCCCAAGCAAAGGGGACTCAATAAATGTCCCCTGATACCAATATCAGATCAAGATACTTTCATGTCTTAATTGTTTTTGCATGTTTTGTCATCAAATTTGATGTAAACTGCCTAGATGAGAAAGGTGACTAGCTTTGCAGCTCAAATTTGTTTAGAAATTAGATTCTCTTATCCTCCACTTTCCAGTCTTATTACATCCAGAGGATGCTGATGCTTTTAATTGTCATCTCATTAGAAAACTTATATATTTGCATGGTTTTCCTCCCCCAACCAACTCAGCAAATTCAATTATTGATCTAGTTTTAATAGGCGGTGCGTGGTTAGAATGCACTAGGGTATGCTTGTCTTTCCAGGTTCTATATTCATGCTTTATAGGGTTTCTATTGCATTGCAGGTTCTGCAGTACTGGCCTTCGGAGTGATATTGTTGTGGAAGTGGAGGGCATATTGTTCCATCTCCACAAGGTATGTGTATCTATGCCTTCAACATATAGTTGATAACCTCTTCGGTTTGATTATGTTTACAAAGTTAAATGGCTATAATATACCATGCGTATCTATGCCTTTAACGTATAGTTGACGGCGCTTATGTTTACAAGGTTAAATGGCTATAATCTACAACTTACTCATGGGGTAATTGGTGGTTTTAAGCTCTCCAGTTTTATGTAAACCCTTTACTTTTATGTGCATCTGTGCAATTATGTTGTTATCTAGTGTTCAAAGGAAAATGACATATATCTAAAATAGTCAACTATGTTGAAAGTAGTTCCATCAAGGAAAAAAAAACTATGTTGAAAGAAGGGAGGCTTGATGAGAGGTTGGAATGGCAATGCCTTGAGGTCATCCTAGGTGATTGAGGTTGAAATATCACCAGGAGAAAACGAATTATGGCTTATCCTTTGCGTATTGCACCAATTATGGCTAGAATTAATGCCACATCACAAGTAAATCTTTATGTGAATTATTGATGAAAATTATTCTAAAAACCAACCACGAATTTTTGGCTTTTGGCTATTTTTGATGACGGTGAGTTGTGATGCAGTTATTTGTATTCAAAACTACTGCTTTCTTATGAGACAAATCATTCTTTCTTATGATAGTTTTCTCAGTTATTTACCATCAGAAGTACAATGGTAGTAAAACATAATGACTGTTTTTTCCTTTCAGTTTCCTCTCATTTCAAAATGTGGAAGGATCGCAAAAGTAGCTTCTGAAAACACAAATGAAGATACCCATCATATATTATTAAGATGTCCTGGTGGACCTGATGGATTCTACATTGCAGCAAGATTTTGCTATGCAGCTCAAGTTGAGCTTACACCCCAGAACATTGTGATGGTATACTGCACTGCTGAATTTCTTGAAATGACTGAAGAATATGATGAGGATAATTTGTTAATGAGGGCGGAAAGTTTCATCCGTAGAATTATTCTGCGAAGTTGGAAAGAATGTATATTGGCTCTTCAGAGTACTCAGAATCATATTCCAGAAGCTGAAAACCTTCCAGTCGTGCAAAAGTGTTTTAATGCTCTCTCGATGATGGCTTGTACTGATCCTAGCTTGTTTGGATGTTCGACGATGTTGTACGGAAGTCTACAAAGTCCTGGTGGTAGTATACTCTGGAATGGAATAAACACCGGCGCTAAAATTCAAAGCATTGAATCTGATTGGTGGTTTGAAGATGTCTCTGGCCTCAACATTCCAATGTTTGGAAAAGCAATGGAAGTAATGAATAAGCGCGGTGTAAGGCAGGAAAATATAGCCAGTGCGATAGTGTATTATGCAAGGAAATATGTGCCTGGTCTTGATTGGCGGCAGAGTGGGCAGGGTGGCCGATCGAGGGGCCTTGCCAGTTTATCCATGACGCCAGCGTCAGTAGATCAGAAAGCTATAGTTGAAAACATTGTGGAGCTTCTGCTAGAGAAGAAGGGAAAGTCTTATTGTCGCTTCTTGTTGGGACTTCTTCGTGTTTCTATCATTCTAAATGCCAATCAATCGTGCAGGGAATCTTTGGAGAAGAAAATAGGAATGCAGCTTAACTATGCAACGCTGGACGGTCTCCTGGTTCCTAATTTTTCGAGGTCTGATAATCTATATGATACAGATTGCGTCGAGCGTATGATTAAGCATTTTTTGTCTTTCCAGCTGCTGAATGTTGCAACTTTCTCGCCAACATCATCAGATCCTGCTGTTTTTTCGTCCCCTATTCATATAAGTCATACAGCAAAGTTGGTTGACAATTACCTTGCTGAGGTTGCTCCTGATCTAAACTTAAAACCTCAAAATATGCAGTCCCTTATGGAGGCTTTTCCAGAGTCCTTAAGACCTTTGGATGACGGAATGTATAGAGCATTGGACATCTACTTGAAGGTTTGCGCCTTCTAATTGTACTTTCGTTCATATATATAGTCAATAATTTATTACTTTCTTTAAAGTTATGGATCCAATTAAGTCCATCTACTATAACATCACGATCATGCAATTCTTGCACATATTGGAGTTTTATTTGAAAGCTGACTTATCGAAGTTGATGTTTCATCCAGATTATAATCATTTGTCTTGCTTGGTGTATGGTTCTTTATTGTCAGCCATCATCGGACTTCAATGGAAATACTTGATTATTCGCTGCTGCTCTTTTCCAATCTTGTATTCATTTTTGAGCTTATGCTCTCTAATTTTGTTTCCATATTTAACCTTAAAAATAGTTGTTAAAGAAGTTTAATCGATGAAAAATCTGTTATAACTAGTATCATTTTATAATGCAAGGGTGCGAACCATTAGCTTTAGTGTTCCAGATCAGTTCTATAACACATTTGGAGGTTACGTATGTTTAGTCAGGTTATAATGGATCATTATTTTATATAACCTAAATCATTTTTCATTAAAACGATATATCTGAAAGTCAATCAACCTTGAGGCAAATTGTGATATTTGTTTATAGCTCAGGGTAGGTGGTTCTTCTAGGATCAGTCTTACGCCAGTCAGAATTTTCTGAAATGATTTGCAATTGTAATATGCTGTGATCCAAATGTAAAGGTATTATTTGCTTGGCTTTAGGGAAATGCGTTACTTGAGCATTTTTCAGGTCACCCATCCTAGTACTACTCCAGCCCAAGCATGCTTAACTACGAAGTTTTCCATCATTAACCTCAGTTTTTCTCTAAAAAGTGCCTCTATCATTTGAGATTATATTATTTACTTATACAGTTCAGGGTTTTCCCCTTTTCGATGTAGGACGATTTATTCATGTTCCTCTCTCATCACTATTTATCGGCCTAGAAGCTTGCTAGGAGTCATATTTTGTCTCAGTGATTTTTTTCTTTTAGGACATTACCTGGCGAACACTTCCCGCTTTCTTCTGCCACGGGTGTCACAGCAATATTCCTCAATATGTGGGAGTTAGACAAATCAAATAGTCAAAAATAAATATTTTGGTGGTTTCCTTCTGTTAATTGATTTAACATGGCTGTTAAATTGTTGGAATTAAGGGACTAGTCGGTTATACATGTGAATGACGATTATGGTCATTCATCAGCCATGATCTATAAACTAAAGCTTTTTGTTTAGCTGCTAGAGATTGGAAGTGGTGTCAGAGTTCTCGAGTTTGAGCCTAATGCACCCAATTATTTATAGCATAATGTGAAAAAAGGAAAACCTTTGTTGCATTAATCTAAAAGCTTAAGATTTTATATTGTGACAGATGAAATATTGTGACAGATGAACATTAATGCTATGTGATTCTCCTCAAAATCTGCCTAAGCCTTATATTAATTACAAAATGTACAAAAAGTATATTAACATCCTTGAAAAAAATCGTAGGGCATAGGCATTACTTCTCATCTAAACAAAATCTCCTAATGTTGCTAGGTGAGTGAGATGGTCAGCGACAACGTTTATGTTTCTTGGAACATGCATGATCTTACATAACTCAAAAAACGAAAGCATGTCGATAATGTTCTACAATAGTGTCTCTTTATGCTATGTGATTCAATATATATTCCTTGTATCATCACTTTGAATTTTGAAAATACTCGCGACTTTTGAACAAAAAACTTTTATCTTCTTCTTCATACAGGAACATCCATGGCTTTCGGAAAATGAAAGAGTGCAACTTTGCTCCGTCATAAACTGGGGAAGACTCTCCATCGATGCATGCACCCATGCATCACAAAACGAACGCCTGCCGCTTAGAGTAGTTCTTCAGGTTCTTTTTTTCGAACAATTGCAGTTGCGCACCGCAATTTCAAACTGCCTAAACATTTCAGACAACGACAACAATTTGGCAATGACTACATCCACCGCAAACGAAATGGCTGGAGATATTCAGCAAAGAGAAGGCTGGGTTTCCGTCGTAAGAGAGAACCGCCACCTGAGAGTAGACATGGAGCTCATTCAATCCAAGGTTAGGGAGCTAGAACAAGAATTTGTTAGAATAAAGCAAACGATGTGGAAGGTGAATGATAAGGGGCATGCATTGATCAACACCAGGCGCAGTAGCATATCAAGAAATCTTGGGTGCTTTCCTGTGTCTCAAATTGATGATGCAAACACTGATGTTATTGAAAGTGCAGGTCCCAGCCCCAGAAGGTCATCTGAGAAACCTCATGTGTTGCGCATTACGCAGTGAAGCCAAAGTATATCCTAACCGGATTAGCAGTTTCACCTTGTTTAAGCATTTGAAAGTCTCAAGTGTTAACTTATTTTGAAGCTGCTTAAATTTACTTTAAAGTTGTTTACAAACACGGCGTTAAGGTTAATTGCTTTGGGGTCTTTGAGGATGCGACTATATTTCACTTGGGGCTATTCTATCGATTGATAGCTCGAGACAGACATACATCGAGGAGCAATATTGGGGAACTGCAATGATTTAAAAAAAATATGAAAGCAGCTGCAATTCTTCTCAAATCTCAGAGACCCATAAGCAATTTATCCCATTTTTTTTTAAAAAAAAAATTATGGTCTACTTGTCTCACTGTTTACAATCATACTGTCTGAAAATATGGTAAACATGATTAGAGACAGACATGATGTTTCTTTTAGAAGATCAAAAAGAGAGATGAGCTCAGATTTGTACATAATATTCAATGCTCTTGGGCTGTTCTGGAATTTGCTTGAACTTCCATTTCAAAGATAGTGATTTCAGAAGATGCTATTGCTTTCAAGCTGCTGCTCTTGTAGTCATGTGGGTTAAAGATAATCTTACATATTTCATTATGAACAAAATTTAACATTTAATTAATAAAATTTAAATCTTATATAAATTTTAATATTAAAATTAGTTTTATTATGCATTGTTAACACGTGGTTCCTGCACTGCATCCTGACCGTACACGTGGCGCCTGGCTGACTTCCATTTCTTTGATTTATTTGCTGACTCATCTGTCTGATTTTGCAGAACCTTTGACCAAGTCAAACCTCGAACACGAGGGTTCAACTCAACCTCGTGTCTGATAAGTCAGGATTATCCCTGGTAACATCGGGTACGAGGTTACAGAGCAGTGCCTGTCACAATCAGCTCCACCTAACCGCGTCGCTCTCCGTACAAGGCACCTTTTTTCAGACCCGTAAATCAAAGATCCGCATGCTCCAGCCATCACGGATCCCCAGAAGAAGTACAAATATTAAAAGATATCGTCCTCCTTTCGCAGCTGCAGGCCTTCCCGGTGGCAGACAAACGGCGCGAACTCAGAGCCTGTCCATCACCTTTCCTCCGGAAAATCAGGATGAGGCCACACATCCTATCTTCTACAAATACTACTGAACAGTTCACCAAAGAGAGAGAGAGAAAAAAGGGCAGGAGAGACGATCAGCTCCATCAAGAAGGGATCTCCCCACTCTCATTGTAAAGAGAGGCCCCAACTGAGGAGCTCTCTCCTTCTTCTTCTTCTTCTTCTTCTTCTTCTTCTTTCCCAAAGAAAGCATTGTACAGGCCGGCAAGGCCACTTCTTCCTATTAGTGAAATTCCTTCGTTGATCGATCGGTGAACGTAGGGGATTTTCTCCCTGAACCACCTTAAACCTTTGTGTGTTTCTTTGAATGCTCGGAACTGGTTCCCTCCTTGAGCTTTCATTAACAAGCTTATCATCTTGCGAGCCGCCGTCTTCCGAAATTCTCTTTCTTTTTGGTGTTTCCTAGGACCCCCACATCCTACGTTAACATATGTATCCTACAAGATTGTTTGATTATTTATTTTACATCTTGTTCATATCTTATGATAAACTTAATTTTGTTATAATACTCGGTTGTTTTTTTAATATAATAGATTGCATTGTTTTAATTCGTGATGAATGTAAAATAAATATTAAAAAATAATAAATTTATAATTTTAAATTTTTTACTGAAATATTGAGCATTTTATTTTGTATATGGTCTAAAAGTAATTATGCATTTAAAGATAATCTTACATATTTTATTATGAAATATTGAGCATTTTATGTTGTTTATGTTGTATCATTTTTTACTGAAAAATAATAAATTTATATTTTTAAAATTCTTTGGAAATTAAAAATTAATTTAGTTTAATTTTAATCTAGCATATCATATCACGCATAAAATTTAATATTAAAAATTAATTTTATTTTATATTTAATATTATTAAAATAATAATTAATTTATATTATATTTTTCATATAATTTAATATAATAATTAATTTTATATCACATTTTTCATATATTTCAATATAATAATTAACTTTATTTCATATTACTTATTATT
>JAEMOT010001146.1:132307-164530 GCA_019297695.1 Apostasia ramifera
CTCTTCTGGCATCATCGCTAGGCCTGTAATCTACGTGGATGCTACCTGTTTGATGCGATGACCAAAAAAACCAAAATATTAATAATTTAAAAAATTAAAATAAAAATAATAAATAAATTATTTTAATTATTTTTCATAAATTTTAATATAAAAAATAATATTTAATTCACATACATAATAATTTTTAATAAAAATATAAACTTTATTTCACATCTTAATCAAAATACTCGATTTGAATATTTTGATCTAAAATATGAAATAAACTTGATATTTTTATTTTAAATTATTGAGTATATAAAGTAAAATATGTTTTATATTTAATTTTGTGTAAAATAATTTAAAATATTTATATATTATTATTATTATTATTATTGTTTTTTAAATTAGTACTATTTTGGTCCTGTTTTGATCCTCGCGTCAAACAGGGCCGAAATTATTACGTCGTCATTCGTGACTATTCGAACGCCAATCAGAGAGCGACACATATGTAATACAGTTGGATCCGGGCACACGTAACGGCCTTTGATTGGGCATCCGGATGATGCTCCATCCGCACGCAAAAATTTCTCGTAGATGCTGCAGGATCTCATAAAATTAAATTTATAATTCCTCGTCGTTCTCCTTCATGCGTTATTATTTTTAAGACAGTAAGTAGGGGTGAAAATTTTATACTAAAATTAAAATTCACTCATTTTTTTTGTTAGCTAAAAGTCAACTAATTCAAATAAAAAAAAAAATTAATTTAAAATCAAATCAAAATATTATGTATACAAACGTTTAATTACAATTAAAAATTACATATATAAATATATTATAATAATTTAAATAAAAATATAATTATAAATATAAAGATAAAATTTCGAAGTTATATTATAATATTATATTCTAATAAATTTAGTATATAAAACAGATATTCTTATAGGAGTAATGAAATTGGTGAAGTGCTAAATGAAGATAATTAATTAAAGTTAAGAAGATGATGGGAATTTTTTTGAGACCAACAAGAATTTTATTTAGGTCCAAATTAGATTTCATAAAAGATCTAAATAACATAAGTGAAATTTGATAAAAATTTGGAGGCTTGGATATAATTTCTTTAAATTTATTTTAAGGACAATTATGGTTTAGCATAAATTAACATAAGTTTAAGCCTAATCAAACTAGTTTAGTTTAAAACTAAGCAAGTCATGTGTTTTGATGCATTAACACTAAAACTATACGTGTGCCAATTATTAATCTATATAAGTTTGAGCGGGAAAGTGGCTTAATGTATAGAGATTAGGCGGCAAGGGGTATTAGAGAGAGTTAGTTGAGAGAAATTTAGTGAAATTTCAGATAATTTTGAGTTTAGCCTGGCTCACTCAAAATCAAACTCGAAATCACCCCCTAATGATAAATCAATCTTTTGAGTTAATTTTAATTTCACACAAATTGATAAAATTAATAATGTATTATTTGAGTTTCCTATGTCTAGTATTTTTTTTAATGAGAATTTTGTTTGATGTATTCTAAAAAAATTAATAGTTAAGTAATTATTATAAATTAAAAATATAGAAAAAATATAAAATTAATGTTATAATTAATAATAATTGAAAATATTAAAATATATTTTAAATACTGAAATATTTATCATTAATTTTTTAAAATAGTAACTTAACAAAAAATTCAGCATGAAAAAATTTTTAAGCAAAAAGTTCTGCCCAAAGAATTATTTTAAGTATAAAAAATTTAAGTAGTTTTTTATTTTATTTTATGAACTAACATGAAATTGGGATCTACTCAAGGTTTTGAAAATCAGACTGGCTTCAGAACCGGTAGACTGAAAAGTTCAAAGTTCAATGGTCGAACCGGGATGAAGTAAAAATTAAAAAAACTAATAAAATATAATATAAATATAATTAAGATATACATTATTCACACATCAACACAATAATTAAACATAAAATGAATATTTAATAATTGAATTTAACAAATAATATCTTATATCAATAACCCAAATAATGTCAAGCAAATCGAAATAACAATAACCTAACAAAATATTCGCAAATCACAAATTGAGTATAATATTTAGTATATTATTAAAAGATCTGAATAAATATATGCTTTATCAATATCAAAATACTAAATTATTTTATTATTTTATATTACTAAAATACTAAATCATTCCGAAAGGATGGAGGCTGGAGAGGAGAGTGCGAGGCAAGAGAAATCGTGAGTTCGTGACTGTCGCGCGAGTAGAGGCCGCAGAATGGAGGCTGAGTTAGGGACCCAGAGCTTAAAAAAGTTTTTTAATTTTAATTTTAAACTGGCCCAACTGTACCGGTTCACCGGTTAACCGGTTGAACTACGGTTTAGACCGATTCTGGCCGATTTTAAGCGGATCCAGTTATAAAATTAAACCGGACCAGTTGGCTAACCGGTTCATGGTTCGATCGGTTGAACCGGCTGGTCCGGTTCGATTTTTTAAACCTTGAATCTACTTTCGATGCTTGAATAAAATTATCCTATTTTTAAAGCTTTGGATGAAAAAAGAGTTTGGTTAAAAAAAAATTATATTAAAAAATAATTTTTTGTTAATTATGATAAAATTTATTTTAAATAACAAATCAATGCTAATTGTAATAAAAAAAATTTAACTCACTGGCAAGTGGCAACACATTCTATTTTAGTTTGACATGAACTCAATTTGAATTTTTGATAGATTCAAAATCAGCTCACTTAAAATTAGAACCAATACAATTCAAACTCTGACTTGATATATGAAAACACATTATCTCTAAATTTTATTTATATATAAGATAATTAATATATTACAAGTCATAAATTTATGAGAAATTAATGTTCATTTATGCATATGTATATTTGCTTTTCAATAATATTGTTGTGCATAATAAATATAATATGTAAAACTCATTTTCAATGAATAACAATAAAGAGGATAATCATTCAACTCGAATCAACTCTAACCACCAATTTAAATACAAATAATTTTACCTCGTGTCAAACTTAAAAGTTTAAATTGAGATTAACTCGTTCAAACACAATTGATACACAACAGATTTGTTGACGACTCTTTTTCGAGATAGTGGATCTTAGGAATCAATCCCCTTATTTTTTCCTATTTATTGAGGGATAAATGATATATAATAATTGTCTCTAGTGCACCACTTCACAATTAAGAAAAAATAACGATTTCTATCATGTTCACTTCTTAAAGCTGTAACAATAGTTAAGAAAGTGTTAATCACAATTACTTTGCTAAGAAGACAACATTAAACAATTCCCTTTGGGGCCGTTTGGTTCGATGGGTTAGCTGAACCCATCAAACCACCTTTAAATCCCCTCACTCTAATTCTGGGCATCTAATCTCGCTCCAACTCCCTGCCCCACTTACCCCAGGCCATGTCTGTCGCTAAGGTAAAGGTAGCTTAATTCTTCTTCTTCCTCCGCTGCGTGTCTTCTTCCTTTTCCTTCTCTAGGCATCAATGAGGCTATTCTCAACCTAATCACCCTCAGTCTTCCTCTGCTACACAAGTTCTTCCACTTCTTCATTTGAGATTCGACAAAGCTAATCAACCTGTTCTCCCTCTATCTTCTTCCATTGCACATCTTCTTTCACTTCTTCCTTTGCGAGCATCGGTGAGGCTTTTCAGCCTGTTCTTCTTTCCTCTTTTTCTACATCAGCATCCCTCTTGAGATTTACCTAGTTACACGGACCTGTAGAATAGTTAGAGATTTTTTTTAGTATAAAGAGAACTTTTCTGATTTTGCTAGATAATTTAAGCCTCATATTAGCTACTAAGATACTACATTGAACTTATATTATATATACAAACAGATACTATACTATTTTATATATGCTCAAATACTATATTTGCTCACGTCATATTATTTTTTTTTGTGATTCCTCTGTTTTTGTAGTTCTATTGTTTCTGTGGTTCATTCGATTTTATTTTTATAATGATAAATGCTTCTAGGAAAATATTTTTTTGTATTTATTTATCAACCTATTAATTAGATCACAAACTTAATTTAATAGAAATTAATATTACTTATGTACAGTGGATTTAACAATTTCTGTTACTGTCGATTAATTAGATCATTCACTTAAAAACTTGTTATTTTTTATATTTATTAATTATATCATACAATTAGAAGTATATAACTATGCTTATTTTTTTTTTAATTACCGCTTTGAGTTAAGTTATTATACTGTCAAACAGAATATTAAATCAAACGAAACAGTCCTTTCAAGTTCTTTAAATTTTGATTCAATGTTTTTATTCGTCTTTCGCCACTTTATTTGTATTATGGAGCCCACGCTTCCATTGTTTTATCAATTCACTCTAAGTAGGTATTTAATTTAATATTATCTTAATGTTATGTTATATTATTTAGAGAAGATAATTGTTTAGTTTAATAACATTTACGAATAATCTTCTATTAAATTATAAAATTATTAGTCAAAAAATAATATCTAGATAGCATAACATTTAAATTACATAACATAATACCAAGATAATAACGAACCAAACACATCCTAATTCTATTCAAGCTAATTTGAATTTTATTATTTTATAAATCTTTCTAGAAACTAAGGCTCTTCTTGATAACAAGAAGAAAAAAAAAATAATTAAAATTTTTAATTATTTTTTAAAAATATGTATGATATAAAATAAAGTAAATTAATTATATTAAAAATTATGTAAGATGTGAAATAAAATTAATTAATTTATTGAAAATTGTGTTGGATGTGAAATAAAGTGATTGTTTAATATTAAAATTTGTGTGAGATGAAATGTAAAATAATTTTTTAATTTTTTTTAAAATAAGATTTTGACCGTAGCTAATTTTAATTATAATTTTTAGCTCATTACAAAACAGGACCTGAGTTTTGAAGACCTTGATCTTTGCTCCTAGGCATTTCATTATGCACATTCATGGCAAAAGAAGCATTCCATTTCCAACCATATATATATATATATATATGTATGCTGATAATGGTTTCAAATTTAAGAGATGAGAGAGATTTTTAATGCAAATAACTGACGCAAAACGAGACAAGCCGCTCGGCCCGACTCATTCCGTAAGCGCGTAGCTAATACGACCATCTTCCGTCGCGGTGGTCGGAACGGAAGGGGAACCGGAAACACGACGAGATTCGTTCAGCTCGTCGTCGTCGTCGGCGAGCGGCGACTGCTCAACCCTGATCTCCTCGATCATCCTGACTACCTCGGGCATGGCAGGCCTCGCCTCCGGCTGCGGAGCCACGCAGGCGAGGCCTACGTGCAGCAGCGCCACCATCTCCTCCTGTATGTTCTTGTACCTCATCAGCTCTGCGTCGAACACTTCCGCCGTCCACTCCTCCCTCACCACCGACCGAACCCATTCCGGCAAACTCAGGTTCAGGCCGCCGTCGCCGGCGGCAGCACCGTCCACGGCTGGATTAATGGCTGCGCGCTGCCGCTGGTTGGGAGCTTTTCCGGTGAGAACCTCGAGAAGCAGGACGCCGAAGGCGTAGACGTCGGCTTCCTGCGAGAGCTTGCGAGTCTCGGCCTGCTCCGGGGCCGCATACCCGCCTAATCTGGCGGTGGCCTGCGCCGGGCTGAGCAGTAGGGCGAGGCCGAAGTCGGAGATGCAGGCCATTCCGTTCTTGTCGAGCAGGATGTTGGAGGATTTGATGTTTCCATGAGGGATCTTGGAGGGGCTGTAGTCGCTGTGGATCCGATCCAACCCTCGCGCCGCTCCCATCACCAGGCTCAGTCTCGTCGTCCAGTCCAGCGGCACTCTCCCTGCTCCCCTGTTCCCTGCTCAAAATCGCCGTCGAAGTAAGAAAGTGGGTAACGATTCATGGCGCAAAAAGAACCGAAAGGGATTAGCTACCATGGAGGAGACAAAAGAGGGTTCCGTTGGGGAGATAGTCATAGATCAGGAGCTTCTCCTGCTTCGCATAGTAGTAGGCTCGGAGCCGGATGATGTTCGGGTGGTAAAGGCGGCCGATGAGATCCATGTACTTGTGGAAATCCTTTCGGGCGCAGGGATTTGCGTCCTTGAGCCTCTTCACCGCCACCATTTCACCGTCTTCCAGCGCCGCCTTGTACACAGTGCCGATGTTCCCCTTTCCGAGCATCTCCGCCGACGCCCGGAGGAGCTCTTCCAGCTCGAACCTTCTTCCTCCGTTCTTTCCCCTGCCGCTACCAGTCTTTTTCTTTCTCATCCTCCTTCCATCACTATCTCTGGCGTCGTCCTGCTTCTCCTCTTCTCCCTCTGTCTGGACGAAGAAAACCAGCTGGCTCCGCGTCTCCACCGCGCCGGCGTCGTCGCTTTCCCCACTGCTTCTCCCGGTCTTCTTCCTCTTCCCGTTGCTCCTCTTCTCGTCGTCATCGTTGGTGTAGGACGTGCCGCTGCTCCTTTTGTAGTCCTCTCCTTGCTCACACTCCGGATCTACTTTGCCATCCTTCTCGCCCGAGTAACCAGCGCCGCAGCAGCAGTAGGCCAGGGACAAGACAAGAAGAAGCAGAAGAAATGCGGCATTTCCGACGGCAATGCCGATGATGGCTCCGGTGCTCAACCCGTCCCTTACCCGTTTTCCCTCTGCGCCAACTGCCCCTCTGCCGCTGCTGGTAGTAGTGGTGGCCGGAGAGCGTGGAACAAAGCCAGGGTTTGAGGGTACCACTGCCTGAGAAGACGGCGAAGAGGATATTGAGGGAGGGGGATCTCGGGGAATGAAGGAACAAAGGGGCAGGGGAGGCGTCGGACCGCAGAGGCCGGCGTTCCCTGCCAACGCCGCCAGCCCAAACTTAGCCCGCAAGCCGTCGGGAACTCGTCCAGCGAGCTGATTGTTCGACACATTGAGCTCCACGAGACGCGGAAGCGCGGTGGCGAAGTCAGGGAGCCGGCCGGAGAGCAGATTGTTCTGTAAGCGAAGGGTAAGGAGGTGTGTGAGGTTGGAGAAGGCCTCTCCGGGGATGGCTCCGCCGAAATTGTTATCCGAAAGATCGACGCGGACGAGGCGCGTAAGGCGCCCAATGGCCGGTGGAATCTCACCGGAGAGATCATTTCCTGAAAGATAAAGCAGCTTGAGGTTGGGGAGGGAGGAAAGGAGAGGCAGCAGCGTTCCGTTGAGGCGGTTTCCATGGAGGTCGAGGACACGAAGCTGGTCGAGGTGGGACAGCGGATCTAGCACCCCGCGTAGATCGAGTGACGGGAGGGAGAGTGTCGTAATCCGTCTGCCAGAGCATCCGACGCCGTGCCAATGGCCGGAGCAAGCGTCCGGCGAGCTCCAGTTGCCAGCGAGTATGCCGTGGGAGTCGGCGCGGTAGCGGAAGATGGCGAGGGCGTCGGAGTCGCTGGGTTTGGGATCGGTCCGAGGCAACGAGCTCGTCGCCGACTTCAAGACCAAGGATAGGACCAGAAGGGAAAGGAGAAGGGAAGAAGCCATGAGAGGGAGTATCGAGGAAGACGGGTGCGCCGAACTCTCCGGTCTAATAAATTTCCCGATTTGAAGTTTGAAAATGGGGAAGGGAAAGGAGACCGAGGCGAGGGTTTGCTTTTGCTTTTTCGGGCTGTAGCTTCTCTTTTGTTTTTAATGGCGGCACGCCGCAGTACAGCACATGATCATGGCATTGGTGATGATCCGGTTTTCCGCCATGGCTGTACGACCTGGCCCAGCTCAAGCTTCCTGCTCTCTAACGACCGCAGCGCGGGTGGAGAATTTGAGAGAGCATGAAAAGTGGAAGATGGTGATGGGGAATCGAAGCAGCGATGATCGCGCCGGTAATTCCATCGGAGAATGGAGCTCATGGGCCAAACGAGAGTGTGAGAAGATGGGGGGAATCATGTTGCCTCCTTTGGAGCCCAAGCCTGCAAGAGAATTGAGTGCTAGCATTGGTTGGAATTATTTTTTTTTATTCACCATAAATTTTAATTATAAAAATTAATTTTATTTTATATTTAATATAAATATAAATATTAAAATTTAAAACATTTCACATTTTATATATTTTCTAATATTAAAATAAATTTTTTAATCATTAAATTTAAAAAAAAAAATTCTTATTAAAAAAAAAGCCTGAACCCGTTAACGTACATTCTATTTCTCGAGATGCAAATAAATGTGTGAAATTGGACTCAATTTTTGTTCTAATTTAATTCATAATGGATGATGGAACTTAAATAATCCAAAATGGTTAGGTTGAAATTGATTCAAAATTTTTGAACTCGACTCATTTCAAATTTCAGATCTAATTTGGGTTATCCCTTAATCAGGAATATCACAAGAACTTGTGTGTGGTGCTGCGTGTTAACTCGTGATTCTTTAATTAATGATAAATTCGATAATATATCATGATCATGCTTACCGATAATATTTGATAATAGAATTTCACTTATTGTCGAAAATGTCCGTAAAGAGCAAAAATCAATTTTTGGAACAAGTTTGGTTGACCTGCTTGGAGTGGGAGAACTTGAACAATGTTGTCAGAACCAGACCGGACCGGCCGGTTTGACCGGTTGGACTATGAACTGGTCTCTAGTCCGGTCTGGTTCTATGTTAAAACCTAAGAAGGATTGAACCGGTTTAGACCGGATTGAACCGGCATAGACCGGATTGAACCGGCATAGACCGGATTGAACCGGTTAAATTAGGTGAATTGATTGAATGGGTTAATTGCCAATTCAACTAAAATATTTATGTTTTATTTTATTTTTATTAATATTTGTAAGCTAGTCAATAAAATTTTTAGATAAAAATTTATATTTATGAATTTTTTTTAAAATAACTAAATTTTTTTATTTAAATATGAATCTATATTAATTAATTTTATGTTGAATATATATAATATATAGTCTTTAATTTTTATCTGTCATATTAAAAATTATATATATATATTCATTAATTTTTATTAATAATATTAAATATATATTAATTAATTTTTATTTATCATATTGAATATTAATTATTTAATTATATTTATATAATAAATATTTTATATTTTTAATATTAAGTGTGTATAATTATATTATTTTATTATATTAATATTAATAATTGAACAGACCGGTTAGACCGATTTGATCGGTTCGATCATGAATCAATTGTTGTTCTGGTTCGATTATCGGTTCGATTTTTATAACATTGAACTTGAATTGAAAATATTTTGGGTGAAATTTAAGTTTACATGTTTGGGTGAGACTGGAATCGGATCCATGGCATCTAATTGGCACCACATATGCATGTTATAGGGACCATCTGGTCCCTCCTGACCCAATTCGACTGGGCTCTATAAAGACTAGTAGACTTGAGGCTGCAGTAGGCTCGAACCAGATTTATTAAATTCAGCCAAGTTTGTTTTTCTTTTTTTAGAAAAATACTGTATTTTCTCTTTCCAAACCAGTTAGATAGAAAAAAACAATTACTTACTGTTGACGTAGGATATGAGGATCCCAGAAAACACCGAAGAGAGAGAGTTCCGGAAGACGGCGGCGCGTAAAGGAGGTGAGCCCGTTTACGGAGGCTCAAGGAGAAGATTCAGTCCGAAGCAACCAGAAAAGCACACAGAGATTTAAGGTGGTTCAGGGAGAAAATCCCCTACGTCCACCGGTCGCTCAGTCAAGGTATTTCACTAAAGTCAAAAGATAGTCCTGAAGGCTTGTACAATGCTTTCTTTTAGAAAAGAAGAAGAAGGAGGAGAGGAAGAAGAAAAGGAAGGAGCTCCTTGGTTGGAGCTTTTCTATCGGAGGATGAGAAAATCCCTCCTTTCTCTTGTATGTGTGTCTTAGTCCCAATCTCTCCTTTTGGCTGAGACTATTCAACGGTTTTTATAGCCGTTGGGCGCGTGTAGCTTCACCCTGGTTTTCCGGAGGAAAGGTGATGGATGAGCTCCGAGCGCCGCTTATCTGTCACTGGAGAGATCTGCCGCTGTACGAGGAGGTAGGGATCCTTTAATGTTGGTACTTTTCTGGGGAAGAGTGTCTGTACGAAAATCGGCGGGGTTAAGTGAGGTTTGATTGTGACAGGCGTTACCTCGTACCCTCGTGCCCGGGGTTATGAGGGATTATCCTGGATCGTCGTGGACGATGATTGGTTGAATCCTCGTGCCCGAATTTTGACCTGGATCAATGGTCCTGCAAAACTGAAAGTTGAATCAGCAAATCAATCAAGTACAGGCCTGTCAGGCACCACGTGTTCGGCCAGGATGCAGCGCAGGAGCCACGTGTTAACACTTACATATCATAAAATTTTTTAAATATTATCTATATTTCATTCTCTTAATAAAATTTAAACTATAAACTTATATATATTTAAATAAAAAATATAATATTTAAAATATTAAATAACATGTATGTAAATATTCAAAGAAAACCCAAAATAGTTTTGGGCCACCTAATCCTCCTATGAGCTCATCGTCGAACCAGACTTATAGTTTCTTGTCATGCAATGCAAAGCGAACGGAATGGGGGAGGAGAGAAAGGGAGCGGGCAGGCGAGCTGCATTGCTGTCCACATTCTCTGCCTCTAGAGACAACTTTTGGCAGCTAAGTATGTTGCTAGATTCATAAATAACACTGATTGTATTTGGCGAAGCAATTTGCATGATAGGTCTGGTTGACATAGGTCTTATTTTGAGAGGAGACAAGGTGATTCTTGGGTATGAAAATAAAATCTGTATGAGAGGCAGAGTAATTAATGTCATATGATTTGGTTGGTAGAATACATCTAGTGTATTGTGTGATAAAAAAATTCTATTCAGACTGAATGCTAGCATACATAACAGAAACATACAAATAAGATAAGTGTCACAGAAATAAAAATATTAAGGTGGATGGGCATACACGAAAATACAAGATGTAAAATGAGTACATTCGTGAAGAAATTGGAGTGGTCTCAATTAAAGATAAGTTTATAGAGAGTCGGCTTAGATGATTTGAATATATAAATTGTAGACCAACAAAAGCTCCAGTTAAAAAAATTAGATTATTGCAACCTGCCTAAATAAAAAGAAAAATGTCAATAAAGGCATGACAAGAAACTATAAGTAATACTTTCACATATTTGTAACTAAACAAAGATTAATTATTTGATAGAGTGTAATGAAAACAAAGGATTCATGTAGCTGACCCCACCTAGTGGAATAAAGGCATTGTTTGTAGTTGTTTTTGATTTGGGTGGCAGAGGTAGTAATAGCGGCGTCATTTGTAGGAGACCCGTAATTATCTATTATACAGCTAAGTAGACGGCCAACCTTCATTAGTATGCATGCAGGAGAACTCCTTGTTACAGTTGCCAATGTTTCTAAAGGGCTAGTTTGGGATAAAAGCTAGATTGACTACTTGTTTGGCGCGAGGACCAAAACAGGACCAAAATAGTACTAATTTAAAAAATAACAATAATAATAATAAATAAATTATTTTAATTATTCTACACATTTTTTAATAAAAAAATAAAATTTTACTTCACATACTTAATAATTTTTAATAAAAATATAAACTTTATTTCACATCTTAAATTAAAATACTCAATTTGAATATTTTGGTCTAGAATGTGAAATAAAATTGACATTTTTATTTTAAATTATTGAATATATAAAGTAAAATAATATTTTTTATATTTGAATTTGTATAAAATAATTTAAAATATTTATATATTATTATTATTGTTGTTTTTTAAATTAGTACCATTTTGATCCTGTTTTAGTCCTCGCGCCAAACAGGGCTTTTAGGATGGAGTTGAGAGAGTTCTGATGATTAGGTGGGTTTACAACACTGGCAAAGACAATGGTCTAGGCTACTATAGATTCATCGAGAGTACCCACTACTCAACTTGATGCCACTTAGTTCACCTTAGAAGGTAGTCCTTTTGCACGTGACATGTGTTGAAAGATTCCTACTCAGTCAAGGATCCAAGTGTTCTTATGGAGACTACGCAAGGAGGCTATTCCTACAAGAACTTAGTTATACTAAAACGGTTAATCAATATAACTATGTGCCCCTGAGAATGTGGAGTGGAGAAAAGTGTTACGCATTTAGGATTTAATTAAAGACTCTATAAAGCAGTGAGAGACAATCTTCAATATCATTATGACTTATTTTCACTAATCCCTTCCTTCCAAGTAAAGCTGGAGACAACAGCAAGGGTAACCAAATGTATTAGACGGGACCTGCGACTTCAGTTAAAAGCCGCAAACAATTTATTATTGTTGGTATGCCTGCAACTTTAGAGTGCACAACAAGCCGGTCCCATCAATAAAAGCTATTGCCACCACAGTGTTGAACATCACAGTTAATGAATTAACCAATTGCAGGAGCAACTGGAATCCAATAACCCTTTAAGGGTCATGTATGCCCACCTCAAATACTTGGGCTCCCCACTTCTTGGATGGGTCAAAATTAACTTTGATAGTTCAGTGCAAAGAGAGGTTGTAGCTGAAGCTGAATTCATCATTAGGGATCACTTAGCGGACTTCATCCGAGGTGGAGACAAAAATGTCCCGACAAGTGCAATGCCCACTGCCGAAAAATAAGCCACTCTTGAAGGATTGAAAGCCATTCCAAATGATGTGCTGAGAACCATTGGGATTTGGTTAAAGAGAGACTCAATGGAGGTGCTTCAACTTATCAAGAGTAAATTGCACCAACATAGAGTCAATCAAAGCTAAATATACCCCACACGACAAGATGGCCAACTACAGTGCTTAAACTTACATACCCCAACGCATCCATACCAGGGCAATTGGTGGAGTGCAGTGAACTGCAATGGAGAAACTATAACAAGCCTTAGAAATTAGAGTGGAACATCATATACAGCATCAAAGTATCCATGAACTAGCAACAAAGAGGAGAAAACTAAACCAAAATTGCACTTGGGTACATGGGACAACATTGCCTGACAGAGTGACAGCTATCAGGAAAAGATACAACAAAATAATGAAAATGGTGACTTGGATCAGTAACACACACATCCAAGAAAGCATCGAACCTATTGATAAGTGGAGACTAAATAGAAGGCCAAGAGTATCTAGATGTATATTGCTATGATAGTTTATACTAAGATTTTGTACTTGAGCATATTATAAGTATACTTCTTTCATTCACTGTTTGTAAACTCACTCACGTACAACATAACACAAATAGTGCTACTGAGTTTTTGACAAACTGTGCTATATTAAGTGATTCTTGTTGGGATAAGGGTATGCCCCTCCCTATTGATTTCTATAACATCCTCAAGGGGACTTTGACTGACTCTTGTACATTTTGTATTAGTTATATGGCAATACTAATATTAAAAAAAAAGTTCCAAGGTCTGGAAACTAATTTACACCAAGCTCAGGAAATCTAGACGAGCGGGAATAAAATAGTTATGCAACATCTAGACTCAGAGAAGCAAAATTTAAGTATTCAAAAACAAAAATTGAATAATCAGTAAGGAAAAGAGTTGATGCTTAATTAACAAAAGATTAAATTCTATGAAGGAAATCTAAAGAAAACCAGCCCCACAAGCAGCTGTAGCAGTTGTTCATCTCCAATTGATTCGGCTAGCAAGCCCACTCAAAATTCTCATCCATTTGTTACAGCCAAGTTGAACGTCCAGATAGAATTACATCGTATAAAAATTCGAAAGATTTTGAAACCAAGAAATTTGAATACTAGTGAAATTGGACTTTTGCTTTTCTATCTGAATTTTCGACAATGATTGGTGAACTTGCAGATCCATTTGCAACTCCGTTGGAAATCTTAGAGACCTGCTTAAGAGATTAACAAAAGGAAAGATGGTACCGAAGAAGGTTTGGACTACCGTGGGTTGGGAAGACCATGTGCAGCTCGAGGACTCAGTTGGTTTTCCTCTCCAAAACTAAGCTTTTTTGCAGCGAGTTTGACAAAATCAAATGTCAATGCAGCTTTGATTCAGCACTAGCTGTTGATAGAGTGGGAAGAAAAGGCGGCCTTTCTTTGATGTGTGGGAGGAGGATGTCTTTGTTCAAATTGATGTTATGGCGGAATCTAGAGACTCAGCTACTAGCTGGAGATTCAAAGGCATCTGCGGAGAGCCAAAAAAATCAAAAGTAACATTACCAAGCTTGGGAGAGATTAAAAAAGCTAGGTACTAATTGCAATAAACTGTGGTCATACACTTGAGATTTTAATAAACCCCCCTATAATTCAGAGAGGCAAGAAAAAGCTGTCAAAGAAGCTAGACTTACACAAGCCTTCAAAGATACTTTACACGTGTGATCTTGACAACATGGATTTTGATAGTTTGTTGGTATACACGGTAGAACAATAGAAGCGAGGGTACATGATAAAGGAAAAACTTAATAAATCAGTTAGCAATACAAATTGGAAAAATATATTTCCTATCTACTGAGTGCAACACATTACAAATACCTTCTCAGACCACAGTACAATTCTTATAAATACCACATATCGATCCACATCGAAGCAAAATAACTTTAAGAAAACCTTCCATTTTAAACCAATGTTGCTCCATAATGAGGGCTTCCAACAAACAGTAAAGAATACATGGCAAAGCTTTAATGGATTGGAATTAAACACGCAACTAGAAACTAAATTCACTGCGATTCAACACAACACGCTGCTAGAACTGGAATAGAACAATATTCAGAAACATTCAGCATCGTTGGGGCAGATGCAATGCGAGCAACAGGAAGTCCATCGAACTATGCCAGATATTGAGAACTTCACAACAAAGAAAAATCTCAAGCTGCAAGTCAACGAGTTGCTGGAATGTGAGGAACACTTGCGGAAACAAAGATCGCAAGTGGAGTGGCTTAAGGAAAGGGATAGAAATGCTTCATTCTTCCATAATTCGACTTTACCAAGAAGGAAAACTAGTTTCTGTTTGGAACTTTATGATGACTCTAGCAAACTCCATACATCTACAGCTAGCATACAACAGACCACCATAGATTATTTTCTCTCTTTTCCATTCAGCACATCCTACCGTTATAAATAATGTCTTAAGAGTAGTCTATAAGGTCACGGCCGAGCAAGCTAACTGCTACAACACAAATTCGAGGTTGACATTATTGAGCGAGCTCCTTTTGACATGAATCCAACGAAGGCGTCGGATCTGGATGGTTTTCATGCAATTTTTATCAACAATTCTGGTGTCTTCTTAAAAAAGTGATAGTATTTTGTCTCAACTTCCTTAACAATGGAGGTGATATCCATGAGATTAGTAAAACAAAAATCGTTTTGATTCCCAAGAAGAAAGGAGCAAATCACATGACTCATTTTAGGCCTATAAGTTTATGTAATGTGCTATACAAAATTATCGCAAAGGCATTGATGAATAGGCTTAAAGGAGTTCACCCCAACATCATCTCTCAAAACCAAAGTGCGTTTGTTCCTTACAGACTTATATCAGACAATATCACGATAGCCTATGAACTTCTCCACTCATTAAAGAGGTGAAAACAAGGAAGGTTACGCGAATGTGCACTCAAATTTGGGGGTGCCAATTTATTACTGTACCCACACCCGATTAACCCGCTCTTAATGGGATGGGTATGGGTCCTCAAATTATACCCATGAACCGCAACCTGCTCCGTTATAAAATGGGACAAGTTTGAGAATGACTCAAATATACTCGCCCTACCCCCTACCCAACTCCTTTAACAATGACCTGCGACCCGCCTCGCTTGCGAGACCAAATCATATCAATCGTACAAATTGCGCAATGCGCCGGTCGGCTCGCACTTCTTCGTTACAACGCTGCACCGCGGGCCCACGCCGGGCAGTGTCGCTATCGGTACCGCATCGTGCCCGCCGTTTGCCGCTCGTCTCTCGCTATTGTTTACTATTTGCTGCTCGCTACTTGCTGCCACTTGTTGCTACCGCACGAGTTTCTGGTGTGTCGATGGATCGGGTGAAGGCAAGGCAGGTCAGGTGGGGTGGGTTGGGCGGAGCTGTGAAAGGCTTGGGTATAGAGTCAAAGAAAACAGGGCGAGGCAAGGCAGGTTGTGAAGAGGGGCGGGTATGGGTAATGGGGAATAAATAATGGGGCAGGTATGGGCATTATAAGATCCAACTCAATCCCGCCTTGTCGTCATCCCCACTCAAACTTGATATGAGCAAGGCTTGTGATAGAGTAGAATAAAATTTCCTTAAACAGATGATGATACATATAGGCTTTTCGCACAAGTTTGTCAGCCTCATTATGGGTTGTATATCGTCTCCATTCAGTCCTTCCGACTGAATGGAGGGACGAGCTAAAAAAGGGTTTCGCAACAATTAAAGCGTGGCATCAACACCGAATGGAAGGATGGAAAGAGAAGCTCATTTCGATAAGAGGTAAAGAAATACTAATCAAGGCAATGGCGCAATCTCTTCCCACATACTCAATGGGCAGTTTTTACGTGCCAATCACTCCAAGCAAAGAGGCTGTGAGGTAAATAACAAAGTTTTACTGGAGTGGTTCAACTAAAGCTAGAGGAAGTCACTGGACTAAGCTAGTAATGGTCGACAAAGGCAATATTGCTAACAGTGGATATTCTAAAGGCTGTGGCTATACCAAAACCTGGAAGAAGATTTGGAGAGCAAAACTACCCAACAAAATTCGGAATTTTATATGGAAATGTTACAACGACTACATTCTCACTTTCAAAAACCTCAGTAAACGGGGCATGAGCTGTGAACAAATGCGATGCATCCTACGTTTTGTTGAACCGAAAACAACCATTCGTCCTTTTCAGGACTGCAACTATACCAAGTAGGTTTGAAAATCAGCAGGAACAATCAAGTTAATCATCTGCAACGGAGCCAAAACAATGCAAAACTGTATCACAGAGGTATTGGAAAGCAGCAGAAACATTGCATAGGAGCTATTCTTTATATTAGCTGGAAAATCTAAGAAGCCACCTAATCTCATCGCTAAATTCGCCAAGAATTATATTGAGGAATATACAATATCAACGACTGTTCAGAATGAGGCCAATCAAAAAGAAGAAGAGGTTTGGATTCCTCCACCAATCATATTATTAAGCTTAATTTTAATGCAGCTATAAATACGAAGCGAGATATCTTTGGAACAGGTGCAATTATCTGAGAAACAATTGGGCAACCTTTACCTCTCTTCGCACAAAGCGGAAGTGGAGCTATTGAGCTACTACATGTCGAAGTTCTTATGATTTAGCTTTTGAAGGTGATGTGCAACAGGTAATACAAGCTCTCAAGAAGAAACAGTCGGGTTCCTTCCTCATAGGACTCTGCAGCAATGACAATAAAATGAAGATAATGGAATTCAAGTCCTATGCCTTGTCCCATACACGGAGGTTGGTTAATGAAGCTACACATTGTTTAGCTCGACACGGATTAGCTGTTGTTGATACTTTTCAAATGGATGGGAGATTATTTGGATTTTATCTATTCTGCCATTCTAAAAGATTGCAACAATCTAGCTCTTCTCTAAATAGAAAGTCCTGCTACAGATATTAAAAAAAAACAGACAATTTCAAATTCTAGCATCTCTGCAAAGCGCACAATGGTAAATTCATATCAGAAACTTCATAATTAACTTACAGTCAAGGACGAACAAAATGACAATAAGGGCTTCATAAATAAGCTCCATATTGCATTCCGCATACAGCTTTTGCGGGTAAATATGAAAATATTGATGGGCAACTTTTTTCACGTTTAAAATAATTTCATATTATTGCAAAAACGAACTTAAACCATTTAATTCTTCTAAGTCGATGATCAAAGTAACACACATGTCGACAACAAACACAAACAGACATCTTAATGAAGTCCCAATATGTCTCTACAACACATTTCAATTGCCCAAAATGAATAATGCAGCTATTCAAAACATCACGTATTTTCTCTGCGAAAATGATCTAGTAGGTTTACTGCACTAAATAATCTAGAATTAGACCTCAAGCGTACCACTGATTAGTTTATTAGACTACAAACTTTTTTTCTACAAGTAACAAAGAAATAAGATCCATTTCACACTTACCTGCAAGCGCCCTTTATCTCCTAATATTGTAGGATGACTGCTACTTGCTTTTAACATTTTGCCATGATATCATCCAATAATAAGTCCTAAAGAGCTGACTAATTTAACTGCAGCTATTATTGAAGCATCTGTAAAGCAAATTTGCTTTTTAATAATTCCATAATACTTTTATTTCTACTCCGCAATCTTCCCGATTCCCCAAATATCATCCTATGTCTATTAGTGGCTCTTGATTTAATGCCACCTAAATGTTTGTTTACCTAAATGTCAATGTTATCTATATGTACATGCTATTACTAAATTATTGTTCGTTTGGTTCAATGCTATTACAACAGAAAATCAATCCAACCGGACCTTCATTTCTACATCTACATGTCACTCAAATTAGATATTATCTTAAAATAGAAATCTTATGATTTTTTAGAATATTGTCTAAACAGGTAATCAAATTAAACAACCAATTTCCTCAAATAATATTGCATAACATCACAATAACATCTAACCAAACGTCTCATAAATAAAATAATTTCCAAAGCTATTTATATAATTCCAAGGGTTAATAGCAATTAGGTCCTTCTAGTTTAGACTTATAAGCAGTTAAATCCCGCCAGTTTCAAAGTAACTAATGATCCTTTAATTTGAGATAACGTGCAAATAGATGAGTTGACATTAATAAAAATATCAAATAAAGAATATTTCCTCTAATTACTAGATTAAGTTACATATTATCTTTATTTAAAATTTTTAATATAATTTTTAAACTAATCAAATTAGTCCACTAATTAAGAAAATGTCATTCATTTAGTTTCTTTATTAATTTGAAAACTAGAGAGACCTAATTGAACATATGCCCATAGTAGGACCAAATTGCCATTAACCCTAATTCTAAATGCACTAATATATAACATTATAGACAATAGTTAATTAAAAGCCCACAACTGATAACACAAGTATAGGAGTTATAATAGTATCCATTGCCACTACTAAATGTCTTAAGAACATCAAATTTAACCAAGAAATTAGAACCCAACGGATAACTAAAACTACAATGCAACACAATATAACCTGACTAATATTTTGTTGGTATTGTAGAAGTGACACACAAAAAATTCAAAGGCAGTCAAACTCTAATCCATCGTAATCCCCGTAGTAGTAACAAATGCAAGATTTGTACGCCTGCAATAACAGTTTGCCTCATTTAAAAAGCCTTAAAAGCAGTTAAGAAAACATTAAGAGATTTGAGAAAACTCACCTCAATTTGTTTACGCAATACATTATCAAAATGAGTGATAAGCTCCTGACGACCCTATCACAATATTAAAATTTTATGTATAACATAATACAAAAATGTTTCCTAATCCAAAATTACAAAAATAAAAATGACTTACAAATTTTTTGGAAAATTTTCTATAGAACTGAAAAGGGAAATAACACATTTGTGAGCAATGATTATTTACATGAACGAACTTCGTAATAATAAAATAAGTACAAAATTACCTTGATCGCATATTCATAAGCATAATCTGGTATATTACTATCAAATTCATCGCACACAAAAACATCACTTTGCATGCTTGCTTTCTGTAATAAACATAAGGATCATTAATGATGATATCTATAAATAAAAACAAAAACAAAAAATAAAAAAGGACTAACATTTGAGCGCTTAAACGGACAAAACTAAATAGATTCACTAAATCTGTTATCACAAGCAACGCTTTAGAATCCATATGACTTCGTCAAACCAAACATTCATTCTTGTAAACAAATAACATGAAAAGGAGAAAGAAAAAAAAACAAACTAAACATTCATAAACATGCATGCAAACATGCAAAAGGGCATAAACTGATCTCAGAGGAAAATCGTGTTATCATTCACTACAAAACAACAATATTTTCACATCTCAAAAACAACATGATTTTAAAAGTTAGGCACAAAATTACCACCGCACATTCATGGTTAACAATGTGACACAAAACCGCTAATTCCTTTCCAGCTTCAGCTTCCTTCCTCTTCACAATAATTGTATCCTAAACATATTAATGACTTCAGATTTAAACAAACACAAAAAATAATAAATAAAGAAATGTATAGTCCTTACATATATGCAGTCTCTGATCAATTCTTTTGGCAAATCATAAAACATTTTGCAATCATGAATAATTTTATCAGGTATATCCATGGAACCTTTTAAGTTCAATGAAAAGTTCACGTTCAATAAACTGGAAATAAATTCATGCTGCAAATGAACATAGTATTAGTAAGAATTAAAAGAAAATGATTAGAGTCCAATAATATTCTAGGAGAAAGGACATAAGAAAAAAAAGTACCGTTTCAGATGTTCCATCATTTAGCCATTTCATAAAATTAGAATGCATCTGAAGAATTGGAAATAGTTTTCGACAATCCATACAATTCTATTCAAAATGAACACAAAAGTAAGATGAGTTCAAAAAAAAAGAAAAGACGAGGTTTGTACCTCACATCAGCAAAAATACAAGAAATTGTATAGAATTCAACTTTGATATCTAAGCAATGTTAGACCAGAAATAAAACTTTATATTCACACAAAATTAAAAGTTCCAACAAAATCTCAATTGTCATGTATCACATGAGCCATCAAAGTACACCACCACATTTATGCATTTCGTGAGTTTGTGATCTCAAGACATTCGATCCTATCAAACATTCTACCACATTTCAAGTCAAATAAGAGATTTTGGGCATCTCATAAGTTCCTCAAAAACATAGATCCCTGAGGTTTAAATGTTTCAAGGTTCAGACTTACAAAAGGTGTCTGTTGATAAGATTATTCCTATAAGGAATCAAAATCTCCGAATCAAAAGAGTAATATGATGCATAAAAAATGGCTTCCATATGTTAAAACATTGAGATTACTTAATAAAGTTGATGATCACAGTAAAAAACTAATACTCCCTAGAAATTCCCATGTGTCCCATAAGGACTTCAAGGGATGGAAGAGATTTTGGAGATCTAGATTTCATTTTACTTAACAAAAATCCTATCAGAATAGGATTCATATTCTCCCATCTAAAGAAAACTTAACTGGTAATTAGTTATTGAATTTACAAAATTGTGTAATACTTAAGCAACCTAACTATAAACATTCTCCTCAACAAATAATAAGCAAGTTTTGCATGTGCCAATATTAATGATTCAAAATAAGAAAACCAATGCAAAATCTCCTTCGAGATTAATGTACATCTAATATTTAAGATATCATTTGCACCAATTTACCTCTAAGCAACTTTCAAATTCTTTGTTTGGATCATACCGATCATAAAATGGACAATGGATGCAATTCCGTCGAAAAATCTATAAAAGAGTAAAAATCTTTAATACCAAGTCTGTATAAAGAACCAATCAAAGACAAAATTCAACAAAATCCATTACCCCAAAATGTTCAAATTCTTCCCTAATAATGTATTTTCTCAAAGCCAATTTAAGCATCAGAGCATGTGCCTACAAAAATAAACCATTAGTAGTTTGCAATTGAATGTTTGTCATTAACTCGTGAAATATTGCTAAAGATACCTTAGCCCTCTTTGGAGACCATGGAGTTCTGTCTCATCTAACCAATTTAAAAACCACTGCAAAAAATGGCAATTTTTGAAAAGAAATCAGATATTTACAAATATATGGTTAGCCAAAATATACCTGCATGGCTTCTGTTGGATCACTTCTTAATTCAAAACACAAATCTTCACAATTTTCCATAAAATCAGCAACCTCTTTCTTTTTCTGCAATCAAGAAATAAGTTTTAAAAGATAGGTACAAAATAAAGCTTTCACATTGAAGAAATCATAAAAACAAAGGCATCAGCATGACATTACCTTTGATGTTTCCAGAATAAAAACAATTAATTCCAAAAATAAAGGCATTAACACGACATTAACTTTTTCTCACAAAAAAAAACAAAACATTCCCACATTACCTTTGATGTTTCTAGAATACAATCAATTGATTCCAAGAGCCATTTCCCAAACACTTTGCTGTTGCGTAAGAAAGCACATGCCATGTCTAATCTCTGCAAGATAGCATTTACCAACAATAAGTGATGTGCCTGCCTTTTAAGCAATGGATATAATATAAACACATACACGGGCTAGCGCGAGAGAGTGCCGCTCAGGAATATCTTGCCAATAAATTGAATTCTTACGAATGTCTTCTAAGCCCTCAGAAATCTAAATAAAAAACAACTAATAATAAAATAAATACCTTTTGAAAAAAAATTCTAGTTAAAAAAGAAAACCATAAATCCTAAAACTACGTCTTAAAAAAAATTACCTCAAAATGAGTATGCAAAAACTTTCTTTGTGCTTCTTTGAAAGCCAAATAAAGTTTCTCGTAAGGGATTCCATGCCAGAAATAGCAAACTAGAAAACTGCTAAAAGTCTACACAAATAAATAATCACAAGATTAATTTATTGAAACTACAAAAAAGAAAGAATTAGATCACTAGTGATGCAATTGCGAATCATGATATCACTAAAAAGTGCGTAATTATTTTACTATTAAAAGGAGAAGATGATTTTATGAATTTTTAAATATTTTAACATGAAATTTGGTATCTACCATTACAAATCTTAGACTTCTGATTTTAAAAATTTAGGATGAAAAATTATTGTATTACTATAAATAATTTAACAATTCGCATTAATTATTCTACTTAGTTGTGTCTAAACATTTAATAAGTCCACATTATTAAAGTGTAAAATTTGACGAATAAACAAGCTTTTACTAAACTTGAAGTCCTAAATGTTTTCTCCTCCCCTCATACAAGTTCTAACATCAAATGATATCAGAGCACAAGTGTTCTAGATCAGTTGGCATCAAAATTAAGATTAACTAATCAAATAAGTAAAACTGAAAAGTTTAAAAGTGTAAAAATTACCTTACATTTGAGTTACCTTTTCTGCTTAATCTCATGATCTATTTAAGGATTTCGTTAAATAAGGTTAGTTGAATCAATACAATGATAACTGAGCCCAAATGTGAATCAAATGTACTCAATCTAGATCTAGATATGAATCAATCAAATGAATGTAGTTGAATGAGCGTGCTTGGGAGCAGTAGATGTTACTGCTCATACATAGGGTTTCCGGTTTACCAGTAATGAAAGTTTTCAGTAGTAAATTATAAAAAATACAATGTCATGGTTTAGCAAATTATCATTGGGAAATAGAAGAAACCAAGAATTGTCATCATGGAACAGTCTACAAATAACCTCCAAAGGATGAATAGTTCTAAATCAGTTCCTATCTTCAGGCGAATTTATGTATGTAAAGCAAACTGGTGAACAGACAAGTAAAAACCATTAAAATGGAAAAGAACGAATCATGATTATTGTGCATTTCCACGCTCTATAGAAACAATGATATCACACGGAAGGAAAATGCATACATGCATTTCCACTATAGAACTCTTAAGAAAATATTCTCCATACCAAGGGTTCTTGATCAGGAGATGAATCCGTCACAATTTCTTCGCTGAAGCACTCGACCTAAATAAAATGAGAAACGTCATTTTGATAACGGATTCGTGCAGAAAAGGTTATTAAAAACCCTAATGGAAAAGAGATCCGCCAATAAGGTTCTTCAGTTACTCACTGGTTCCTGCTCGAGCTCCGTCTCCCAATCAGTCAAAACAGCGTCGTCGATAAGATCGACACAGGCTTTCTTGACAGGTGGAAGCGCAACCGACGACGGCTCCTCCTTTGCAACCCTTTTAAGCGGATGGACCATCGAGAAAGAGCGCAGTTCGTTGCTGTGATCGTCCAACTCGGAAGCCATGAGTTCCGTGGAATCCATCAGCTTGCAGCTTTCCCAATCGAAACCCTAAACCTCACGCGAACGCCAAAAATGATACGGATTGGGAGCTTCATCCGATGCCCTAGTTGATTCGAGGGTTACTTTGTAGATGGCTGAATTACGTATCAATCCCACAAAATACATCTATTTAAACAGTAACTTCTTAAAACTGATAATTTAACTATTTGACCACTTTAAACAGTATTATCTTAAATATAAAATTTAAGTTAAATATAAAATAAAATTATTAAAAATTTGTTATAAATTTAAAATATTAATAAAATAATTATAAAATTTCTTTTTTTAAGCATCCAATCAAGCTAGTCTTAAAAGTTTTTTAAATTACGATCAATAAAATTTAAAATATATTAATATGTATTATAATTTTTTTTTAAAATATATATAGATGTAAAATAAAATTTGTTATTAAAAAATCTATATAAAATATACTTTAAATTTTTTATATTAAATATTATATTAGCTATAAAATAAAAATTAAAATAAATTTTGAAATATTTTTTGGCTTCAAAAACTAAATGCGTGGAGCCTAATCCAGCTTAGGGTTGAAGGGCATGATTAATTATGATTTGGGATATATACGTTTTAGATTAGAGAATATCATGTTTAGATTAATTGTGAAATTTTGATTTTATTAAAAATAAATTCTATCTTGCATGTTGTGCATTTTATCTCCTGCGAAAAGCAAATTGGAGAAAGATATTGGTCAGTTAAAGTGAAATAAAAATAAATTAAGTGATCCTCAGTTTGAATTTAAATCGTTCTACTCACCCTTTAATTACTTTAAGCAGCTTAATATTTATGTGAAATCGTTTAAATGTAAAAATTACTAGAATAATTTTAAGTTCTTAAAGTTAGAATAAATAACAGTAAATTATATCTAAGTTCTTAAAGTTAGATCATAAGATCGTACAAATTCATATTTCATAAATAACAGTAAATTATAGCTAAGTTAAGCTAAATATATAAATTTAATTCTTTGTTATTAAATATAAATGATTATTTTACCATTCACTTGCTCTCTGCATGCCCAACCCTCTCCCTCTCTTACTAGCTCAGGCTGGGCATAGGGGCAATTGAGAAGGGATGCAGTCACGGAGAGGGAAGATATTAATTAAGTAGAGAAAAAATTCACGACATTAAAATAATTTTTAAAATAAAAAATTTTATTAATTTTATTCAGATTATTATTTAAAAAACTTGCGTAAAGTATTTAGTGAAACCAAAAACTTATTTTAAAATATTAACTTATCTCTGAGACCCAAAAATTAACAAGTTAAAAATATAAATCTAAGGGGACGTTTGGTTCAGTATTATCTTAATGTTATGTTATGTTATTTTTAAAAAATAATTGTTTGATTTAATGATATATTTAAATAGCATTATAATTAATTATAAAAATATCATTACATGCTGACATCTAGATATCACCTCAAATCGGGCGACATCTCAAAATAATACCGTCAATTTGTCATTATAATGTCAATAACTTCTAACTAAACAAAAAAAATTTGAATAACATTAATATTTTTTAATATCATAACATTGAATCAAACAAATATTCATTGATGAATAACAATGACATTTAGATAATATGACATCTAAATAATATTGACATTGAAATAACACTGAATCAAACCCCCCTACATAGCATCAAGATAATATCAAATCAAACGCCCCTTTATTTAATTTGAAAATAAATATTCATTCTTAGTCCCTTTGCCACAGCAGAATGCATTGTATATCTAAAAATGTTTATATCTAAAATCTTAGAATATTTTTTAATTAATTATAATAAAATATTTATATAATTTAAAATTTTTCTTTGTTTTTTTTCACAAAAAAAAAATTATGAACACGATGAAATACTGTTGAATTTACTTAAATTTCTAATCATAAGTGTGCCTTTCATTATTATCACTTAAATCATAAGATATAAATATTAATGAATATATATTTAGATATATTTTATCAGATATCGAAAAAATTATTGTTAATATTAACCGTGTAAAAAATGTATATTTTTAAAATAATAAATAATTAAATAAAATTTTTAAATAACTTAAATTAATAGCTCAACACAATTTAAATATAAACCTTTTAATTTCTATTAAGATGAATTATTTAGGAGGTTGAAATTTTTTTTTACATTCAAGAATTCAAACATTTGGTCCCTCGATGAATACCAACCACATTAGCAACGGGCTCCACCCAGCAGCAAGTAATGACATGGTGGGCCCAAATTGGATATCCAAATGAAAAAATTGCTCTACCAAGTTAAGTATAACCCAAATTAGGTGGTTAAATTGGTCTAACCTAATACCAAATAGGGCTAAAAAAAACCTTGTTTGACATCAAATGTTAATAACTTAATAATATTTTAAATTTTAATAATTTTATTTTACATCAAATGTTGAATCAATAATATTTTAAATTTTAATAATACTGAAGAAAGTTTTACTTATGTTCGTTTCAAGCTTGATCAAATGCTAAATCAATTGATCAATTTCACCGAATTGGAGTAAATAAAAACACAATTTTGAGCAACTAAATCATGACTGAATGGCCCTCACCTACGAATTTATGTGTCTATATATATTCAGAAGATCCCTTCCAGCATTTAGATAAGGATAAATTACATTTCAGTTCTTAACATTAAGACAATATTTTTTAGGAGGCGTTTGATTCAGTGTTATCTCAATGTTAATGTTATTTAAATGTCATTGTTATTCATCAATGAACATTTATTTGGTTCAATGTTATGATATTAAAAAATATCAATGCTATCCAAATTATTTTTATTTAGTTGAAAATTATTGACATTATAATGACAAATTGACAGTGTTATTTTGAGATGTCGCCCGATTTGGGGTGACATCTAAATGTCAGTGTGTAATGACATTTTTATAATTAATTATAATATTATTTAAAGTTGTCATTAAAACAAATAATTACTTTCTAAAGATAACATAACATAACACTGAAATAACACTGAACTAAACGCCCCTTAAATAATATTGTCTTAATGTTAAGAACTTAAATATAATTTATCTTTATCTACATGCTGGATGGGATCTCTTGATAAGGGTGTTAATATAAATCAAAAATCGAAACTCGATCGAAAGTTGAATCGATTTTAGATCGAATCAAAATCAAATCGATCTAGCAAGCCGACTAACTAGCCAAAAATTCGGCTCGATAATAATTCTGAGCCGATTTTGAGCCGGGTAGGCTCGACTCGATCCAGCTCGACATCGGCTCGAATTAAAATACATGTTATATATATATATTAAATATAATGTATATATGTTACATAATATATATTATAAACCGAGTCGATCTCGAGCTGAATCAAGCCGAGTGTACCCGACTCGAGATCAGCTCGAACAAAAATTGAGATTTCATCATTTTAAGCCACTCAAAAATGATTCGAAATCGACTCGAAGTCGATTGGAATCGACTCTAGCCGGCTCGAAGTCGAACCCAATCGACTTCGAGCCAATTTCAAGTCGATCGAAATATGATCGATTTGTTTTCAAGCCGGTATTAGTTTGGCTCAAAATCGGATCGATAACAGCCCTATCTCCTGAATATATATATATATATATATATATATATATATATATATATATATATACACACACACACATAAATTTGTAGCTGAGGGCCATTCAGTCATGATTTAGTCGATGAAAATTGTGCCTTTATTTACTCTGATTTGATAAAATTGATCAGTTGATTCAGCATTTGATCAAACTTGAAACGAACACAAGTAAAACTTCCTTCATTGGCAGTGTCAATACTACTTGTTTGTTTTCTTGTTAAATAAATTTTTCAGCATAAATTGAGTTGTTGCAGGAATGGAGGAGGGGGAGCTGTCTACAGTTTCACACCAGAAGAATAAATTGGCAATAATAAATATGGCAAGGGCCTTTCTGGGCGGAGTAGTTTTGTTTGATTAATGCTTGCAATAGGCTTATGAATTTCTATTTTACTTTCTTTAGCAGAAATCAACTAGCCATCCATCTAGAGTTGTTCCTATTTGCAGTTAAATTGTGTTCACGCTAATAAGAATTTGTGAGAATTATTTTCAACTGTTACAATACTTGTCAACTCTTAAGAGAATATCACTTCAATGAAAGAAATTCTATGAGATAGTTAAGGAGAAGAGACCAATAGAGAATGACATAAAATGATATACATGTAAGAAAAGGTTACATATGAAAATGGAATGCATGCTTCATAACTTATGATAGAAATAATAGAGAGCCAATGAGCTTTTTTTAACCAAGTTTAATTCTAAAAAGGAGTTCTATGATAGACATTTTTCTGCTGAAGTTAATCTACATGGGTAAACAGTATTCACACTATCTCATCTTCAGCCACGTTGAGAAAACAAGAAACACTAACATATGAAGTTTCCTGCCATGTTCTGCATCCTGTTGCTTTTCTCAGAATCTTTTGAACGAGCATTAATGGAAGCAATCACCCATTAAAAAGTTTATGTATACGCATTGTGGGTTATGAAAACTCTTTTCATCAAATTATCACCACAGATGCAATGTAATCTTTTGCGACACTTTGTGAATTCTTCATGGTTATTTTGATTTACTGCTGTGTGCAGTGTGCAATAACCAATCTACATACATGAAAGTCTTTGTAGGGCTACAGATTCAATTACTTTGCTAACTCATTTTCTTCAATTCACAAAAAACATGTGCATCTTCCGATGTCTTTGCGTGCCCTAATAATTTGAATCAGGGTTTTTTCAATCTTATTTTCAATAGCAAACACAAAAAAGTGACATAATTTGAATGAGACTCAAATTTGGATCAGCTACATGGAAAGAAACGCTAGACAACCTTTTTTTTACAGAAGAATGATCAATGCATGAAATCCAACATACCTATATATTTCATCACCTATATTGAATTAAAAGACAATAAAAAGCACCCATTAAAAAAAGAAAAAGTAACCATAAGAACAACTAATAAAAATATTATAAATTTCAGCAAATTAATGTAAAGGTAATGAGTACTTTCAACAATATAAAAAAAAAGTACATAGAACAACAGCGAATAGGTTACAAAGTACTTTTACCTAACATACATCAAACTAACAATCTTTGCAAAGGACCTTGAACACAACGAAGAAGAAAAATAATGCCATCATTGTTGGCTAGTACATGTTCCTGAAAATTATAACTTTATATGAGTTCATAGAAAAGAATCCAATAAATTAATAAGCACATAAGTATAAATTACCGTTTAAAACAAAAATAGCGTACTCCTTAAAATATTCTTACAACAAGATCTCTCCATCTACCGATACTACAAAAAAATAAAATGCAAGTTATTTATCATGAAACTTCCTATAAATCTATAAAATTATGTCAAAAAATTCTAATAATACCTAAAATGTTTTACACATACAAAACATATTTAATTACCTGAAGAAGAAAAAGATTATAATAGAACTCTGGTATTATACTTCTCATAATAATATGAAGCGGCGGCAGTTCACTTTCATTCTCAATGACACTTTTAAGAGTCATATTCATGTTTGGAGAATGTCGTGCTGACCTATCGAAACGCTGTTAGCCTATCAACAAAACATATTAATCAGAACTTACAAATACTGTCACATACAAATTAAAAATATAAAAAAATTACCTCTTTAAACCTATTATCTCCTGAATACATGTGTGCATTTCTAAATAGCCTAAGCAAGTCAATGGTACTATTTGAATAATTCCATACATTATTCCCACATAAGTGATTTTGTATAATAGGATCTCTAAAAAAACGTGTCCAAAAAGGTCTAGCCAATTGTGCTGCTGGCAATGCTGGTATATCTTGTGCTAACAAAATTTTATCAAGTCTTCAATCCTGTGACCATAGAGCTGAATGCTCCAGAAGCTCTTCACTGCAATATAAATAATTATTTAATATGAAAAAAAATATAAATTTACAAATTTTCATCAAAATAACTTACCAAGTAGAAAGACTGAAAAAATGAGAAATTTCAGAATCTTCATTTAAAAAGAAAACATATTTTTGTAAACTACGACATATCTGCTGTAGAAAATTTGTCAATTGAACGTTCTGCCTTTGTCCTAAAAGCAAAGTACGAAAGAATCAGTATAAATAAAAAAAAATTAAAAAAATAAAATCATGATATATTAAAAAAAATTAATAATTGTAATAATACTTACTCACGGTCTCTATTTAAACATGGCTTTTAAGCTCGCATCCTAATACACTGGCAAATAATTTGTTATTGCATTTGTAAAGAGCAATACTATTTATATTCAAATGTCCAAGGTACTTTCCAGAATCATGTACCCATTTTATAGCTTCAAAGCAACACCTAAAAAAATACATTTAAAATTTAAAAAAATAAATTTAGAAAATAACATTTTAAATTTTAAAAAAAGTAATTCAAAAATTACCTTAAAATCTCATAAAAATCTTCTGAAAATGACATATCATTGTTGAAATAGTCTTTAAAACATTCATCTAACTTTTCCTTCATATAAGACTCCAGAGTTTGCTCAAATCTAGGATAAACTACGCGTTTATCCCGAAGAATTCCCATTGCATTTAAAAAAAGTCCTTCGGGACAAATTTTAGATGCACTCATTATATTTCTATGTAAACAATTAACCTTCATTACAGTACACAAATGTCTTGTTCTATCGGTTGGGTGGTAAACAATTCCTAATGTCATCTGAGATGACAAAACACGTTCCTCCTGAAATTCCCAAATTATTTTTTCCTGCAAAATATAGAGTTTTGATTATATTTCCAAAATATTTCAAAAAATATACAATGTTGATCATTAATAGCAAACTAACGTAAGACCAAATATGAAACACTATAAAGCATACACTTTGAAGAAAATATTAATAATTTTTATTATAAGACTAAAAATGTTAATAAACACTATCATTTTTTATGGTATAATAAACACTATCATTGAAACACACACACATAGACACATTATTTGGAAAAAGTTAAATTTGTCACAAATGTAAATACACTGCTTTTTCATAAATCAGCTAGCATGATGAAAATCAAGACAAAATATCATTAAAAATTCTCTTCTAAGAAGATATATTAAAAGTATTATATAACAACAACCAAGCCTTTATTCTACTGGGTGTGATCAACTACACAAATCTTTTTTTTGCATTGCATTTTATCAAATAATAATTTCTCATTTAACTAGCTCAAGTATGTAAGATCATTAGTTATAATTTCTTGTCATGTCTTTTTGATATTGTCTAGCATACTGAAAGTATTGTATTAAAATATGACAAAAGATATCTATATAAATCCTTATAATCTTAACTACAATTAGGTCCACATGATTCATTAATTTTGTTGCCAACGAGCGATTAGATTTGTATGGTAAATTTTTTATAAGTCCCTCAATTTTGCACTCCAAGATTTCAAAATCATACCACTAAGTCTTTGAGAAAAACATCGTTGTTAGATTATGAAATAACACATGTGATTATACATTTTTTTTAAAATGATCAATTTCATCTCTATACTAACTATTTGAGAACAAGTTTTTTAATAAAAGTCTAAAATACCCTTAATACCAATTATGTATGAAATTATTTTAAAGAAAGAATTTTGGAGGCCTAGATTATTAAAGTTTTGGATAATTACTGTTTTATATTTTTTATTTAATCCTTAATAAAAAAATGTAAGAATAATCTGAGATACTAGGTAAGGAATTGCTACACCAGAATGACTCATGACCCAAATGTGATTTTATCATGATTCATTTCATACAAACTGAAATTGAAGGCCTTGCTTGGTTGGGAGTAAATTTTTGAGATGTTTTAAATTTTTTTGAGATAGAAAAAGAGAAAATTATTTTAGGCATTTAGTTTAATATCATCTTGATGATATGTTATATTATTTAGAAAAAATAATTATTTGATTTGAAGGCATCTTTAAATGACCTTCTAAGAAACTATAGAATTATAAACCAAAATATATGTAGATATTATAATATCCAAATAACATGACATAGTATCAAAATAGCATTGAACAAAATGCCCCCTTATGTTAGGATATGAAATACAGATATTTTGTTATTAAGTGAAATAAAATTTGATTTTTTTTTTAATTGAAGTATGCATAGAATGTGAAACAAAGTTATTTTTTAAAATTGAGATTTATAGATATGAAATAAAATTGATTTGTAATATTTAATTTTGTGATATGAAATAAATATAAAATATTGATAAAAATATTTTTTGAGTAGTTTGAGAGTTTTTTGGGCTCCAAATAAAAAAGGTGAAAGGGTATGGGTATTTTGCATAAAAAATAGATTTTTACAAGTTAACACCTTCACATCCACATATATATATATATATATAT
>JAEMOT010001146.1:164566-197775 GCA_019297695.1 Apostasia ramifera
TATATATATATATATATATATATAGTATTTGAAAACGTAATTTGAAGCAAGCACACAGTACTAAAAAGAAGTACGTTTGGAATGATGCTTCGATCCTAATGGAGCCCTACGAATTCCTAGATAGGAGAAGCCTAACCCTGAACTAGAAAGTTCGACCAGCTTTGGTCATGGAATGGATGGTTCGATCATTTATGGACAATTAAACAGTTAATTTCAAGTTCATTTAATTTGAATTGATTAAACAGTCTGATCCAATGATCAAACAATTTCATCCATATGTGGAAAGACATGGCTAGTTCTCAGCCAACAATTCTGAGAGGACTATAAGCAGATTTCAATTTACAAATCAATGAGCTGAGAATGAGTGTCATAAAAAAACCTAATACCTATAAATACAAGTTTCTCTACATTTGTTTGAAAAAGAAAAATGAATTGAAATTACAAGTCATGCAATGCTAAATTTTTTAAAAAATCATTCTTTTACAGCCATTTCATAAACTCCTTGACCGTCATAAGAAGCATGAAGTGTTTTTTGATAGTAATCATGGAGTGCTTTATTTCTTCTTTTAATTAACCTTTACAAAATCTAGTAATAAATTTGGAGGGAACTTAATCATAGTCGTAAGGATTAAGTTTTAAGAGTAGGCCTTTTGTGGTACGAGAAAAGACCAATGTAAGGGTACGATCTTACCCAACACGAGAAAACACCAACATAACAAGGCTTATTTGCCTATAGTTTTGAGAAGGACGGGTTAGTGAAACCAAAGGTTGAGGAGCTTGATGGGAGAGTAGGTCGGACTAAGTCGAATTACCTAAAAATAAGCTGGTATCTCTTTATCTTATTCATGATCTTTAATATTATTTGCATTTATTTTTTCCCTAAAATTTCTATAAGATCTAATTCAACCCCCTTCTTGGATGTGCCAAAGACTCTTCAATATCATATGCAGCTTTTGATGAGTCTTTCCTGGCTTGGTTAGAGGCAATTCCAGTGAATGCCATATTGTGATCATACTGTAAAAGAACAATGGGTGTTACAAACGCCATGCCAACAACCAAAATCAAGACCTCAATGAATTGATTTCAAGAAGATGCAGGTTCTGAAGAAAGGATCTTCCTCCACTAAGCTAAAGAAAACCCCGCTGGAGGACATTAAATACTTATTTTATCCTGTAGAAGGCGCAGGTCAGGTTGGCTATTGATCCAAGAATTGACCAATGCAAAAGTCAACAAGTCACCTGATGATTACAAGATTTATTGCAGCAAATTTTCATTTTCCCCACATTTCCACCAGAACCTACCCAGATGCTAATGTATCCATCACAACTAGGAGGAAGGGAAATGAGCCTTAAATTATAATGGAATGTTTGGGAAATCAGAATTGATAGTTGATGATGAATAGAAGCTAGTTTCCACTTGAGAGCAACTAAAGAGTGGTGAACCAGGAGGATTCTGGGATTTCAATAAGGTCAAGACGTGTGGCAATGGCTTCAAAGGAGGCAAAGTTGGTGTCATTCTTCCCTCAAGGTTTGGTTGGAGGCACCTCACACCTAGATCTACTTCAACTTTAAGGCTATTTTCCCTTTTTTTCCTCCTAATATTAACATGATTTTCATTGTTTGCTAAAATTTCTATATAAACCCTTTGAAATCTTATGTATGTCAATGTTTTCTTATCTACTTTAACTTCGTGACGAAATAAGTCCTATATGATTTTGTTTTGATGAGATGCAAGTTATTTTCTATGTGTGAAGAACGACATACATTTGTCATGATTTTCCAAGTTTTATATGTGAACTAGTTGGGATCTATCCTTAATATAATTTACAGTATGCTTATATCGATCATTGATAAATGTTGAGTGACATGCATGATATGGGCTTTATTTTTGGTGCTTGAGTTTGCTAACATGTTCATCTCATTCATTTCAAGTATAATATTTTGACAGGCACAATAATGCAGAAGTATTCTGGTCATTGACAGACACATTGAAAAGATATTCGTATTTGAGTGAAATTAACTTATTTTATAGTTATTTTGTGTGTATTTTTCACACTTTTATTTGAGTCAGATGTATCTGAACATTTATGTTGGTGAGAATGCCCACTTCGGGTCATGTAAATAGTTATAATCAATTAGATTCAAATTAGATCAAGTTGGGTTTAATTTGGATCAAATTAGACCCAAATTAAAACAAATTTAGACTCATAAAGATGGCAAAAGATAGGGGTCAAATTATATATCCTCATTTTTATAATACTTTATTTTATTTTATTTATTTTTATAGATCAGCATTTAGCACCATATATCATTACTGGTTCTACTACTGTGCTATAAAATTTACCTTTATTGGCGAGGATCTCTAAATATCTTAAAAGAATTTATGATATTCTCCAAACATTTCTAAAAATATCCAGGGTCCTTCGTGCAATTTTCTAGCCTTAAAACTTTATTTTTAGGCCCATCACCTTCCCTCAGTCGATTGTCGCAACCAAGCCACCCACCAGCCCCGCCCACCAGCCTCGCCCACTACTCACTACAACCTCGCCGCCCGCTAGTGAGTTCGTGTCACATCGCGACTTCTCGCTGCTCGCATGGCTCAGCCTGCATCGCCTAACCGCCTTGTCCATCCTGAGTTTGCGCCTACGGAGACAGACCAGGTGACTGTCGCACTGAAACGGTTCATTTATGTCGATTTGCCGTCTTCTCCCGCCCAATCATTGTTCATTTCTTTACGTTACTGCTCATTCCACTTCCTCCATCCTCACTAATGCTATTGCCACCAGACTGTTTGTTTCACTCCGCCCACCAGCTCCAATGTCCTACATTCGACGCTATCGTTGTCCTTTTTTGCTTGGCACTATCTCACTCCCATTGATCACTTCCATGTCGCGAGTCCATTCAGCTTTATCCAAGTACGATAATTCTCAAATCTAACAATTATTTCTGATTGGTAAGAGTTATCAAAAATGCCCCTTTTGCTCGACTGTGTAACCTCTATTTTATTATGTGAGTTACTTGAATTAAATTTAAGTGAAAAGTCATTTAACTGTGTACTCTAATTTTGACTTATTGAATTAACATCACCCTAATTTAATTAATAATTCTTTAGCATGTCATCGATCTTATTTTATTATATATATTGCATCCCTTTGCTTACATGTTTAGGATTTCTTGATCATTGCGTGGTTATTATCAATAAATATTGTTGTTACTTTTATGTTAATCTATTGCTCTACTTATTGATTTCTGAGCTAAAATTTCATTCGCATATTGTCCTGCATCGCTAAAATTTCAAGCTTCCACCTACTTCAATCTCCACACATAACTAATAGAATTTGTTTTTACCTTCGTTTGGAATTGAAATCTGGATTGAAGTTAAACTCAATTTACTACGATGTCCAAATTTCATGCTTTTCTTTTGGCTGAAATACATGAATCTCATTCTCAAATTTTGATTCTAAATATATTAATGACAAATTATATTGATTTAGACATGTTATAATAACATATGTCAAAAGGTGAGAGAACTTTAATGAATGAAGTGTACATCAGATTTCAAAACGGATTGCACAAGGAAAATGGTGCAATGCACAAGGCACCAGTCAACTTTGATTGATCAAGGACCACTGCAACAATTGACTAATGTGTGTAGAGGATGCTAAATGATTTGGCTACCGGCCAAAAATGGATCAAAAAAATAATAAACTGGTCACCCATGGTTACATGATTTTTTATGGCAATTTTTCATATTTCTCCAATACTTCAGATACAGCTTACCTGTGATGTTGACACATCAAGCATGCAGGAAGGGATCGAATTAAGCCTTACATCATCTCAGAACATTTTAGAGGTCAAAGTTGATGATTGATGATGAAGTGAAGCCAGTTTCAACTTGAGAACAATTGAAGAAGAGCTGAAGTATGGAGGTTTCAAGCTTTCAACCTAGTCAAACCAAGTGGTCGGTAAAGGGTGTTGTCATTCTTCCTTTATGTGTGATTGTAGGTACCTCCACCTAAATCAACTTGGAGGTATTTTCCCTTCTTTTCTAACAATATTCTAAAAACTTTAACAGTTTGCCAGAATTTCCATGTAAACCGCATTATCTTAATGGTGAAAGTAATCAGCCAAATGAGTCTTATATGATTTTATATTCTTTTCAGATGCAAATTATTTGTTGGAAGTACGGAGCATGACATACTTCTTTCACGATTTCCAAGTTTTATATGTGAACTAATTAGTATCTATTGTTAGTAAAATTTATAGCGTCCTAATCTAAACCTATGCCATATGTTGAGTGATATGCATGACACGGGCTTTATTTTGAGTGCTTGAGTGTGTTAGCAAGCTCATATCATTCATGGCAAGCAAAGGGAAGCAGAATCTAGAAAATACAAAATAGAAAAATTGAAATTGTGTTTATTGGTCATTTGTCGACTTTGCTACCAATTGATTTATGGACTGGGGGTAAGAATCAATAGTAGTCTAAGCCTTTGTTTGCTTTGGGCCCCAAAACGCACAAAAAAATTCAACATTAAAACATTACTTTTATTTCACATCTATATAAAATACCATAAATAAAAATCAACTCTATTTCGCATCCACACACTACTCAATAAAAAAAACACTGGCTCACATATAATATAAATCTCAATATTAAAATAACTTTATTTCACATTATAAAATTAAAATAATTATCTTTCTATCACTATCCTCAAATAACTCACACCAACTCTAAAACATCCTCCAACCAAACTACGGAAGAGTCAACCTCTATCCTCTAAGTTGAAAATTCACCTGAAATCAACAGCAAGCCACTAATTCAATATTCTTGTGAAATTCTATTTGAGCTACTTAAGGGTCTATAGAAACCTTTATTCCCTTGTGAAAATTAATTTTTGTATGGCCACATAAACTCACCAAGTGACTATTAAAACCAAATCCTTGAACGACAATCCCATAACTACCCTCACTGCCTATTCCTATCAGGCTTGATGGGTTTTAAAAAAGTTTGCATATAATGTAATTACAAGAGAAAAATTTTCATTAGAAATTAAAATTAGATAACAAATTTCAAAAATATCATAAATGAAAAGCCCGAAGATTATATAAGTCATGCATATAATATCTAGCATAATAGTTAAACAAGTATAGTATAGTGGGTATGGAGAATAAAAATAATAAATACCAGTCCTGCCTTTTCCGACTTCGCCCCTGGTTATCATATGTGAGACTCCAAACCTCCCAGCAGAACCCTCATACTTTACCACTAAGGGTGGGTTTGTGTGGAAAAATAGAGATCACTACCAACAAAGAATGAGTAATGTAACTTTGAGAAAGGAACCCATGCATATATGGAACTTGAGATGAGACATGGTGAGATCAAGACCGACCACAACAAAGCTAAAGAAATTTGGGAATAGTTGAGGCTAAGGCTCCTAAGAGAGGTGCACAGCTTCATTAGAGCGTACCTAGATGTAAGAAGTTTTATCAAGAATGTCTTGGTAATTACAAGTCAAGCCAATCGTGGTTAAAGAAGCATGGAGAAACGTTTCTCTTACCGGGGAGGAAGAAGATCATTATCTCACATTGGCTAAGACAACTCTGTACATAACTACCAGGGGAAGGGAATTAGACATGGTATACTCAAGTAAAGACCTAGCGGGCATACATGGCTCACTACTAGATCATGATCTCACACTGGCTAACTCAATGCACGCAGAATGAAATGCTATAAATCCTTGATACCAAATACGAGGCAAGACACAAAACAGGATGCAACAATACCTAGATAAGGAATAACAAAGCACATCTTCAAATAATAGAGAAATAATAATGTGAGAAAAACATACGCTGCAATGGACTCAACACCCCCACAGAAACCAATTTATTAAGCCAGTGGATTTAACACCCCCACAGAAACCAATTTATTAAGCCAGTGGATTTATGGAGATCAGATTAGAACAAATGAAATTTGAAGAATTAGTAAAGTCTCCAAACTATGCTTAATTTCAAAATTATTCCACTCAACCACAAAGACTCAGTTCAGAAGTAATCTCTTAAAGTAAAATCAGGAAAACCACATGAGCAGAAATTCAAGAAAGAAATCGACGACAATCACATAATACTTAGACTAGAGCTAGAATTACCCGAGCCATAAAATTCGAATACTAGCTGTAGCAACAATACAAGCACCGCTGATGAAGAGAAGAAGTTTATTGGTTGCTTCTAGTTAGTTACAGACTCCACAGCTCCACTAATAGACGCAAACCGATGGAACAAGCGAGGAAGTATAATGCTAGCTCTGCGGGCTGAGGCGAGGCCAGCGAGCTGCTGAAGACGACGCTGGAGAAGAGCGACGCTAGAGAGGAGAGCGCAGAGAGATCGAAATCTCTAGATGATCGATCTGCCGAAGAGAGGCCGATGAGCAACCCTAAATCTCCGCCTTTGCTCTAGCGTCATCACGCCGTTTGATTTCGATCGGACGATACAAAAGCACCGCGTATGCGGGTATCTCGGATCGGGTTCGGGTTTTCAGGTCAAACCCGAACCCAACCCAAAATTATTTGGGTAAAGTTTACTAACCCGAAATTTATTTGGGTTGACCCTAAGTTGATATTTTCGGGTTGAGTTTGGGTCGGGTTATCAGATCGGGTCTATTCTTGACACCCCTAAAGATGATATATTTCGAACGACATTAACTCTGCCGTTAGTTAACAGAAGTCGCACCGAATGACTTCCCTTTTTTAAAAAAATTTAAAAAGAAAATTAAGTTAATTTAACTATATAAAAATTTAAATATTAACTATTATATATATATTAATATTAAAATAATTTAATAAAATTTAAAATAATTAATTTGTATTTTAAAGAATAAAAATTTAAATGTAAAAAATCAGAATACATTGTATTAAAAAGAAATTATATTTATTTTTAAAACACTATATAAAAAAAATAGCATGACAGCTTTTAAACATAAAAATATAAATGCCTTGTTAGAATTTAGAAACTGTCTGTTATTTTATATGATATTTTCATACTAATTCTATATTGTTATCACATATAAAATAAATAATTTTTTTAAAAAATTTAAATTATTTTCAAATCAGCCAGCTATGGCCTATGAGCTTTTTTATTCTATTTAATTGAAGTTAAAAATGATGATTTGACAATATTTATAAAATTTTTTGAAAAATATCTATAATATGAAATAAAATGAGTTTGTTATTTTAAAAATTATGTTAAATGTGAATAAAATAATTACTTACTATTAAAATTTTATGTAAAATAAAATATTAAATATTATTTTATTTTTTAAAATAAAATAAATTTTTTAGCCACCCTAATAGGGCCTTAATCATGTCACTAATTTTTTTTTAAAGTAGTGAGTTGATTTGATTTAAATTAAAATACATAAACATTTTACTATATAATACTAACTATTTAGATATTTCTACATACGTACTTTCATTTTAGTTTAATAAAAAAATTTATAAAATAAAAAATAAATAGATTTATTACTTATTTTTTTATACAAAATAATCTCATATTACTATCACATATATCGTTCTCTTGTAAAAAAGATTATAAAATAAAAATAGACAGGCATTTTTTTAGAAAAAGGAGCGGATAAGTTTTATAATTAAATTTGACTATATAAAAATTTGAATATTACAATCACATATATCGTTCACATATACCGTTTTCTTTTAATAAAAATAATGCACAATAACATATACATCTTTTTACAAGAACTTATATATTTTATCTCTTTTAATAAAATAATTTTATCTCCTTACTTATTCATACTTTGCTCCGAACTCCTATCTCTTCTTATTCAGTAGAAAATTAAGAATGATTCCCTCTTTGGTATCAGGCTCTCCTCAGGTGGTTCGAAAGTATCTCATCTTCTTTTTGCAGATGATATCATGATTTTTGCCTTAGTTACCACCCAAGCACATGTGCTCATTGATATCTTTGAGGTGTACTGTGATCTATCTGGCTAGGGGGGTCAACAAGGATAAATATGCGATCTTCTTTGGCAAGAAAATGGCTACAAAAAGGCAGAGAATGATTGCCAGTATGTTCAGAATTAAAATAAAAAAGGAAGAGAAATATCTTGGCATTCCATTGATGGGAAGACGTCCTACTAAAAAAAATTTTCAATATGTGATTGATGCAGTACGTACAAGAGTTGCTTCTTAGGGATCCAAAAGCTTGTCATTGGGGGGAAGAGTAACTCTTGTTAATAGTATCCTCATTTCTATTCCTATGTACTCACTTTCTCACACTTTCATTCCTATGTCATGGAGAAGATTGAAAAGTTTACCAAATAATTCTTGTGGAGTGGGAGGCCACAATAAAAGATTTATTCATTATATTGCCGGGAGAAGGTTATCAAACCCAAGAATGCTAGTGGCCTTGGAATTTATCGTCTTGAAGAGTGGAAAAGTGCCTTAGTAGCAAAGCATGTAGGGCAATTTTTTGGCAAAGCTTCCCCAATTTGGGTCTAATGTATGCAAGCTAAAAATGGTAGATAACTAAATATTTTCATGATAAAGAAAAATAATTCTTATGTTTGGAGGCTAATCTATATAGGATGGGACATTGCTATTTGCAATAGGATGTGGAAAATATGGTTAAGAAAATTGTCCTCTACTCTTGAGATATCATGGATCGACTCAACCCCCTTCTCAAAGTGGCCTACCTATTTAAATTGCACTCAACCCATACCAAAGATGGTAAAGGACCTACTCAAACATGATGCGGAATGGGATGGAAGTAACCTGCAGCAATTATTTGGTACCGACTTAGTTGAACGCATCCAAAGACTCCCTTGACTTAACAATGATCAAAGGATGTGCTAACTTGGTGCAAAATAGGCTCTACTGAGCTGCCAACATCCATCCTATACAAGAATTTGTTTGTGGGCAATCAACGAGAAGCTAGTTGTGTTTGGAAAATCAAGTCATAACTACGCTTCATTGAGTTCATATCTCACATCGCTACAAGGCGATCCCCCATTTGTGTTAGCTCAAAAGAAGAGTTATAACTAGTGAGACTAGTTACTTGTGGGGACAATGCCAATGCAACTTCGAGATTAATTTTTCTTGTAGAGAACCCCTTGGGAAGCATAATTGATCTTTGAAAAAGAAGAAGCCATCCTGCACAATAAAAGAGTTCCTTGACTGAACATTCTTGATGTTTTGCCACTCTTCTTTGAAGCCTTCATCTTCTCTATAAAGCTCTTTCAAATAGTCAAATCTCACGACTTTAGTATGTATTGTAATTAATAAACACACAAGTAAATTGTTGTAAGTAATGCACCCGGCATACATGCGATTCAGATCTTGTTGGTTATTCATGTACTTTAAGGCATGATGATCAATGTGAAGCACAAACTCTTTATGAAAGAGGTATTGCTCCCAGTGTTTGACTGCTCGCACCACTGCATATAACTCCAGCTCATATGTGGCCCACTTTTGCCATGCCTCAGTGAGTTTCTAACTATGAATGGCAATAGGCTTGCGCTTTGGGATAGAACGGCTCTGATGCCAATAACAAAAGCATCTGTTTCCACCTCGAACACCTTTTCGAAATCAAGTAGAAGTAGAATTGTTCCAATGGCCAACCTCTCTTTGATTGTACTGAAATTACGAATGAAGCGTCGCTAAAAGGAGGCTAGGCCATGAAAGCTTCGAACATCATTAATATTTTTGAGCTAAGGCCACTCACGAATGGCCTTAACCTTTTCATCATCAACTTGAATTTCTGCAGCACTCACAATAAAGCCTAAAAAGAGAAGTTTATCTGTTAGAACGCTATACTTCTTAAGATTTATATATAGTTTGTTCTCCCACAGTACTTACAACACCTCCTATAAGTGTGTTATGTGTACTTCCTTTGTCTCACTGTAAATCAATATATGATCGAAATATACAACTATAAACTTGCCAATAGATAGTTTTAGAATTTGGTTCATCAGGCGCATGAATGTGCTAAGAGTATTTGACAACCCAAATGGCATGACCAGCCACTCGTATAGGCCCTCTTTCATCTTGAATGCCATCTTCCGTTCATCCCCTAGGTGAATGCAAACTTGAAAGTATCCACTGCAAAAAGATTTATTTTAGAGAAGATACGTGCACTTCTCAACATATCCAACATATCATCTAATCTTGAATTGGGAAGTGATATTTTACTGTTATTTTATTGATTGCCTGACTATCGACACACATCCGCCAACTTCCATCCTTCTTTGGGACTAATAGAGCTGGGACGGTATACGGGCTCATGCTTTCTTGGATTGAACCTTTTTCAGTAAATCTTCTACCATTTTCTGCAAAATAAAATGCTAACTTGGGCTCATACTGTAGTGGGGTAGCTTCAGCAGATCAAATCAATGTGGTATTGAATGTCCCGCATTGGAGGTAAACCCATTGGCAACTCATCAGGCATTAGCTCTTCTAATTTCTTCAGGAGAACCTGTGGTTTTTTAGGTCAAAGTGCTTCTGGTCCATTGATATTTAGAGCTACAACCATTTTTTCCATCTTCATGTCAACCTCGAATACCTATTTGGAGAACACAAAGAAAGTATTTCCCTGTTTGCTCGGGACATGATTAGTGTCCTCTCACAAAAAGGGGTTAGTGTAATGAATTTTTTATTTTTCTTAAATACATATATGTTTTCTTGTTCCTTATGTATAGCATCAATGCCAAATTGCCATGGTCTTCCTAAAGAGTAGATGGCAAGCATCAATATCAACATCACAAATCACTTCATTTTTGTATCTGCCAATAGAAAAAGGAAGGCGACATTGCTCAGTTATCTTCACTTTGCAATGGATTTAATCCAGCCAATTTTATAAAGACAAGGATGCTTGTAGGCAGGAATCTGCAATTGCTTCACGATTTCTCGAGAAATAATATTTTCACTGCTACCACCATCAATGATTACATCGTACACTTGTTGGTTGATCCTGCACTAATTTGTTCTAAACAGGTTATGTCATTGTGAATTTTCTCTGATGGCAGGAGTTGTCAGCACCATTCAATTTACAACACAGCTACAACCTCTGTGTTCCCCCTCTGCTAGTACATCCTCAGCATTGATCACCAGTCCATCATCTTCTTTGAGCTAATGCTCGGGTTCGTCATTAGGATCATCTTTCTCGATTATGTTCACAGTCCGTCGACTGGGACAGTTGTTGGATAGGTGACCCCCTAGCCACATCTTTCTCGATTATGTTCACAGTTTGTCGACTAGGATGCATATGGATTATCCTGATTCTGATGGTTATGGGGATTGTCTCTTGTTGTCACACGTCGGTTTTGATTCACCTCTTCTGTATTAGATTGGCTTACTGATTAGTCGGATGTGTTGGCCTTCCCTTTGTTAGATCACCACGAACAGTTTCTAAGCCACTGCGACCATAAGTTGACCTATTGAATGACCTCTCCAACTAAGTTTCCACCTTAGTGGCAAGCCTAATGGCTTCATTGAGCATCCCAGCTGTGTGCATTGTCACTTGGTCTTGGATTGAAACTCGAAGACCATTGATGAAACGAGCGACTTACTGAGCTTTTATCTCCATAAGATTATTTCCAGAAGCAAGACGATGAAATTCTTTAGTATATTCATGTACCTTTCAAGAGCCCTGCAGATAGTTCTGATACTTCCAGTATAATATTTGTTCATAGTCTGGTGGGAGGAATTTCGCATATAGCATCTTGCTCATTCTTGGCCAAGACTGAATAGGTTTCTTCCCTTGCCTTCTTCGATTATTTTGTAGCTGTTCCCACCAGGCTGAAGAACCACCATTTAGTTTGTAAGTAACGTACTTCACTTGTTTGTCTTCCGGAATGTTCATAAGCTCAAAGAACTTCTTGGCCTCAGCGATCCACTCAAGAAATTCCTCAATATCATGGTTCTCAGAGAAATTCAATAAGTCAGTCCGAATTTTCAGATGAGCTTCTCTGTTGTGTTCTTGACGCACCAGATCATTGTTGGTAACAAACTCCTCATCGGATGAAGATCCATCATCAGGGAATCCCCGACTCGGTAGAGAATGAGGTACGGCCATCCTTCCTATATTTCGTCCTAGTTCAACTTACTCTTATTGATTAGGATTCATGTGCAAGCACCTCAGTTGCTCTAATATTTGGATCTGGGTGTCTTGCATCTGTTCTAACATCTGAAGGAGAGGACCTTTGTCATTCTACATACTGTTGTTGCCGGAATCAGCCATCAGATAGGGTAATTCCTAGCGGAAATACTAGAAAGTTACGATCTATCCTGGAGAAAAGATCAAAACAAGGTGTCGAAATACACAAGTCTGATAAGGGAAGAAGAAATAGCGATTTGAAAATAACTTTAAAATAATTTTATTTAATGATACCTGAAATAGAGGATACAAGTTTATATATGGGCGACTTGACTACTATATAAGGAAAGATACTAAATATATTCTCCCAAGTCATAATAGCTTATTTTTTAAATTTTGTACAAATCAGAATTTGCGAGATATGAAAACAAATTAAACAAAATTATTTAAAATTCAAAATGCCCCAAACCTAATGAAAATAGCTTTTTTTGAAGCCGAAAATTTGCTTTTATAAGCAAGGCTATTGAGAGGTTTCCAAAAAAGTGTTGTGCACCTTTTAACTCTTTCCACATTGGGAGGTTTAGGCGATCACCACCATCTTAGATCAAATTGAAAGAACAAGAGTATTCCCATTAGCCTCGTGAAGCTGTAGGGCAAAGTTTGATCTTCCGTTAATAACGAGATCGCGATAATCTACCCCATGAGAGCCAATGTCATAGTAGGTTTTCCCAAGGAAGAAGATGACATGCTTTGGTCCTTAACGAGTCTAAATTCTGGATCCATCAAGATCTGCATCTGCAAACTCCTGATTGTCAGATCTGATAAGGATTTTTAAAAAAAAAAAGTGGAAGCCATAGCATTAAACTAAAATAATAGTATAAATATTGTAGACGTTAATCAGCATTCTCCTTGAGGATGTTACAAAAAGCAATGATAAGAGTCATATCTCTCTCCTAGCAAAAAGTGCCTAACATAGCATAATAAGCCAAAAAGTTGGTATATCTCTCTCCAAGAAAAAATTACCTAACATAGCATAATAAGTCAAAAAGCTGGCCATGGCCAATGCATGATCAACAGGCTGCCGCCAGATGTGAGCCACTTTGGCGCCTCTAACTGTGTGTCGAGATAATTACAGTACAGTCTCAATATTCTCTGAGATTCTTATATCTAGGTCCTAACATAGTTCTAAACTATTCCAGATCCTCGCATTTAAATCCAAAATAAATTTTTGACTAATTTTAAACTTCAAATAATCATTAATTTTAAGTTTAAATTATGTGAAAATCATTAAAATTTAATAAAATAAAATAAGGGGACATTTGGAGGTCCATAGTTATTCCAGAAAAAGAGTTCAAATGCTCAATTCTTTAAGAACTCCGATAGTACTCTGGTGTCCCAGTCAGCACTTCATTGGTTACAATCTGCGCTAATCGCCATAGAAAATGTCGTATACCTATCTAATAGTTTGCAACTGCTACGCATAATGGGCTAGCTGGTAGGGTTCGCTATAATCATTTTCATAGCAGTTACATGCTTTTCTTAAAGTCCTAGTAAGAGAACATTCCCTTTCCTCTTCTTTGTGTGCTTACTCCTTATAAGTACCTTAGGAACTTGGTAAATCTCTTTAGGTCGGCCCATGGACATAGCAAGATTTCTTTGAATTATGTTAAATCTTTGTTTACTTCTTTTTGGGTTTGCATGTCTTTGCTTGCTTTTGGTTTAGCTTTCTCTCTTTTCTCAAAGGGGCAGATCATTCTACGGGCTAAGTAAATCTTCTCTTATGCATGCATGATTCGATGGCTTACTAAGATTGAATAAATTTTCTCATTAATATTGATTAGAGCATATTTTACCACTTTACCTATTTGCTCATTGTTTAGGTAAAAATTCCAAAATAGGATTACAATAAGAGAAAGAAAAATTAGAATAACCTATTAGAGTTAAGTTGCAGTTTAGAGTGAGAAAACTTTAGCTTGGAGTCCCTTTGGAGGAAGAAAGGAGCAGGGAGAAAGTAATTTGAGGGTAGCTCTATTGGAGAAAGCTAATCGAATAGTTGTGGATGGCTGGAGTCAAAGAAACTAGGAGCAAACAAACAATACTAATCAGAAGTTTAATTACTAAAATTTTGTTGTTGAATTGACTAGCTGAAGAGCCCCTTCACACCATGTGGTTATTTTTGATAAGAAGTAGGTGAGAGTATATAGGAAAGTGTTGTTTCATTAATGCCTAAATGAGTAAGAGCCATAGGCCCACTCACGCCACCTGTGATGACAAGCATTGATGATGAGTCTCCCCTTGCCCCCAGGCTGAGTGCGGTGTAATACGGACAAGGTTATGATATGACAAGAACTAGTGACTATTAAGTCACTTGCCTGACCATATTCGGCTAACCTTGGAATATTCAGCCTTAGTATAATCTAACCAATCGCTCCGAACTTGTTCAGAAACAGAATACAGCTGACCTGTTAGTGGATTAGCCCAAACCAATCACGCATTACGATCTGACTGGCGTGCCTTATTTTTCCCTATTACACCCACTTCCATAGCATAGTGCATAGAATCTACCACTGCATCAGCTAAAAGAGTTGGATGCGAGATTGCCTTCCAACCACTATTGGTGTAGGATAAGGATAGCCAAATGCCTACTACTATCTAATACAAATATAATATTATTCAAGGCTTTTTCAAAATTTTATCAAAATTTTGAGATAACTTATGATGGGAGGACACTATGGGAGGACATTTTGTAATATTAACAAGATATATATTTTTTTCATAAGATTAACAAGATATAATTATTTGCATGTGAATATAAAAATCTGATATTTTGACTGGGCCATGCTATGATGCTAAACATGCATTTACTCAAGCTAAACTTCTTGACTCATAACTCGGATTAAAAAATTAACTCAGTATACGATATCGTTGTCGCGAATTGAATCTTTTTTGTTTGTTAGTAGGCCCAGTCGAATCATTATTGTCAAAGATCTGACAAAAGCTGTCTTAACTTTAAATGCCGATAAAGGAAAGCCTGTAACTCCCACTCGAATCAGAAAGTAATAAAAAAAAAAATTTAATCAAACTCCAGCCCATCAAAATTGAACAATTCAAACTCACGTCTATCACAATTCACTGGAACTCGATATGAATCCTTATGTTAAACAAGGATAATCATAATGCAAATCAACTTCACAACCGAACTTTCAAAATTGTTTTAACGAGTTTGGTGATTGGACGCACCATGTTTTAGCCCATAAGAAAACAAATTTTAAGAGTAACGGCTAGTAAGTACTACTTCTACATGATCATCAAAAGACACTGATAAAACAAGGGTTAAAATAAAAACCCAAACAAAATTGCTTCGAGTTTGCTTGACCAAATTGTTGACTGTTAAGGATTCTACGAAGCACAATGAGCAATTAGAATTGATACTCATCACTTAGCACCTCCATGCTTGGCTTTAGTATGAGATTGGAGAGCATTATCACTGTTAAATGTCCTGAAAAAGAAATAAATATACATAAATAAATTATTATTTTTCCAACCCAATTCCAAAAAAGATTATGGATCTCACCACTATAATTAAGTTCAGTTAAAGTAATCATATTCAATCATTCTACAATTACCTCAACCTTTGTAACGCACTAGTGTACGACAACAGTTAAAATGTTGTTAACAAGGTGGCCTGATTCCTCCTAATAGCTATAACAATTAGAAGGCATTTTTTGTAAATATACATTTAAGGACGTCTCCCCACCTAGTGAGATTAAGGCTTGGTTGTTGTTGTTGTTGTTGTTGTTGTATACATTTAAGGACGTTTATAACATAAAAAGCTTTAAAAATATAAATTCACTGAAAAAACAATGATGAAAATAATGAAAGCATACTTGCTGCATGACTTGCAGACAATTGAACCGGCAGGCTTCGGAGTTTGTTGTTGCTTTGGCTTGTCCCCAGTAGCAGGCGTCTTTCCAGCTGCTTTAGCAGGATGGGGAGTTGCAACATGACCGCCCTTCTTTCCATCGCCGCCGCCTAACACAAGAGCTAATATTATCATTATATCAAACAAGCACATCAGGCATACAAGTGATGAGGGTTGGCAAATATGTTTGCAACTCAGAACTTCAGTAATTCACTCAATAATCACAGAAAAAGAAAACATGTCAAATCTCAAAAAATTCAAAATAATATGATTCCAGTCTATATGCATGTTTGAGAAAGAGAAAGGAAATCGGATTTTATTCACATACGTACACTTTCAATCAGTATCATTACACTGAATACGTACAATAGTGATAGTAGTGCATGCAATGCCTCTTTAAGATTGTAAGGCCAGTAACTTCACTCAAACTAAATGGAAATTCAACTCATAATCAACTAATTTTTTACCTGTTCGGATCAAACTCAAACTTAAAAATCAACTCATCCAACAGAAAATCAAACTAACAAAACAACAAATACAAAGGGCTGGACTACTAATTACCAGGTTTCTGTTTCTCTGCTGGTGTTACAAGTTTAGCTTTTTTCTCTGGAATAGGAGACTTGGAAGCAGCAACAGCAGCAGGTCTCTTCTTTTCATTTTCAGCCTAAACAGTTAATATGAGCATTAAAAAACAGCCGCCAATACTCACAAAAAGCATTGTCTAAATTTTTAAAAAAGAAAAATCATACTAGAAACCTTTGGGGTGGCATCTTCATCCTCATCACTATCCTCATCATCCTCATCATCATCATCTTCATCATCATCATTATCTAGCATAGCAGCTCCCATTTTCTGATGTAAAACCAAAAAGAAGCTAAGGCTTGCTTTGAGTAGTGACATAGACAGAATTATGTTAAAAAAAAAAGAAAGAATAGAATCAGAAAAGGTTATTATTGCAATTAAAGAAACAAATATAGCTTTTCAAGGTCAGAGAAAACTGACACCTAATTATGGACCAAAAAAAAGAAAATAAAAGTAAATATTAAACCCATAGCAGTGGGGATTAGTCAGCGAGATGGGTTTCTCTTCACCGTCAGCTCTACCCGTCAGCTCTACTAAAAGTTAAGCTCAACTTGAGCACAAGTTAGCTAAGCTCATGTATAATAATCAGTTAATCACATCAGACAAAAAAGAAAACAATTGTACTGAAAGCAAAGAATAGTAACCTCATCATCATCGTCATCATCATCAGATTCTTCATCATCATCACCATCATCATCGTCTTCATCTTCTTCAACTTTTCCTTCAGTTTTAGGCTTGTCAGCCTTTTCAGGCTTACCAGGTTGAGTCTTTGCCTTTGCAGGCTCACCATCAGCCTTAACAACATTAGGTTTTACTGCGTTGAGCAGCTTGCTTGGTTCATTCTTTATCACAGCTTTACCTAAAGTAAAAGTTAGCATATAGAAGATAAGATATAATTTCAAACAGCATGAATTGAATTTACCCTGAAAGGTAGTAAGCAGAATATATTTAACAGCATAAAAAGTCAGCAAAATGGTTAGCGTATAGCGGTAATAGACTTCATACATTAACATCCAAAAGTACCAATACTGAAAGATAAGGCACCAAAATAAAGCAACATATACTCATAAAATTATTATGAGAAAATAAGACAAGCAATCCATGGCAAAAGACATTCAGATCAGAAAATATATATATATATATATGACAGCACAAATGCATACATGAACATTTTGCTAAAAAAAAAACGATTGACACATTCTAATATGTACAATTGGACAGGAGAAGCTTTGATAGTACAAAACATCTAAATCAAAGCAAAATCCTGCAAACCTAAAAATTCTGTACATTCATCTCTTGAAAATTGCAACCAGATAATTCATACAGTCACAGCTCTTAGTAGAAGTATGAAAATTGCACAAGACTGTAACGTAATGCACATGCCAGACATCCCTAATCTCAAATGACAGCAGTCCGCATTGCATTTCAGTTGGAAGAAGATTATCAAAAGAGGACAAGAAAAATTTTAAATGCTTACGAAATTACTAATGACAAAAAAATGTCATAATAATTGATCACTGGATAGTGGATACAAAATTGGATGTTGGAGCAGTTAGATGTTGTTTCTAGGTGATGAGGATGGGAGGAAAGCAGTAGACTTGCCGGAAGGTATAGCAATTTGTATACATTTTAGTCGGAAAAAGATCATAAAAAGAAAAACGGAAAAAAGTTGTCTTAAAAGTTAGTTATTGACAGAAAAAAAAAAGCCACAATATGTGATCAGTGCATTCAAACTAAGATATTGATGCAGTTACTGATAATTCTAGGTAATAAGGGAGGAAAGCAATCGAGTTTTCAGAAAGAACCACAATGTGTTTAGTCTAGGGCTGTTATCGGGCCGATTTCGAGCGAGTCAAACTCAACTCGAAATCAAAAATTTCGAGCTCGGCTCGGCTCGAAATCAGTCCGAAATCGAAATGGGATATGATTCGAGTTGGGTCGGCTCGAAATGAATCGATTTCGAGCCGGCTCGAATCATGATTCGAATCAACTCGGAATTGTAAAAAAATGTAAAAATATTATGTATTTAAGAGGATTTGATCCCTAGACCTTGAGGAAAATAAACCTTAAATCTCCTCTACTCTACCACTAAATTACTAACTAAATTATATAAAATAACAATTTATTTATGTATATGTTTATATAATATATTAATATTATTTATGCTATACATATAATTTCGAGCCAAATCGAATCATGTTTCGAGCGAGCTAGGGCCAACTCGAAATTGGCTCGAAATGAACTTCGAGCCAAAATCCTTAGCTCATGATTCGATTCAAAAATTTCGAACTGATTTCGAGTCGATTCAAAAATCGAACGAGTTCCGAGCGAGTTTCGAGTTTCGGATATTTTTAACACCCCTGGTTTAGTCAGTGAAAAATCGTCAAAAGAGAAAGGGGAAAATTGCCTTAGATGTTAGCTATGGACAACAAACTTAGAAACCACAATATGTGACACTGCATACAAAGCAAGACATTGAAGGAATCACATAATGTTATTTACAGATGATGAGCAGGTTGAGATATCAATATAATAAGAAAAACGAGCTAAAGTGTAAGGTAGACTAATAATCAGGAGAAGAAATGGAGGTAATGGATGAACAGAAAACAGATGCCAAAAGGTACAGTATATTAGGTATAAACTGAAAGCATAATGTTTGAACAGGTATATTTCTTAGTCTTGTTCTTGAAAACAGGGCGCGGTGCAAGCAAAGTGAGCTTAAGGGCTAACAGAATGAAATTTCTGGGTTGGCACATCTAATTACATTCTCAACTACCTTATCACATATGGCATTGGCCGAAACAGGAAAAACTTCTAACGAATTTATTAGCCATTACTGTAGGTCAATTTGGATATATTTAGTTCCTATAAGTATTCCTTTTTCATTTCGCATTGAGCCAAATCACCTAACCATACAACTATTATCCAAGGACTGAACAACTCCAAGGTAATCGACATCTTCCATTCTACTTTAAGGCATAATTGCATAAATTTGCTGGCTTCAAATAACACAAACAAATACATTATCAACGAAAAAAGCTAATCAGCAACATGAAACAAGTAATCAAACATGTACATAAAAAATCAATAAAATCAATGATCTTTTCTTTGACATGCACATTAGAAAGCTCATACATATATATTTCCACTAACTGAAACTTGTAATTGCAAGGAAACTGATTCACACAACAAAGAAGTACATAAAATCCAGAATAAAGATATTCTTAGTGAAACTTCAAACATCAAATTGCGCAGCAACAAGGAACTAAGGTAGTGGGAAGGGTAAATACGATACCAATAAATAAATATGGAAATATAAAAACCTTAATTTAACAAAAGAAAGAAAATGCAACTACAGACTTTTAAGAGCTATATAAATGAGAAATATAATGACAGTATGCATCTTCGATCATAAAAAGTTGTCTCCAATTGAATTTACATAAATAAGAAAAATAATGACAGCAACTTCAAAACATACCATTGGTTTTTTGGTCAACTTGAAGTTCATCCTCAGAATCAGAATCTAATCAAAGAATAAAAACCAAGAGCTCATTGTAAGCCAAGGATTTACCTTTCATAGAACATACAAGCTTCAAAAAATACAAGAGAAACGAGGGAAAGTTACCATCAAAATCATCTTCAGATGTGAAGGCAACAGAACAAATAGTTAAGAAGACAAAGGTATTCCTATATCGATTGTAACTAACTTAATGCAGTTTAAATAAAACAAATAAATAAACAGATCCCAGAAAAACAAAAGGATATCCATAGCCAGGATGAATGCTTTTATAACCAACAAAAAATATACTTGTACTCTTTGAGCCATGTGACAACTCAAAATCCTTCTCAAATACAAGGTCATACTGTATTTGAGCACAGCTATCTCCAGAAAGATTTCCAATAACAAGTTTCTGGTTATTAATGTTCACAAAGATTGGGACATTTTCTGACCCCTTATCTTTCTTCACTTCACCAAGAGAAGCCTACATTATTAGAATGTCGTCAGAATCATGAGAAAAATGGAAAGCAATAGAAACTTAAAACAAAATAAAACTAAAACCTGTGAAAGATGCAAGAGTTTTTCATCTCCAGGTCCGCACTTCACAATCTGACCAGGTTTAACTTCAACACCTGATAACAAAGTAGCCGTCGAAGATAAGCACCTTATTAATACAAAACAACCAACAATTAACGGACAGATAGTAAAATAGGACCCTTTGCACCTTTTGTCTCACCTAAAAAAGAATACTTCAAAATTAAAGCATTATTCTATACAAAAACACCTATCTACAACCAGATCACTATACCATTACCACGGCTGAAACGAATAAAGTATCCGATAAATCAAAAAATAGACAGATACATCACCAGAGGCACTAGATACATAAACTCAACAGTTTGCCTACAAGAGAAAGAGATATGCTATCAATGATCATAAATTAAGCCTCCAAATGGGAAGAATCAGAGCTTTAAAGAAAGAGAGCATGAGTGGCACAGACCACAAGAACCTTACAAAGTGAAAGAATAACAACGGGAAAGAAAAAAACGAACCCAGGAACAGTCCACAGAAGAACAGAAGTTAAAAGAATGGAGACGATAGACGAAATAACAAAGTAACTGCTAACCCCAAAACTCCATCTAGATAAGGATGATCGGAGCGGTGACTGAAGGAGAGAGACAAACGAGGGCTGCCGTCGCAGCCCGACTACGGTCCAGAACAGGAAAATGTGAGGGCGAAGGGGGTTAGGGTTTTGAGAATGCAGAGCCTTAAGTAGAAGAGTGAACGAGCGGAGAGAAGCCCTACACCGATATTTGCGAGATCGGCCGTCCATCTTGGACAACAGCATCCTTAATCTGGACCGTTCATTTATGCATTAGCCATGCATTGAGCCGTTGATCTGCCGCGGGACGGCTGGCCAAGAGGCAGTTAGTCGGACTCGGAATATTCTGGAACTATTTTGGAGCACACGGCCGAACGTTCAGCCGGCTGCCTCGTGTGGTTCGAACATTTTTTTTTAGATTAAAAAAAAATTTATTTTAAAATTTAATAAAAAAAAATATTTTAATATTAAAAAATATGTAATCAATTCTAATATTTATATTTGTGTTGAATGTGAAATAAAATTAATTTTTATAGTCAAAATTTATATTTGACAAAACAATTACCTCGAACTAAATGAGATCGAGGCCACCACATCAATAGTCAACACCACGTCGAGCTCATTGTTAACATAATGTCCCATTATTGACCTGCCAAACTTAATAAAAAAAATTTATTTTGAAGTTCTTTAAGCAAGACAAAATGTACCGAGTATTGCGCATATCTCGTGTACAAATATCTGATCAAAAAAATATAATTTATATGTAAAAAAAAGTAAAATATATAAATATGATAAAAAAATAAAATTTTAAAAAAACTATATAACAAATGTGTTGATGGAGATAATTCTAATATAATATTAAAATAATATGCATATCACACACGATAATTTATCAGAATATATAAACCAAATATGATTATTAGTAAGTCAAATGATATATAACAGCTCAATATATCAACAATTCAGTATATTGAACATATTTATATAAAAAAATTGATTTTATCACATTATAATGTTAATATATATTCAGTTTTATTTATATAAATATATGTTAGTGACATTACTAATATATTCAAAATTAACAAAAATATTATCAATATAATGATCACCAATGTAATAATAGAATGCACATACATCCTTTGCCTAATATTATGTTCTCAAAAAGTGAATCAACAACCACTGAGATTATAAAATATATTATCATCATAATTCACATAATACATAATATTAATGTTATTCAAAATAAAGTTTTAACATAAAGTCTTGATTATTGGCATGAAGTCATATCAAATGTCATAAAATATATTTTACATTATTCACACGTAAATGTTAATTTAGTTATTTAGATTAATAATTATAACGACCTGAGTTTAGTGAAGGTTATTTATTAAGTTAAAAAGTATGCAAGTTATCTAGATTTGGCTAGTTCTTTAGTCTTGATTGGCAGATAACGAGCTAAATGGGTCATTCTAGGTTGAATAATTGACGGAATAATGCTTCATTAAATAGGTTAACACAGGTTAACATTGTTCAACATAAGTCGAACTCTAGTTAAGAGAGAAGAGAGATTAGTTGTGTGAGTTTTCACTAGGGTAGTTTGAGGCCTGTTTATAAAAGAAAAGGAAATTAAATGAGGTGAGGCACACTAGTGTTTAGAAAGGGAGATGATGAGGTTTTATATTTTGTATGATTTTTATTCTAAGATCTTATTTGGCACTATCTTAAAAAGAGATTTAAAAATATATATTTTATTTTATAAAATTGATAAAAAATAAATAATATTAGGAGATATATAGGATATGAAATAAAATTGATTATAAGATTTAAATTTGTGTTAGATGTGAAATAAAGTTTATTTTTAAGTTAGAATTTATGTGGGATGCAAAATAAATTGATGAAATCTGTAATAAATTTAAAATATTAATAAAATATTAATTTTATCTTATTTTTTAATGGTGCCAAACAAGACATAAAGGTCTTGTTTGGTTACAGAAATTTTTTGACTCAATATAAATTTCAACTGTAAAAATTAATTTTATTTTATATTAAATATAAATATAAATATAAATATTAGAATTAATATTATTTTTACATCTTTTATATTTTTTAATATTAAAATATATTTTTTCTTAATAAACTTAAAAAAAAAAAAAATTTTGTTCATTCAAAAAAAGCAGAAACCAAACTAGGCCAAATTCTCCAAATTGCTAGTTTGTTCATATTTTAACAAAATCAAATATATTATTTTTATAGTTTATATAAATATATCATATTTTCCAATTATCATATTTGAGAGACACGTTATTGGTCTACTATTAGAATGCATATTAGATTAAGCTGCCACTAGACATTGTTGATTTCATTAAAGTTCATTAAGTTAGTTTTTTTTAGCTAAGTCTCGACATTAAGCCTCGTTTAGTTCGAGGGGAGTTTTTTGCCCAACATAAATTTCAACTATAAAAATCAACTTTATTTCACATCTAATACAAATACGAATATCAGAATTAAAAGTATTTCACATTTTACATATTTTCTAATGGTAAAAAAAATTTCTCTTCCATTAAATTTTAAAAATAAAATTATTTTTTTTTCATGTCTAAAAAAAAAGCTCGAACCAAACGAGGCCTTAGAGGCTCAGTTTGGCAGTTGGCTAAAAAAAATGACTTATTTTAGTTATAACTAAAATCTTAAATTTAATTTAAAAAAATTAGTAAAAAATTATTTTATATCTCATTTTATTTCACATCTAACATAATTTTTAATATAACTAACTCACTTTATTTCATATCATATATATTTTCCTAAAAAATTTTACAAAAAATTTTTAAATCATCTTTTTTTTTCTCCAATCAAACAGAGCCAAATCACTAAAAAAATAACTGATTCTATTCACAAAAGACATTTTTTTATTTTCAAAAAGATTTAAGTCTCTTGGTTCATTATTATCTTAGTGTTATGTTATGTAATTCAGATGTCATGACATCTAGAAGTCATATTTTGATTAATAATTTTATAATCTAATAGAAAATTATTTGTAGATGTCATTAAACCAAATAATTGCTTTCTCTAGATAACATAACATAATATCAAGATAACATTGAACCAAACTCCCTCTTAATGTAGAATGTTGCTATGATGCTGATATCTCGAATAATTGGCTTTTTTGCGTAAACAATCAAGAGTGTTCTAATGTCAATGGTTCTAAAATGAGAGGATAAATAAAAGTATTTACCAAAAATTATTAGTATAATCATCTTAGGGGAGCATTTAATTTAATATTATCTTGATACTATACCGTATTATTTGAAGAAAATAATTATTTGATTTGATATCTTTAAATAATCTTCAAAAAAATTATAGAGTTATCAATAAAAAGAAGATATTTTAAAAATTTATAGAAATATTAATTAATAGATAATATATAAATGTCATAATATTTAGATAATATGACATAATATCAAGATAATATTGAATCAAATATTACCTTAGTAATATTAGATTTACTAATTTAATTAGAATCTTCTTTGATGATTGCCTTATCTTGATTGAAACTTCTCTTAGCTTCTGTTTGATTAGCGGTCAAATTGAACATAGTTATTTTTTTAATATTTTAAGAAAAAAACATATAAATTTTTTTGAGATATATATATAACGAGCAAAGAAAGTTAATTAATTGCGAAAATATTAAATAAAAAATTTAAAAAATTAATAACATTAAAAATTCTTTTAATGATTAAATATCATTTTTATAAATTATAAATAATAGAATCTAGTTTTACAAATATTAATAAAATCAAGAAGAAATAAAAAAATATTATTTTATAAATTATAAATAATAAAGTAATTTTTAAAAATATTAATAAAAAAATTACAAAATAAATAAAAGATCTTTTTCTATCTTAACTTACATGAATAATAAGATTTAATCCCACGTTACTAAAGAGTAGTAATATGATATGAAACTTTTTTATATTATATTGCTAATAAGCAGCATGAATAGAAAAATATACCAAATGATGTAGGGAGGGAAGCAAGCCAGCAAACCACAAATAGCCGAGATAAGATCAACAAAAGTCGTATCATATCAAAAGTACATTACAATTTTTTTTTATTTTTTTTTGTAAAATCTCGATCTAAATTCTTAAATTATAAAATAATTATTATTTAATTTCAATTAATTCATAATTAGTAACTTTTGTTATTATATACAAATGGATATATAATTGAATATTAGTGATATTACTTAGATATCAAATAATTTAAATAATATTATTAGAGAAAAAATTTGTAAATTTTTAAAAAATTATTGACGCATATTATTAAATCAAATAATTTTCGATTAATTTTCACATATGAAAAGAGCAAACAAGAATTCTGGATATTATATATCAAAAGTATTCTGGATATTTAAAAGTACATTACAAAATATATATTTTTTTTTAAATCTCGATCTAAATTCTTAAATTATAAAATTATTATTATTTAATTTCAATTAATTTATAATTAGTAACTTTTATTATTATACAAATGGATATATAATTTAATATTAGTGATATTACTTAGATATCAAATAATTTAAATAATATTATTAGACAAAAATTTTGTAAATTTTTAAGAAATTATCAACTCATATTATTAAATCAAATAATTATATTTTTTAAAAATTCCTTGATTAAATATTATTTTAATATTTATCACATTACTAAATGCTATTATGATATATAAGTTTTATTTATAATTTTATAATTTTTTAAAAAATTATTTAAAGATATATTCAAATTAAATAATTATTTTATATAATTTTTTTTTCAATGTTGTTTTAATATTATATTATATTATGTAAAAATAATAATTATTTAATTTAATAATAATTTTAAATAATTTTTAAAAAAATTATAGAATTATTATTGAAAATATAATATCTAAAAAATATAATATTTAAATATCATAATATTTAAAAAATATGATGTAACATTAAAATAACAACGAATAAAATATCTCTTAGATAATATAATATAATATAAAAATAATATTAAATTAAATATCACTTAAAATTATTTATAATTATTAAGTTTCTATCATTTTAGAATATAAATTTTTAAGTACTAATATTTATATTTTTTAATTTTTAATTTTTAAATAACAGAAAGTAAGAGATTAAATAAATTAAATTTTTGAGTTTTTATTAAAATTTTTTAGAGACGTGTAATAATAGATGAATATAATAATTATTCAAAATATATAAATAATTTAAAATAATTTAAAAATATTTAAATTTATATTTTTATGATAAAAAACTAGTAAAAATGTGAGACTCTGAAACAGAGATAAAAAATAAGTACTTTTATAATCCAAACTTGAAATTTTTTAAAAATTATCACACAGGGGCTCAAATGAAATTTACCCAACATTATATATGTATATGCACTTTTCAAAAATAATTTTTTAATCAATCCAATGGCTGGCGCCAACAAGATTACTGAAGATTTTGTCAATTCGAATAAAAATGAATAAATAATTCCTAATATTCTCATGTGAAAGGCTAACTTCCAGACCAATTTAATCATTTCATTAAAATTATTGAATTACCATAATAAAAAAAAATTATCTATATTAAAATTTATATAAAATATTAAATAAAATTAATTATTATATTAAAAAAATATAAAATTTCAAATAAAAATAAATTTTTTATATGAAATATTAGATGTGAACTGTGATAAAAATTACTAATATATATTTTTATTTTATAATGAATCAAGTAAATTGGTATTTTTTTATGTAATAATTAATCTGTGTTACCAATCAAAAAAATAAAGATAAATTATGCCTAGATCCTTGAATTTAATGCTTAATATCGCAAGATCTATTTTTTTTTTAAATTTAATATTAGAATCCTGAGTTTTAATAAATTATTAAATAAATCTTTTCGGGAGAAAAGAGAGAATGATAGAGGTAAAATGATAATTTTAAAAAAATTTAATTATAAAAAATTTAAAAAAAATTCATTTGATAATTTATTGGAACTCAGAAATATCGATATTATAATTTAAAAAACGTGGACTTGCGCGATATTAAACATTAAACTCAAAAACTTTGGCGTAATTTGCCCAAAAAACAATAATGATATGAAATCTAAGCAGGACAAAAATAATCAATAATTGAGTATTTAAACTATGAATAAGATAATTTAAATTAGCTCACCTTCGTGAAAGGGATATATTTGTGGATAATAAGACATTTTTAAGAGCATTATTATACAGCATCGTCATTAGCCTTAAATCACCTGATCGAGCAATCAAACGGCTGCAATTGCACGATGCGCAGAGATGTGGAAACGATCTACCGCGAGAAACCCATGAACTTTAGCCATGGTATCCCAACCCTAGACGTCTTCTCCACCTCATCCGAGCAGCTCTTCGCCTCCGCCGGGCAGAGGAAAAAACTTCTCGACCCTAAATCTATCAATTTCGCCTCCGGATCCAAACCTGTCATCGGATCGAAAGCCGGCAACGAATTAATGGAAGATAAACGATCAGAAGGAGACGAAGAAGAGAGGATTCAGGAGTAATTAATTACTTTCCAAGCTGAAAGGTGAATAGTGCAGGCGGAGATCAGAGGGATCACCGAAGGGCAGAGGCGGGCGCCGGCCTTCTTGGCTGTAGATTCTCGCAGCAGCTGCCACCAATTCGCCGACGGTCCACTCCGTGGACGCCATCACCTGCACCTGCCCGATGCTCCTCTGCACCGCCACGTTCAACAGCACCTTCGCCGGAACCTTCCGCTCCGCCGCGCCGGAAATCGTCGGAGGAGACGGTGGCGATCTCTGCCCGAGCCCGAGAAGTTCCGGCTGCGTCCGCGGCCGCCAGATCTGCCGGGGCTCGTCGGCTGGCGACTGCGCGGACCGGCCGTGGAACGAAGCCGGTCGCGGCGGGGGTCGGCGGAGGGCCTTCGACTGCGGCGGGAGGGGAGCCATTGCCGAGGGCCGGTCTGGATGAGAGGATTAAAGAGCGAGGGGGAGTGGGGCCAAGGAGAAAAGAACTGTTGTTACGGTGACCGGATGTAACCGGTGACACGTACCGGCACTTCTTTCAAACATGGCGACGAGAAGGTCCACAGGACCACAACTGCACACGCAATTAGCTAGAAATCTAAAAAGAAAATTTAAAAAACTTCCATAGGACAATTTTTTTTTGCAAGAAATGAAAATAAATACTTTTTAAAATTAAAAAATTACTGGTAATTTTTTTTTAATTAGTGTAGTATTACAAATCATTTTATTTGATTTTGTTTTAGTTCTTATTTAGATTAATATGAACAGAACTAAAGTAATTATATAAATGCTTTCGTGTGCATATATTTAAAATGATTTCAATTGCAAACAATATCAAATGATATTAATTTGATGTAGGTATTAGATGTTGATTTGGTGCAATGGTATCTTTTGACTTTTTGCTTCTATTTTGATTCACTCATAATGATAATTATTAAAAAAAAACTCATACTTAATTATCAAAAAATCTTTTTTCATCACTTGTGGATGAGATTCTTAGAAAAATTTGGGCTAATGAGGCACGAGTGATTGTGATTTTTTTTACTTAATTTTTAGATTTTATTGTATCTTGTGCAGTGAAAATAGCTTCTAAGTGGGTGATTAGAGATGTGAAATTTTTTTTAATAGATAGAGGATGTGAGAATTGATTACACATACTGAGTATGAGGAGGGCCTTTAAATTTAACGTAAAAGAGAAATATTTTTCTTATTGGGTGGGAAGAGTTTTTAGTATGTGATCTAGATTATGATGAGTGTAATGGGTTCATTAGTAGGTGAATAATATCTCAAGTATAGAAGATGATCGTAATTAGGATTTGCTCTACTATTCTAGTGCCAAGGAGTATATTTAATGGAGATATTCGAGTTTTTTTCAAATGTGAATTGAGCCCGCTTTGGCTAGTGTATGTTGTCTCTTTGAGGACGGTGTATTCCTTTAGTGACTTCTCTCATTCTACTGCCGAATCATTAATCGAGGATATCTCTTCTTTGCTTGCTTCATCTAACATCAATAGCTTGAAGGGCTTCAATTGTCAATATTGATGATTGGTTTATATCTTCATTTACATGATTAGCTCAAGCGTGTAACTATTCTCTTTAACATTTTGAAATACGTGAAATTGATCATAAAAAAATCAAGTCAAAAGAGAAAGAAATAGAAATTAGGTGGGATACTCTTTAGCCATCTTATTGCATACATACACACACGCATTCACAGAAAATCGGCTTGTTTGGTGTAAAATAATATGTGATAGAAATTATCAAAGAAATAAAAACAAAAAACTTGATAGTTTAACGTTAAAATCCAAATGTTAAGGGAGAAATCAGGATGCAAAACTCAACAGTTTAAATATACTATTCGAATAAAACGTTTACAAGATTTAATGAGTTTTGAAGTGGAGATTAAAAGAAAGTAAATACAAGGAAGGTGACCTTCCGTAAACCATGCAGGGCTATTGAAGTTGAATTATAAAGTCGAACGATTAGCTTGAGAGCTAAAAAGCCAGTCATTTATGTCTACGTTAGGAGTTGTTATTAGATAAGACCATTCAAGTCTCTATTAGATAAAGTTGCTCGAATCCATTTTAATTAAAATTATTTGGTTTTCTGTTAGACAAAATTGTTTGGGTACGTACTTTCTAGACAAGGTTATTCAACTCTCTTCTATAAGCCCATGTTTAGTTAATAACTAAGTTAGATCTGATCATTTTTTCAATTTTTTTATAAAAAAATATAATTTTTTTGAGATATATATATAAAAAGAAATAAAGTTAATTATTTGTAAAAATATTAAATAAAATTAATTTATCTATTGAGAAATATATAAGTTATTTTTTATTTTTTTTTAAAAATAATTATATTCAATTTGAGCATGAATCAAACACGAGTTAAGGGATTAATTTTAATGAAATTTTTTATGTATATTTTTTTGGATGGAAATTGTTGATGTGATTGGCGTGCTAAATTGGCCTGATGTTGGCATCCCTGAGGCCTGCTGAAGCAGCTGGAGCCTGGGGGAGGTGAAGACAGGAGAAGCTTCACCTTATTTCAAATGGCTGCATTTCCATGTGCTCTTTGTTGTCTACTGAGCCAAATCATTTGAGCATTTTGTTGAGCCAGGAGATCGCATCCAACTATTTGTCCGACGGCAATCCATTGATTAATATTCTACGAGTGGAAAGTGTGATATGGCAAAATGTGTTAGTTCGTTGCGCGTGTGTCAGGCTCAAATTTATAATTTTTATGATGTTATGAAAATTAACTGATTTTCATCGAATTCACATTAGTTCAAGCTACTGGTTCAAATTTTTGGAATTCAATTAAAACAATAATGTGAAGCAAGGCTAGTTCACAAATCACATATTTTATTAAAAACATGCATATTACATTTTTAAAATTTCAAAAAATTTATTAGAAGTTCAACTCTTCTATATCAATGTTATAATTTTATAAAATTTTTAATTTAGTGATTTCAATATCATTGTTACATACCAATCCTTCAAATTCAATTAAAATTCTTCAAATAAATGAACATGCATAGTGTACATGGGAGTGAATAGACTATTTTTAAAATCTTTGATTATGCAACTGTAGTTATATATACACTATTATGCAATCGCTATGTTACGTAATATGACGGGCAATATTACAATATAGGAAACCGTTCAACTCCACCCTTCCACAGTTCCACCAAGCTAAAGAACTCCTATTATCGTCTAGACTCCAAGTGTAAATAAAACTAATTTATTAGTTTTAATTTGAAAATAACTCTATCTTTTTGGCAACTTCTTTTCTTTATCCAGGATGATTGTCGAAAAAGAATCATGTATTTATATCTCTATTATTGTACTTAAAATATTGAAAATATTAGATTTTTTTTTCGAAACTTGACTGAACCCTAAAATACTATAAAAAATAAAACAAGTACATCAAGTATAATATTCGCAATTCTCAGCAAGGATCGTGCAAAAATTAGATGAAAGAGGTGTGCCCATATTTCATCCTATATCAACGATGTACGCAAAAGTAACTAAAAATTAAATTGTTTTATTAGCGAATCTATATACATGTATATTCTTATATATTTTAAAAGTACTTAGAAAACTAAAAAAATTCAAATGATAAGCTACTTTCAATAGCTCCACGTAGTTAAAGTAGAATGTTTTTTATAATGATGGTAGAATCTCTTTTCAACTAAATTCTTTTTTATTTATCTTCCTAGGTACTAGTCAATCTCACAGCCTCCTCTGGTCTCCGCTATCTCAACTGCTCTCACGAATAATCTGATACCCACTGCTCTCAGGAAGACTCCCTGATAGTCGCAAAGAACTGCTGCTATACTAATCTCGTTGTTTACTCATATAGAATTGTCAAAGTTGACTTTGACCTACTCTGAAGGCGGGAAGATCCCACTGAGATAGGAGGTTACCATAGCGACATGAGCCAATGGGATCTCGGTAATTTCTCGAGATATGTTCAAGTCTACCTTAGGTTATATCTAAACAATGTTAGTTTTCTTTTAGTGTGTGGTGCCTCCTACTCTTTTGCGCACGTAAGTTCTTTTGGTGAATTTTTGTATCGCTACTCAAAAAAATACGAAACTAGGGAGACAGATTAGTAGTTTGGCAAACTACATATCTTGGTGGGATCCTCGTCCACTAGCTCTCGTTCATCCGTATCGAGCAGCTTCGCCCATTCCGCGTGTAACGCATGCCGTGGTCCAACCAATAATTTGGTTTGGGGAAAATTACATGTGAGTTAACGAAGTTTGATCCTTATTGTGTACAGATCTCATAAACGATCATTTTATTCTTGATTAAGCGGATCATTTCACTAGTGTTTGAGTTGATTAAAAAACAATTAATTTCAATAAATTTTTTGAGCTGATTAAGGTAAAAAACTATATGCAATGTATGTATTATCTAATTTTCTAGAAATAATTATGTGCGTAAACATTAAAATCATAAAAGAAAATTGCTACAATTCAAGCTTTTTAAAAATATTAATTTGGGTCGTAAAAGTGTTATAATTTTAGTTCTAATTAATTTTGAGTTGTTAAAGTTTTCAATTATGTTTTATAATTATTTTCATTCATTAATTTTTTAACTTGAATGGATATTATTTTGGAATATTAATATTTTTAGAGAGGAGAAAATAAAAAATATGAGAAATTAAATTTTAAATTTTAAAAAAATTTAATTTTTTAATTTCAAATGTCAAATTGTTAGAGAGAGGGTAAAAATATAGTGTAAATGAAAGAATAAATTTATTATTTTCATCAAAAAGGGCTAGCAAAAAAAAGAGTGAATCGAATAGTGGGACCAAACTCCAATATTTTTATAAATTTAGTGACCAAAATTTAAGTTTCTAAAAAATTAGGAATAATTTGCAATGCCATTCCAACTTAAGGGGCTCGGATGCAATTTAACCAAATTTAAATTTAACTAATTTAAAAGCAGTGATGGTAATTTAATTTTATGAAACTAGCTTGGAGAGAGCGAAAATATGTTGGTATTATTTTATTATGATATAAAATAAAATTAATTTTAATATTAAAATTTATGTATTAATCAATATAAAGAGGATTTTTAATATTAAAATTTATATATAAAATGAAATGAAAAACACAACGGCAGGTGTTTTTCGAGGGATTGAACTAAGCATTATGCTCTTGAGACTTAAATGTAAATAATTAAATTTTTTGTGACCAGCAATGCAGTATAAATATTTGGGCAAATTTCACTCAGGTCCCAGAGTTTAAGGATTATTATCACACAGGTTCACATTTTTAAAATTATATCATCGGGGTCCCTAGGTTTTCAAAAAATATCATATGAGCCTTTTTTTATTTTTTTTTATTAAAAAATATAAAAATTACTATTATACCCTTACCCTCCCTCTCTCCTCAAGATCCGGCAGCTGCGCAGCCCCGCGCCGCCTCCGGCGGC
>JAEMOT010001146.1:205893-274632 GCA_019297695.1 Apostasia ramifera
TTTTTTTTTTTGAGTCATCCGATGATCAAGCAATGACTCCTATTTATTAGGCCACTTCTTAAATACATCTATTTAAAATTTTTGTAATAATTATAATTAAATTATTAATTATATTTATTATAAAAAATCCTCCGAGTCACAATACAGTTTCAAAAAAAAAAAATATTGAATTTTATAAAAAAAAAATTGAATTAAAAATTAAGTCTGGTCAAGAATTTTAATCCCATTTCGCACTTGGTAATATTTCTAATTAAAAATTTGAATTAAAATTGAGAGTGAGGATCCAATATGGTTATTTTAATTGTGAAACAAACAAGTTTTGCTAAAGTTTTTTTTTTTAAATTATTCTTCATATATAATTTTATCTATTTTTCTAATTTTTTGATACAATTAATAACCAATCTAACACTAAGCTTCCTCCCATTTTTGATACGCTTGTATAGAATTTTAATTAAATAAGTATTTTAATTAATTAATTAACATATTAAAAATCATTAAAAAAAATAATAAATAGAACATGTTTTTGGTGCCGTTAGTGTTGGCACTGTTAAGGTGAAGTCAGCCATACGATGGATGACTTCTAAATATGGGAAGTAGCTTGCCATTTGGGCGACTTTATTTTTACAGCAACAGAATTCACAGCATTAAAAATATACTCATTTTATTTTTTTTAATTATAATTAATTAATTATGCTTATTTAGATATAATGGCCAAGCTATTGAGCTAGGAGCCGAGGGGACACAGGTAGATGATCAAAGGTTGCTTTTGAAAAATAATATTATTTTTGTTTTGATAATTTTTCATATCTTTTATTTTTTAAAAAATTTAAAAATAAATATTAATATTTTAAAATAAATATTATAAAAATAAAAAATGAATAATTGGAAAAACTTTTAAAGCATAATGGTAAAACTTTAATAACTTTATCATAGAGGGGACTAAATTACAACACATTTACATCCGCAGATATTTAAATCAAGATTTTTAAAGATCTAACTTTAGGAGCCGAAACAGTGCCACATAGGTTTCCCAAGATTTTAAGTCTAATTAAGATTCTTATATTGCATAATTTAAATAAAAATATTATTTTATTAAAACTTATAAATAATATAAAGTAAAATTAATTATTATATAAAAATATAATATAAGTTAATTATTATTTTTTATATATATAATATGTAAAATAAAATTATTTTTTATTTTAAATTATATGTGTAATGAAAAATATAATTAATTTTTAAGAATAATTACTTACATGTTACACCATTTAATTTTATTTATGTGTTACCTATCTATTTTTAGTTAATTACGTTATGTACACTTAAAACATTACAAAATCTTACATTCACACACTTGAGTTAAAACTCAGTCAAAATATATTTGAAAAAAAAAAATTTCGTTAGTAAATCATTAAAATTATTATTTTATCTTTAATGGTACATATTTTTTTCTTTCTCAATGTCACATTAAAGCGCGAATGTCTTCTTCCCTTGCTACCGTCTAAACATCAAGATTTTAGGATTTTTACTCAAAATATATTTAAATATTTTTAAAATAATATGATAAACAACTCAGATTTTTAGTAACCTAACTATAGTTAGGTTATTAAAAAATTATGATTACTCATTATAATATAAATAAATTAAAATATGTGTATGTAATATTTTGTAATATTTTGAGCATTTATAGCATAATTAATTAAAAATAAATAGATAATACATAAATAAAATTAAATAGTGTTATATATAGATAATTATTTTAATTTTTAATATTAATTTTATATGTAATTGGATGTATCAGAGGCCCATGTTTCAGCCAAACGATTAAAAGAAGAAATTAATTAAATTTTTCTTTTTTTGATGATATTAATTAATTAATTAATAATTATAATTTTAGATCTACGTTCTTCCATGTAAAGATGCGGCCGAGGGCTCTTCGTTACGTTGCTTCCCCATCGCGCAAATCCTGGCCCTAATCGGAGCCGGAGAGTTCGTCACCAGCATCTCGCCGACGTTAGGCGCTTGTACATGGAAGTTTCGTATCGCCGCCGGTGAGTCCAGCGTCTCTTTCCATTTTCCTTCTTCTCACATCAAACCCTCCCCTCTCCTCCATCCCCCACTTCCCTCTCTGCGTGGCTCCTTTTAATTTCACTTCTATTCTTCTTCCTTTTTTGTAACGTGCTCGTCTGCTGCGTGCTCTTACGTAACTGTTGCCACTCAATTCCTCGTCATGGGCTTCTCACTTTTGTGGCCCTTGTCATCTTCCTGCTGCATGCTCTAGCCCTAAATCTTTTATTTATTTTGATTTTTATCTTTTTGGTGATTTGGTTGGAGAGGTGAGTTTTTGTGTTCGTTAGTCAACTGCCTGCCTCTTCCTTCCGTCTTTCTTGGAGCCACCGAGGCTTATGTGGTGCTGGCAAAAGCTTTTCTTTATTATGTCTTTCTAACGAGCATTATGGAAGAACAGTACACGCAACTTTCAAAAGGAATAATTTTGGGTGAGTTATCCAGCGTGCAAAGCTTTCTTTACCAGGTCAATGCCTCCAAGAGACAAGAAGGGTATTTGTTGGGATAGGTATTGAAGGACAGTGAAATTTGGCTGCAACGTGGTAACTGCAGGACCTAATCATAGATTGGAGACTTGGGCAGGATCAGTTGCTGGCTCAGGAAGGCATTTACATTTCTGTGATATCCACTGTATAACTTCAGTTATATTAAGTTGCTAGCTGCCTTTGGCCCTTGACTTCTGGAGGCTGTCCATTTTAGTTTTCCAATAAAATTTCAATAATACATGTGGATGTTGCTGAACGTTGACTGTGTGGTGAGCAATTCTACTATGAGCAATGCTGTCAAGTAGCATAGAGCTTTGATCTCTTGTGGAGATCTTCTCATGAAGTGCTCATAGAGAGATCGTGAAGAAAGTAATACATAAGTGCGAAGAAATGAGAGTAGGGGAATTTTATGTGGAAAAACTTATGATGCCTAGTTGAGTTAGCTTAAAATAGATTTCATCATAGGGAGTGTGAAGTTTCTGAGTAAAAGTGTCTCGTGAGAGAGGCACAAAGATCTTGAAAGCACAACTATTTGTAGATCTAAACCTTCATCTACTGAAACTTGATTTCGCTCCACTCCTAGGTATGTGACATTATGATTTGTAATTTTCTGAGAAGTTGATTACCATGTGGAAGCCGGTCTAGGGGAGTCTTTGGATAGTTGAGGAGAATAGAAATAGTCAATGTCGATATTTGTGGAATCAATTGCCATCATCAAAGTTTCCCAGTCAATGTTTATCTGGATATGGGTAATAACTTGGCATAGAAGAATGATCAACAAACTAATAGTTTCAATGACCAAGTGAGTCAGTTGAGCAAGATTTGTCATTAAACTAGGGATGCCCTTGTTGTTTGACGAAATGATGATTGAACTAGTTGTTTTCGCGAACGAGTCCTGGGGTACTTGTAGCTAAGGAGGCATGTACTGTTCAAACTACGCAAATTCATTAACCCCTCAATTGCATGGACAAGTCATTTAGTTGGGCTCTGGGAATCATAAACCAATCTTGAAATATCACTTGAATGAACCTTGTTTATACATTGGAAAGCTGCGTGCTTCCATCTTTCGTTGTTCAAAATTTATGTATTTGTGATCCTTACTTTTTTTTGTTAAAGATGGGCATTTATGAACTTGAATGCCTAAAAATAATGGCTTAAGTGTTGAAGATGAGGTAATAGATCGAAGAAGCTACTAGAAATAGTAGTACCTAGCTTGCAATAACAAATGATTTATTGTCAAAGGAGGTGGAGGTAGTTGAAGAGTTGACTTTCTCCATTAAGCCATAGTTTGTTCAGCTAAGACTAGAAAAGTTTTTGAGAAAATCTTAGAATTGTTGTGCAAGGTTTGCCTATAAGATGCAAAGAGTGCAACCCCCAATCATGAGAAATCTATATCCAAAAGTGTGTTGAAGGAGTACATTGTTAGCAGCCTTTTAGGAATAATAGAGGAAAAGGAGAACAAATAAAATTCCAAGAAGGATGCTGAGAGGAGAAATCTTGAATTTCTATAGCATTGATATACCAAATGAGCAGCAAGTTGATTTGTTGCTTGGAAGCAGGAAGAACATGCTATTTGGCAGTTAAAGAGCTTGGCAGGGCAATTATTTAGGGCTTGTTTAGAAGCCATTTTAGCAATGGAGGAAATGCAAGTTGGAATGACAAATCATTGTTTTGAACAATTTGATGAAGGTTGTGGCCTTGTTCGTTGATCTACAAAGCAAGAAGATGTACCGACTGATGAACAATATGCATGAGGTGGTCTTTGAATACCTTGTTTTAGTATCGATCTGGTTGGTCCAAACTCGCTCACTACAATCTAAATTTGTCATGGTTTGCCATAGAAAAAGTGTGGCGGCTTTCAACATGAGCTTGTTATGCATCATTTTAAGCACATGATAAACTTGAAGAACAACGGTTGTTCATCTTTAAGGGCATAAACATGTCCAAAATCATGGGTATGGCCTCCTCTTACTCTGTTTGTTGAGTGAAGTTCTCTTTTGTGAAGGGCTTTAAATGCCTATGGTTTTCTCCTTTTGAGATGCTTTGCTAGGTTTCCCTTGATTACTGAATGCTCGGCCAACTTGGAGTTAGAGGCGACTACTCATGCCACAAGGATGATTGTTGTGGTTAAAAATGAACTGACTGGTCGCAGAATGAAGAAAATAGTTTGTTGGGGGAGCCAGTTGAGGTTGAGTTGATTATACATGACTTTGTGATGATGAATCTTTCTCTTGGATGAAGGGGCTTCATCCACCTAGGAGGACATCTCATCTACGAATGAGGGGCATCCCTATGCAGCTGTAGAGGTGGCTTAGGTTAATGGGGAGTTGATTATTGTAAGGGTGCAGTTGAGGGGCTATTGAATATAGTCGTGGAAAGGGACTCAACCTTTTAAGGGACATCTTGTTTAGGGGTGGCTTCAATTATGATGAAGAGCATAGTCGAGAGTTTGGGGTTGATTGAGGAAGAATTGTGATTGAATATTTTTTGTCCAAGGGAAGAAAAAATCCTCACTCCTCTTAACCCAAATGAGGAGTTGTTTGTGGTCTTGGAACATGTTGATATGTTCTTGGCTTGGACCTTGAAGAGCATCGGGAAGAAAGTCTAGGGCAAGGTTGAAGTCTTGAAGAAAAGGGTTAAGATTCCATAGAAGTATGATGCTAGAACTTTATTTGAGAGAAATCTCTTTTTCTTGGAGATGCCTTGTTCTAAGACCGAATGCCTAGAGCTTGGAGCTTGGCAACTTCAAACTTTTGAGTCATATGTCGACTCAGTTAGTTTAGGTAGCTATTGTATATAGATGATACATTGTTTTTAGTTAACATTCGTTGACATTGCTTGTTTTTTACATGGGTTATGTAGATGTTGGGTTTCTAACTCGGTGCATGAATACTTGGCGACCTTGGCGCGTTGCTAGAGATCCTTTCGCAAAAGGAGGTACTTCAAAAGGAGGCTAAAGTTGATAGTCTTTTTGACCGAGTTTGGAAACAAGAAGAGTAGTCCATGCAGAAGAAGGACTTGAAGGAGATAGCTTAAGTGGGAATTGGAGAAGAGCCGAAGTGTGAAGCATGTGTTGTTTGCATGTAGTAGGTAATCGGCATACAAGATGGGCTTATGATCAGAGTTCAGGTTTGGATGGGATAGACTAAGTTCTGCTCCCATAAAGGGCAAACTCTTGTCGTAGGAGGACCCAGAGTAAGCTACTGAGAAAGTTGACCACATTGAAGCATTCCTGATTGTTGGGGGAATGCATAAAGATGACTGGCCTAAGGCTGAAACTTGAGAAAGAAATTTTATCATACATATATCTCGACCACGGTAAGGAAGATGTTTTGTAGTTTTCCTTTGTCAACTTGAACTTTTCTTTTATGTAAAGTGATGAAGAAAAGATTGTTTACACAACTTGTAAGCTTTTGTGTTTACGTAATTCTTCATCTATTCACGAATAATGAATGTTTTTGAATGATGTATTATCCTAATGAGGATATATTTTGACCTTGAATGACTATGACCAACCGGTGCCTTTTCCAATTGATTGGATGGATGGTGTTTTCTCTAGGAATGAAATGGCATGCAGTCGTTTGTTTATGTCCACCATTGAATTATAGAGGCCCTTGTATGTAAATGTGAAGGATACCAATTCTTTATCTCAAAGAGGGATGAGAAGGCCAACATAATCTGTGATATTGTCATTATACAACTTTTAACTTAATTGAGCTCATGGAGCGTGTTTCGATAAATAGAGTTAAATGAAGAAGAGAGATCCATGTTATTGGACTCCAACTAGTTTTAAGGATTTGTTATTGTTGTTGTTGTTGTTGAGTTTCTTGCTAAAATAAGATTTAGGGTTGTACGTATTGGTAATAGTTTTAAATGCTAGATGACAAGGGTTTTGTCCTATTTTATTGAACTTTGGTCAGAAACGTTGCAAAGAGCCTTGTTCAAAATGCTAATCTTTTGTCTTCTTTTTCTACTCACATTAGGTTTTCTCCATTTATGATGTCTTTACCTTTTCTCAGCTCAAGGAACATTATTAGTTCGGAAAATTTAGAAATGTATAAGTGATATCCATCAGGAGCACAATCCATGTTATTTCATAACCATTATTAAATTTGGTATTACATTTTCTGTTCTTTGGTTTATCCTTTTGCTTTCATGCTCAGTCTCTTTTCAGCTAGTGTGCATTTTACATGACAAAATTTAGAGATAACTATTGCTTCTTATTCTTCATTGTTACCAGGACATGCCCTTTGCTTAATACTTCATTTATTAAATTTTCGTTCTTAGTTTTGTTTCGCACACTGACATTCATATTTATACTATCATTTCTTTTATACACAACTTGTCTTCTATTGCTGCATTTTGGCTGGCAGTGATATCCAAATAGTTAATATTATTTCTATTACATGCAATTGCAGAGCATTCTGGACTCGTATTGTGATGTCTACAAAGTACTTATAAGTATCATGGTATATGAGCTAGATAGTTGATAAAAATACAAGCATGTCTTTTGAATCATATTTTTTCTTTTGTTGGTCTAGAATGTGTCTAGAGTTGTTAGTGTCATCACTGTAAGAAGAAGTGTTGGTTATCTTTATTCTACTCGATAATATGTGCATGATTGTTTTGAATTTTGTTATTTATATATATGTAGTTAATTGAGTTGATCGGTGGATTCTCATTTCTTTGCAAGTTTCATTTTCTAAGGCTAAAATTTTCTATTTGATAAGCTTCGCATCATTTTTGAAGGTAAAAGTTTTAATCTAGTTATAGTATTCTTTTTCTTTCTTCGATATGATGCGCTATGGCCCTGTTGGCATAGAACCAAATTCATCCAACCCTCTCTTAAAAACATGCAATTAATGTTTGAGAGATTTACATGCAAGACTCAAAATTCTGCTGAAATTACGCATCTCACCCTAATTTTTCAAAAATAACGTTTCACTCCCAATTCTAAAATTTATCCCTTTTCAGCTCCGTCAAAGTGATTTTTGATTATGTTAACATAATACACTCAGAACTTAGCTTGGTGATATTTAAGTTTTTAAATATTTGCTGTGATAAAGCTAAAAAGATATGAGTTTGATCAAAATTGGGTGAAACACATAATATTACAAGAAATTGGGTGTGATATACGTAAATTTTGAAGTATTTAGGTGAAACACATAATTTTGACAGAATTTCATGTCTTTTATGTAATTTTTTATATTTATTTTAAATCACATATACATTTTAATAATAGAAAATCAATTTTATTTCATATTCAATACAATTTTCAATCTTAAAAATCAATTTTATTTTACATCTTACACATATTTCAATAAAAAAATTAACTTTATTTCACATTAAATATAAATCTTAGTCTCCGTTTGTTTTGAAGTTTAAAATTAACCTGATTTAATTTTAACCTGGCATATTACATCACACATAAAATTTAATATTAAAAATTAACTTTATTTTATATCTTACACACATTACTAAAATAATAACTAACTTATATCACATCTCTCACATATCCTAACATAATAACTAACTTTATATCATATCTCTCACATATCCCAACATAGTAACTAACTTTATTTCACATCATTCACAACTTTGAATAAAAAAAAAAAATCTCTATCCAAGTTTAATTTTAACTTTGTTAAATTTAACCTTACAAACAAACAGACCCTTAATATTAAAATAATATCATTTAGCACTACAAATTTAAAATAACTTTATTTCTCTCTCTATCCCTAAAACAACTATAACTTTCTCTTACCAAACAAGATCGATACCTGTTTAGTGGATGCTTTTTTTTCTCCGTGAAATTGTGTTTTCTGATGCAGAAGCCTTCTTGATTATTCTTCCATTTAACACTTTGCAGTTGTACCATTCGGAATTGATTGGTACTATGCACTTCTGCTCGATTTATGTGGTTTTAATGTCACATTTAAATGCATTCATCTTTGTTTCCTTTTCACTCTCTAGACCTAACAAAGAGTAGCAAGGCTATATACATGGTTTCAGGCTTTGTGTTGTTTTAAAAGGCTTCCAGGTTATAATTTTGTGCACTTAAAGGTAGTTATGGGCTTAATGTCTTCCATGGCTCACATTATTTATTTATTAAGATCTTTTAACCCAATTCATGATCATCCGTTCGTAAACTTGCCATTAGCAGCAGGATCCATGAAGTCTTATTGCTAGTCAGTCTAAAAACCAGTTCCATTTAAGCTTTACATCACCCTGCCACCTTTATGTTCAGATTTGATGGTGATTTTTTTTATCATATTTATCCAATTATTGTCTCCAAAATGAATATGCTATGCCATTTATGTACATAAGGTTAACGATATTATTTTCCTGCATAGTTTCTTAGGTGTAAATTGAACATTTGTCTCGATCATTTTATTCATGAAAGTATAACAAGATCTTGCAAGTTAAAGCTAATTTGTCATCCATTAAACTTGTTCCATATCATTTTGATGGAGCTTTGATCTCTAGAACTAATAATATAGTTATCAGATTACATGTCTGTCATTATCTGCTAAGTTTACTTATTATCCTTTTTGGCATAACAAATTCTGATCATTGCCTATGTTTTTTTTGCCCCTGCAAAATACAGAAGTTTGACTATATTCCTTGCGCACAACATATATGTATCCCAAGGCTTTGTGTAACTCTATCTTTTATATCAAATTTATTTTCATTTACATTGAGTCAGCTGTCTATTGCTGGAGAATATTTTTCACTTTGTTCATTTGTTGGCTGTGAGTTTTCATTTAGAAAGCATGCTAAATATGCTTCTTTTATTTTTTATTTTTGCCAGTGATTTCGATGGGAATGTTTTAAATGAAAAAGAGCCAGCAAGCCATAGAATTTCCATGGATCCTGAGAGGTAATGTTTTGATTTACAATAGTGATTTTTTTTTCCTTGCTGCAGAATTGTTCTTTCTTGGAAAAACTAATATGCAGTCGTTTTGCTTATAGTTAGACAATGGAATATGAATTTTATTTTTTTGCTATATAAACCATTTATCTTTTAAGTTAACTAGAAAGCCATTTTCATTATGGATTTACATTTCTTGTACACTTGAGAAAGTCTGTGCAAGCTCTGCTCCTGTCTTGGCCATGACCTGCTGCAATGATGACATCATGAATTTTGTACTTTTGCCAATCTCCTTAAATGATTTTCTATTGCAATTCAGTGGTTAGTAAAACACTGTTTGTTCAAATAAACTCTCTAGTGAATGTTATATTCTCCTAAGTTAACAGCCTTTTGTCGTTTTCCCCCCACCACTTTCAAGTCTTTTGTAAGGATGTGCCATGCTCACATGCATTTTGGTAAAACTTCTGTCATGGTTCCCTATGTTTATATTTTGTGTTTTCCCCCTCTAATTTGATAATCCTAATGGATTTTGATATATCAGTATCAAGCAGTGAGAGTGGCTTTGAAAGCATCTTACCCGTGCATTTGGTGGATGCATTGCCACATTATTGGAATTATTCCTTCGTGCTGGCAGGCAATTGGAGAAAGGCTTCTACATAAAAGTTTGAGCTATGTTGTTGTGCAAACAGCCCAAGTACTCAATGTAGGATGGTAACAATGATTCTTTAGGGTGGTGTCCTGTCACTCTTCTACATAAAAGTTTGAGCTATGTTGTTGTCCAAACAGCCCAAGTACTCAATGTAGGATGGTAACAATGATTCTTTAGGGTGGTGTCCTGTCCAGTGACTTAAGGAATTTAGTTCTTTTCTAGTTTCTAGCTGGAATTAGTAGGCATCCTTGCAATTGTTACTTTAGATAATCTGTTACACAAACCTGAAGCTTACTTTTTTAAGAATTAAATTCTATTAGGCTCTGTTTGGTGCGAGGATCAAAATCAAGTCCAAAATGGTACTAGTTTAAAAAAAAATAATAATAAATAAATTTTTTTAATCATTCTACACAAATTTTAATATAAAAAAATTATTTTATTTCACATACTCAATAGTTTTCAATAAAAATATCAACTTTATTTCACATTCTAGACCAAAATACTCGAATAGAAGGGCTTTCTTCCTGCCCATCAAGCCATGAGGAAAATCACCCCAACAGCAAACATCGCAGTAGCGACGTCCAAGGGGAAACCGACGACGAAGAAGTCCACCCCCAAGGAAGTCGCGATGGAAAAGCCCTCCTGGACGAGAATCGCCTAGGAATCGCCCGCCCTGCCTACCTTGCTTTCCGTCTCTAATTTTCGATAAGTATTTTGGTCTTGGATGTGAAATAAAATTGATATTTTTATTAAAAATTATTGAGTATAGAAATAAAATATTATTTTTTATATTAAAATTTACATAGAATGATAAAAAAATAATTATTTATTATTATTATTATTATTATTATTATTATTGTTTTTTAAAGTAATATCATTTTGGTCCTTATTTTAGTCATCGCGTCAAACAGGGCCTTAGTGTACAATTTATTTTTCAATAAAAAAAGAGTACAATTTGTTTTTTTAAGTTATATCCTGTACGTGAAGTTGCATTTGAATATTATTTGCATTGTTAAAATTGTATTTGAACGTAATTGCATATTTAAAGTTGTATTCAAATACAATTTGTATATCTTAATTTTGAATTCTGTAGATGAAGTTGTAATTCAAAATTTTGATTTTATTAGGCTTTACATCCATAACATGAACTCCCATTCCCATTCCCATAGATCTTTTGAAATTTAGTTTGCAAATTAATCGCTTTGTGCTTATTTATACAACTAATTGTCAATGACTTACATGCTATAACCTCTTGCTTCTACTTGGTTACAAGTGTTGAATTAGCTATTTGTGATGAACTCCCATTTGTTTTTGGAAGTTTTTTTGTGTTCCCTGAATAATAGTAGAAGCTTTATTTCTTTTTTCAGGGTGCTCAGGGAGCTTGGTGGAGAAGTGACAGAAGATTCACTATTATTGTTGCCAAAACTGCTGCCATTTTTAAAACATCATGATCCTATTGTTGTTAAACAGTCAATTACTACAGGAACAAGTTTATTTTGCGCTGTCTTAACAGAGATAGCACTCCAGGTGCTTATGTAGAACAGATGTCTTATCAATGAATAAATGCATTTTGTTTTCACTTGAAAGTTTAATTGCAATTGTTATAATTGACTGTTCAAAGGCTGTGATTATACTGTGGTTCAGTGGTTATTTTGAATGCAGCAGAAACCTTGCTGAAGACAAGAGTGTTTTATTGTCATAACATCCTCAAGTTCTAGCAGCAAAATGAAAGATTTTTATTTATTTAATTTAAGCTACATATTGAAAAACTTCTCTCTGAAGGTTATTGAAAAAAGATTCTGATAACATAGCATTGTAAATATCTATTTTGAACAACATCATCATCAATAACTGGATTTTTTCTTTTGAATGCATAGCCAGTGATTGCTCAAAGGCTGCAAAGTTTATAAACTTCGAAAATGTTGTTGCAAAAGGAAGCATGAGATTACATAAGTTATGGGTGCTCTGATGTTTGATTAACATGATAAATAATGAAGAGGCATCCTCTATGTCTGTAATAAGATTCCAAAATATGTTGAAGGCTTTATAATCATTCTTAACTGAAAGTGATCACTACTTCAATGGAGATAGCGGCAAAACAGATTTTTGTTAAGGGTGCAACGTTTGTTTCTGGAGATTTTTCTTCTAGTTTGTTTTTCCTGCATAGTGTGTTGTCCTAGACTTTGCCAGACTTGCTACATGTGTTAACAGATGTTTTTTGAGCAGGCCTTAGCAATTTTCCACATATAATCTGAGCTCATTTAAATTGTTTTGCTACTTCTTAGTGCTGAATTGAGAGAATAATTTTCAGGATTATACTTGAGATCTAAGTTAGGTACTAATTGAAAAGAATAAGCTGGATTATAGTAAAGAATGAGGATACAGGGATGAAAATAATATGCGAGAATAATTTTGGTTTTTAACGTAGACTAGCAAAGTGATTTTTGTGATTTTTGACAATTGAATAACATTGTACTTAATGATGATGTGAAAATGTCTTTATCAGGGGAAACCAATTTTTGGATAAGAAAGAAGGCAGAAGGCATGAAATAACATATGTTTATTTGAATTCTTGTACAACTACATGGTAAAAAGCAGAAAATGACTAAATTGAAACTTTTGGCTGTTGGCATTTGTTGGTCATTGTTAAATTTTTAGTTACCGACTAACGTAAAAGCTTAAGATTGGAGGTTATGTCTCAGGAATTATTTATATTCTTACCTCACATGCATGTTAATTTGTTTTGCTGCGTGGATTCAATTTAGCATAGGTCCTTTTTTAGTTGCCTCATGTTAGAGATAATTGGGGGTTATCGTGGTTCGAATTTGTGACCTCTGGCTGTAAATCTCTACATCTCTACTTACCAACCTACCTAAAAGCTTAAGCTTGTAGGTCATAGCTTAGAAATTATTTATATTGTTAGTCAAAAACAATAAATAATATGTTGTGATATTTTGTTATAATCACGTTATAGAGAAGGAAGCAACAACAAATTGGGAACTAGAATGGAAAAGATCAAGTCAGAATCAGCTCAAAATTTATCCCCATACAAACTATATGTGGAAAAGATTCAAAAAGCTTTTAGTCATTGGATAACGGTACCTGTCACTTGGATGGATTGCTTTCCCTTGCATGAGGATCTTTGTTTTTAGTCATTTTTTTTAAATGACCTTTTGGTTTGATCCGTCTTATCAAATTACAATCTGAAGCATTTATTGAGATATGAAAATCTAGAAACCATTTTTGTTTTCGGTTTTATGCAGTCTTTGTCAAATGGATGGCTATTGTATCAGATATTCTTCTCTTTAAGATCTCTTCTTTTTTTTTACTTACAATCACTTGGTTAATGTGCACGAAAGCTTTACCTGATGCATTACTAGTTGACGCATGCATTTCTAAACTTCATATAGTAACACTGGTTTTTCATTATGTAGCTTAATAAATCTAATAGGGTTGAAAGGTGGCTCGAAAAAATTTGGTTTTGGATGCTACAGTTCAAGGATGCAGTTTTTGGCATTGTTTTGGAGGTAGGTTTGTAGCTTATTAGTCTTTTTTGAAAATCTAGTGTTGAATAATGAACCTTAACGCAATCAGATATCTTATCATTTGTAGTTGGCCAAAATTTCATTTAATTCAACATATGATTTACTTTCTTAATAATTCCATATAATGAATATTGAAAGTGATAAAGTGGATGCTCACTCAGCAATATAATATAAGCCTATGACCCTGTTTGGCGCAAGGACCAAATCAGGACCAAAATGATACTAATTTAAAAAAAATAACAATAATAATAAATAATTTTTTAATCATTTTACACAAATTCTAATATGAAAAGTATTATTTTACTTCACATACTCAATAATTTTCAATAAAATATATACTTTATTTCACATTCTAGACCAAAATATTCGAATCGAGTATTTTGGCCTAGAATGTAAAATAAAGTTAATTTTTTTATTGAAAATTATTGAGTATGTGAAGTAAAATAATATTTTTTTATATTATAATTTGTGTAGAATGATTAAAAAAATTTATTTATTATTATTATTGTTATTTTTTAAATTAGTATCATTTTGGTCCTGATTTAGTCCTCGCGCCAAACAGGGCCTATAAGTACCTTTGTTTGCCGGTCTTAATTGAGGATTGGGCATCAATTAAGATTAATTTTTAAGCTTGGAAATGGTACAGAGTTGTCGTTCATTTGTTGTGCTAATATTGCTCTTTTTTTATTACATTCATTTTTGTCTGTTTATTTGTGCAAGAAAGTGGATTATAATGTCAATTAGGCAGATGGATGTCTCAAACAAATGTTAGATGATTATTATCACCTAGATAAAACTATATTCATGCATCCAGGTCTTGGGAACTAAAATAGGACATTTACATCACTTAAAGCACAATGTAGAACATGAAAAAGATGCTGTAGAATATACTTTTAGTATTGTGGATGAATAATAGGGTTCAGGATGCTCATATCTATAACTTGTGTATGTTTTGAATGCTGTATTATTCTTATGTGCGGGGAAGGTCACATGTTATTGCATTGCAAGGACCTGCCATCCTTGTAAAACTGACAAGTTTAAGGTTAGTCTAGAAATTCTAAATATTCTATATTCTCTAGCATTTAAAGTCAATTCATCTTTAATTTGGAACTGCTTGATTTTCTGCAAAACTGTCTGAGGGCTAGGTAGTGTAGCTTCATATCCTGTATTGTGTACATGGGGTATTTGATGTACCTTTCTGCTGTCTTTGGCTGCCAGACTGGAGCAATGGGGATTAATTCTGTACACAGACGAATGTAGTGTATCTTGTGGTGAGGGCTAGGTAGTGTAGCTTCAGATCCTGTATTGTGTACATGGGGTATTTGATGTACCTTTCTGCTATCTTTGGCTGCCAGACTGGAGCAATGGGGATTAATTCTATACACAGACGAATGTAGTGTATCTTGTGGTGTTGGCTATCTATTTTTGGCACTAGAACATTGTTCTTGATGCTTATGTGACTTCACGCGATAATAAATGGTGCATAAATGTTTTACAATTAGTTTGTAGACGCTAACTTGAGTGTCAGTGATCCTTCCGACATGTGTTCCTCCCATGAGAGGATCGTAACCTAATTTAGGTTTAGTTCAAGTTTCTAGTTAAGTTAACAGCGCCTTTTCTACCTATGATTCGAGTTAATGTGTATCTACAAATTTTTGCAATGCTATGTTTATGCATGGATTCAGATTTTTCTTACTGTCCATGCACATGATTCTCCACTGCGAAAATATATGCTTTTTGTCCTGCTTGTTCCCCGGATATACAGAAATGCGAAGGAAGAATTGTCTACTGTCTCAAAAACTAATTACTGACTGATCCTAAATCTGTTATGAAATTTACTAAGCAGAGGTTGCAATGGTGAATATTGCATGAAAATTGAAAAATTTTCAGTACAAGTAGTTTGACCAGAAATGAGGATTGAATGTGTTTTAAATAAGAGAAAATCATGGAAGGAGCAGAGCAATGACATAAATTTAAACAGATTTCAGTCTGGGTGCGTTTTTAGTTGGCTGAGGCGAGGATTTATAAGCATTTTTTGAAGCCTTTAACATTGCACAAGCTGGATTCTATCAACACTGCCAAAGATGGCTTAGTCCAATGGACTTTACATGATAGAGGATGAAGTTTTTTCGTTTTCCCCCCCCTGAATGTCGAGGGCTTTAAAGCTGCTCCCATATACCCTTTTACATATTTATCAAAGTAGAGATGAAAGGAAGAAGCATAATTTCTCTATTGAAAGAAAGTGATTCCTGTGGCATACTTTCTTTTCAAGAAAAGGGTATAATGGTCAGCCTATCCAAGCATTTTACTCACGAATTTTGACGTTTGTTTGATTTGGGTTCATAGTCATAATACAGTCATTCCAAAGCTATAATTTGGTGGATTTCAAAAAACCTTTCTTGTATCGATTATATTGTTCATTGACTATATGTTTTTAGACACTGTGCTACCTATTAGTAAGCAAAATTTTACAGTAACATGTGAAACTTTATATATATGACCCCTATTTCCTTGGCAAATACTAATGAGTTGATCATTGTCATCAATAACTGGCTGTATACCAGCTTTTTTGGGGATCCTTTACAAATATCAGCTATCATTCCTTTCCAATGTGGTCCCAAACTACTTTTGGTCGAATTGGTTTCTATTTTTCATTAAACTCTATGTAAAGCAATTCTCTATAAGAGTGCAAGTAATTTAGGGTCGCTTTTTATGATCTTATCTCAAGTCATGTTGGTCTACCTCTTTCTCTCCTTAACATGTTGACTTAGATTTCTTCATATTTATGTATAGGGCCCTTTATGGGCAATAGTTGATATGGTTAGATCAACTTAAATGCCTCTGGTCATCTAATCCTTAATAGGTGCCACGACCACTCTCTCTAATATAATTATTTCTAATATGATGTACTTTAGTGTGATCACTCCTAATTTGAGAATCCACATCTCATCTACACTAATCTTACAGACATTTACTTCCCAATATTTATTCCCATATAGCATTATTAGTCGGACAAAATTTCTAGAAAATTTTTCCTTTCAACGTGGCTAGTGGTGCCAATATTAACTTTTATAATTCTTTTGTATAGATTCTTAAAAATAATTTTTATCTACTTGTTTTCATCATTATTCTTTCATAATAATAGTCTCCTAGCTAATGTGCATCTTTTGTTTCAATTTACATGTCAAACTAACTTGTCTTTTATAACTAATCATCAATTGAATGGATCATCAATTGATGATTAGTTATAAAAGATAGTTGTTAACTTGGATATGTTGTTAAAGACATGTATAAAGGAGTTGTTACTCACTTAAATCTAGATGAAAATTTGTTAATTGATAAAGCGCAATGGAAACAAAGGATTCATGTAGCCTACCCCACTTAGTGGGATTAAGGCTTGGTTGTTGTATCAATTGATTTTTATCCCATATTTACTATACATACACACACACATATATATGTATGCATGTATATATATTCATATATATAGATATATATACACACATATATACATGCATATGTATATATATGTATATACACACGTGTATACATATATACATATTTACATATATATATATATATGTATATATATACATATATTGCTATGAAGCATGAACATTTCGAAAATTCATGCTTGTGTTGGACACGCGGATATTGGGGGACATGCAAGGACACATGAACATTGATTTTATATGGATACATTTAATATTAATGTTAAATTTGTTTATTAATATTATATTTTAAATAATATTAAATATAAGGTTAAAATATATGGACACATCTCCTCCTCTTTGTTCTTTTTATCAATATATAAAATTTTTTATTTAATAAAATTTAAAAGTTATATCTTATTATTATTAAAATTTTACTTAATATAAGTTAAAATTCTAAGCTAATCAAGCTAGATCAAATTTTTTCTACCCTCGCTGCTCTCGAGCCTCATGAAAATGAACTAATCATAAAATTATTTGCAACTCTTGCTTCTCTTCATCACTACTCTTCTCTTATCCTCTTCATTGAGAGCTCTTACCCCCTCTTTTTGTCAAACTCGTTATGGTTGTCCTGTCAAGTAAAATTATATTTTCTCTTATTCTCCTACTCATTTTGCAAAGTAAATCTTAAATTTATATCTCAAATCTCTTCAATATCGATAACGTTTTTTATCAAGTTTTCATGTTGATTTTATGAGATTTCTGTGCTACCTACATGTTTATTCTTAAAAATTCAAGCTTGTTTTATATTTTATGTATTTTTTAAGTATGAATTATTTTTTTGATAGAAAGTATGAATTATTAATTTTATTATTATTGTATTTGGGGTGTCATGCTGTGCTCGTATCTTATGTTTTGAAAAATCATCGTATCGCCGTGTCGTATTGTGTCCCCGTGTTTTTTCCGTGCTTTATAGATTTATACGCACACACTTACACACACTTACATACATACATACATGCATCTATTCTTATATATATCATCATATCTCGAGTTATACATAATTCAACATTCTTTTTTCAGCAACGCTCAAACTTTTTTGTTGGCAAAGACCCTCGTGGCTTGATTAACATTTGTTTATTGGCTAGTGTTGCATCCATGTTGCATTTAAAGCCAATATTTAAATCCATGGTTTATCACGATTAGAACCAACATGGATACATTTATCTTTTTGTGGCAAATAGATTAATGGGAATGATTACATTATGCTCATTTTTCCATGGTATTCATTAAAAGTGCCAACCAACTGTTGAAGATATTAATGAAAATAACTGCAGGATTTTCATCTTTCCAGGCTATTTATCTCTTGATTAATAGAATCAACAGATTGATTATGAGTCTTTTCTTTCCATTCATTCCTGTTAATGCTTCAACCTTTTTGATATTCATGTGCCCACGGTCTGTTGCTAAACCACTATCAGATTAATTTATAGGATTGTGCCACTTATGTGGTATTTGGTGGACAATGGCTAGCTACAGAGTATTTCGTAAATTCCTTACTGCACAAATATTTTATAGTGAATGTCACAAACTGTAATAAGAGAATTTTGAAGCTGTATATCACCCCAAGCTTGGTGTTCTCAATTGCAAAGATCAACTTCAAAAAAGGCTTCAGCCATTATTTATTTAGCATTTGATTTATTTTAGTGACTTAGATCATTTCTTATCTGCTCCGTGCTTACACACTTTGAGATAACCCGTAAAGCTCTGTTTTTCTAATTTAACTTTAAAGCAACTTTTGCCTCCTAAAGGAAAAGTTTAATTTTATTTCAAATCATATACAATCCAAGACAATTTTTTTCTCAAAAAATAAAAATTTTAAGTTTGATTTTATATAATTTTAACTTTAAAGCAAAACATGATTTAAAAGTTTGATTGTTGGAGAAGTTTCTACATACATTTTCTATAATCCTATTTTATAACTCTAAACTTTTCAAAATTCAATGAACTACAAAACCAGCTACTTGTTAGAAATTACAGTGGGAATAAGTATGCTTTTATGTGCATTGTTTCATATGATAAGTTTGACAACTTGTCAGAGTTATTTTACTTCCCGAGGATTTTATTGCCTTTTGCAAGTTTTTTTTTTTTGGATAGCATTGGCCTTTGCAAGTTGGGTACAATGGTGAAGAACACAACCAAGAAAAATCATGGGGATGTGGCTTCTGATGATGACAAAGATTTTTAAACTACTTGCTGTTTTCTAATTGTCTCTTATGGTTGACCAACTTTACTTTTTCACTTATGCTTTGAGTTCTCGTTTTTCCCCTATTCTTTAGGTTTGAAAATTTCCAAATATCCCTCAACTAAAAAAGACACACATGTCCACATGGTACACACATAAATAGATTACATCATCCAGTCTGAATTTGTTACAAGGTGAACAGCCAAGATAATTTTGTGCAGTTGTTCTGACAATGATACATATTTTACTGTTCTTTAACTTCCTTTTTGTGCTTATTCTTTTAGTACTTCATCAGTGTTTTGCCTTTTGTAATTGTCTTTAAACTCAAAAACTTTCATTGGAACATTACAAGAGTAAGAACATGCACCAACAAGTACATCACATTATCTCATATGGATACCTATTTGTATATTCTGTATGCATCTAAATATTTCTCTGTTTTTGTAAACCATTATATAGAGTTTGAGATTGCCATGGTTGCTTTTCTAGTTGTTGCAAAATATCTATGCTTTAGTATGAAATGTTTGAAGTCTTAAATTTACTTTCGTTTCTCTCTCTTTCTGAATGCAGCCTATTTTTACATTTTTCTCATTTGATAGATTATGCACTTTTCATTTACATATGAGAAGGTATTCTGACATGGACTATTGTCTTTGTTAGTCTGGATCTGTTGGAGCAAAGGTGCTTGCGATAAAATTTCTTGAAGCTTGTGTTTTATCATTCACCTCTGATGTCGGTTCCCCTAGTGAAGAAGGTATGTGATTCATTCCCCTATAGGAAATGGCCTACTCTGCGAATCACTTATTCTAATGTACTAACTATTCTACCTGTTGTGTGTTGATTTTCTTTATCCATATGTAATTTTACTATTTAAAACAGGGACTGAACGGAACTTCAATATCTCATGGTTAATGGAGGGTCATCCAGTATTCAATCCTTCCTTCCTTGTGACTGAAGGGAACAATGCTCTTAAACTATTGCTTGATTTGTTGCGTCCACCTCATTCTCTTCGGGGTTCCATGACTATAACTGTAATCAATTGGTGAGTTTAGATAATGATAGCTCCAGTCGTATTACAGAGCATTCCTTTCTGTTGCATGACTTTACATTGCATGAGTTCCTTGTGGTTGCATGACTTGAATTTTTTTTTTTGATAGAGGTTGCATGACTTGAATTGCTGTAAGCATTCCCCAGTTATTACTCTTATCATGCATATCCCTTATTGACATTATTATTATCTGATGGACACATCTTTGTTTTCCAATGCTATGAAAGACCACTTTTCTAATCTTTCTTTTTGTTATGCAAGACGTTAAAGATATAAGTTTTGGATGTATAGTGGTTTGAAGAGTAGATATGGTTCCTTAATATATATGTAGAATGAGTATTTTTTTTGTGCTGATCAGGATTGAATGATCAGCAAGAGTTGGAATTGGAATAAAAATAGTTCATTGGGATGCCTACTTTCTTTAATAATGCAAGATAAATGAATGAAGGGCTGGGAATATTCTGAATATTTGACTTAAAGTTGAATATTTAATTCACTGCATGAGGAACATATGCAAAGAAGGACGTTAAAAGAAGCTTAGATAAGAGACCTAGAACAGCAGTGCTAATCCGAAAATCAGCACTTGCATTATGTTGATTTGTGGGATGTCGAGGAGAAGTTAGATATTGAAGCTAATCTGTTTTACTATTATGCTACTAGCTTTGTGAAATGCCTCGGCCATTTGCTAGCTATGTATGGAACTATGGGCGTTCTGTCTCCAACATTCCTTATTTAACAGAGAAAAATATGCTTGCTTCCATGTTTAATATAGTTTTCCTGATGACTTTTTTCCTTGCCTTTGGACATTTGACTTGGTCAAAATTACCATTGGGTTTCTCGTTTTTAAGATTTTATGCAGTTTTATTTAGGGTGAAATCTTGTAAACAAGTTGATCTAGATTGTCTGTTTCATTATGCATTGTAAATGACAATTTGTTACCAGGGGCTTTCTTCTGTTTTTTTGTGCAGTGGAATCACATTTCTCTGTAAAGGCATTATTTTTTAAATCATATTTCATCCTTTATACAATTCCTTTGTTTCATGTAATATCATTTTCTCAACTGGAAAATATAGTAAGCCGTGTTTACCATGTTAAAAACAAATTATTATATACCATGAACTGATATATTCATTACACAATACATCTAAAACCAAGTTGTTGCTTAATTACTATAAAAAAAAAGTTGTTACTTAATTGAGACGGGTTGAAGTAATTTTTTTCCCCAAACCATTTAGAGGCTTTATTAATGCTCATGTTAGGCTGCACATGTGAGCTCGTTCATAGGATCATAAAGTCATCTCTTAATAGTAATACACAATGCAGTTTACAAATGCGCATTTATACATATGGTTGTATCCATTTATTCAGTCTAGTAACAATAGTTCTGTTAAGTTAAAATGCTTGTTTCAAGGGAAAGGTAGATGTTTTTGTCATTTAGCACGGTTTCTTTTTGTTGACCACTTAAGGGCAAAGCTAAATGGATATGGACAACATGACAGTTTGCATGCCAGACCATCTCTTGGTGCAAATCTGAGAGCGTATGCTCAATCATTTTATCTCTACATAAAAATGGTAGAAGTTCTTCCAATGGAAGGAAGCCTATGATACAGTTAGTATGAGGTACATTTAAGCACTTGAAGGTTCCTGGTATGATTTCATTGTTAAACCAATCAATGGTTTATTTTAGACAATATCAGCTACTGTAGCAAGGCATACTGAAATCTAAGGTGACTCAGATACTCTTCATAGAAGTTGGATTTGTCAATTCAAAATGAGTCTCATTTAGTTGGGGATCTAGAGTTTGAATAATTCCATCTATTTGAAATGTTCAATATATCTCATTTACTGCTCACAATTTTTTTCGCCAGATGTGTTTACACTACTCATTCATTAGATTAGCTAAGAGTAGTTGTGATGATTGTGAGAGCATTAATTAATTTATTTCATATAGCACTTAATTTTATCTCTATACTTGTATTCCTGTCTAGAATAGACTACATTATTTTGCTTTTGGGACATGCTAAATAGCAAGTTACTCAGATAATGCTTATGTGATGCCTTTTTCTTTAAATTTCAAATGAGTTACTTGTTCAGTATAATGATTTTTTTTCAGTAAATGTTTTCTATGCTACCTGTATTGATTGGCTAACATTTGCTGTCTTGTAGGTTCTCTGTCCATTATTTTTTGGCCATTTGATTATTAGACGTGCAGTCACTGCAGTGTGCAGGATGCTGCATTCAAATGGCTTTCCTTTTTCAGTATCTTGCTTTAACACTTTCTTTTTTTCAGTCTTGCAGCCATTGCAAGGAACAGACCTCTTCATTATGATGGCATTTGTTCAGCCTTGCTTGGTTTTTCTCCTTATAATGAAACTTCGCAGGGAGTACACGCTGCTAGTGTGCGATATTCCTTGAGGACAGCCTTTTTAGGATTTCTTAGGTGTAATCATCCATCAGCTGTTGAGGTGGACTACTGCTTTTCTTGAGACGTTCTTAACATTTCTTTCTCTTGTTACTTTTAGTGTTTATTAGTCTTTTCAATACTTGGTTTCCAGTTCACATGCCATGTTATTTGATAGCCAATGTATGAGGTACTGGCTGGAAGCATATGATGATTGTAGAAAATGCATATATAGGTGCAAGCTGCTGTTGGAACTTGGACTCATTGGGTTTGTTATGATACCCAGGCACTTTAGAGGCATTCTAAATTATGTTTTGAGATTGCCATTGTGAACATTAGAACATTTATGCTTCAGTGTCAACTGCTAAATATTCATGATCTGAAAGTCTTCTATATTTAATTTGTGAGGTTGTAACAGTGTAAAGTCTGTTCAGTTTACTAACGCATGCCATTGTTAGTTTGTAGATGATGTTGCCTTTGGACATGTCATGCCTCTTTTGTTCTTTAGAAGCTTCATTATCATCAACATATCTATGCTTCTACATTAGCAACAAACAAGCTTGTCCCATCTGTTAGATGTTAGATGAGTGCAATCCCTTTTATGTGACTTTTGTCTAAGATATGTTTGGCGTAGCCCTATTTCTTCATATTCTTTCCACAATAGCTTTATCTCCTACGAATGGTTCATGTTTAGCCATCTGTTTTGCATAACATTTGAATCTCTTTTGTAAGGTTATGTCCAGTTAAAGCTGATCTCTAGTTTTCCTGTATATTGTTATGCATGCTCAGTTTTTTGTAACATTACCACAAATTATCTTAACATTTCTATCTTTGTTATATTCTTTTCTAGTTGAAGTTGTTCCCTAGTATTGTTGTTCGTACTTCTTTTTTGAACATTTCCAAGCAATGTCCTATTTTCCATTTTTCAATAGTGAGCGTTATTAGTAATTCTTTTAAATTGTCACTTGCTATAATTACACCAAAAGTTGTCTTTTTTATATAAGAGTACTTCTTGATTTTCTTTTGTCCCTTTGTGGCATAATATTATGGACTTTTCTCCTTTTATTACGGAGCTTTGACTTCATTACTAACATGCTCTTATAAATGTTCTTATTTGTAATGAACTTATTTATGTTTATAACTAGCCTAGTTACCACACAAGCCTCTACTATTGTAGACTGATTTTATCCCAACTAAAATTATAAACATGAATATTGTCTACTAAAGTGCTCAATGGGAGCTATGTCCTTAACAAATGACATTCACTTAAGAACATCCTTTTGAAAGACTAATATAAGTCAGTACGGATTTAGTGTTTTTTTGGTGTAACCCGATTGTGACTGGATATTGTTTATTTTCCTAAATTGATATACCTAAACTAGTATTAGTCTGTCTTTAACGAACATGTTTTTTTTAATGTCCACTAAATCAATTGTTGTGTTACACTGCCAAACACCCTATGAAAAATAATGACATTTTTTTGTTCCTTAGATATTTGTTGATTGTTCCAACATACAAATAAATTGATTATTCGATACCAATATAAGTTTAAGTTTAAATTTGCGATAATTATCTCAACATGTTAGCATATATCTCTATTTTGAGCTTTAATACAAAAAGTGCTTTGCCTCCGCATCTGTTGGCAGACATTTATTATGCACCATTTATATATCTGTTCTGAACGTGATGCCAAAACATAATGATTTGTTAGCCTTGTTATTGTAAGATCTTCCTTAACTCCTCAAACCTTGATAGGTATTTTATTATGCAAGGAAGCTAATTGAACTTTCTGTGATTACTTTTATAGTATACTTGGGTGATTTTTATTATTTTATTCTTTAAAGAAATGGCAATTTAGATCCCAGTTTGCATTTTTTCTAGATGTGCTATGATAGTCAATAGATGTGGAATCCTTTTGAGCTCTGAAAAAATGACAATTATTAGTACATCTGACAGTCTGATAGTTGTGCAATCTCTTCATGGGGTATTCTAGTGCTGCTAGCTTATCACTCATTCTTGTAAATAGTCTACACCATTTTAGGAAATAGTTTAAGTAGGATGATGATGATGATTGGCCCAAATTGGCCCAAATTTTAAATGCAATCTTCCTCCATGCTATGCGCGTCTTAGCTTTACAAACTAATATCATTGTATTTATTGATTTCTTTATTGAAGATTACTTGAATAAAAAGACAAAGTAGTGAACTATTGCTCCTTTTTGAAGATTACCTGCATTTTTTTGGTTTGTCAAATACTAATATGAGTTGTTTTTTTTCAGTCAAGGGACAAGCTTGTGAGATGTTTACGTTTAATAAGCCCTGGGGAAGCAGTGGAGCAAGTCATACGACAAGTGGAGAAAATGTCAAGAATGGAGAGAATGTCCCGTGATGTTCTAGGTAACAAGGTAACATTTCCTAGAACCTTGAACTTTTTTGTCAAATGAACCTGATAACATAACTTCAATGGCCTTGTCATGCCAACAGGATGATCAACCATCTAGTATATTGTTTCAGTCTGGGGATTCAGGTAGGGTAAGGTCCGAAGCACTGGCTGATGATACTTCTATTATTGAGGAGATGCCAGTGAAGCGGATGAGACTCAGTTCTACTTTCTTGTCCACTCAGCCACCTGATAAAACGTCTGACAGTCTTGAGACTCCGTGCTCTGCAAATAATCTTCCTTCAAAAGGTGATTTAACTCCTGTGGAGAAGATGATTGCTATGATTGGGGCTTTATTAGCAGAAGGGGAAAGAGGTACCGAGTCCCTTGAAATTCTCATTTCCAATATTCATGCAGACCTCTTAGCTGATATAGTCCTAGAAACAATGAAACAATTGCCTAAGGATCCACTTTCCTCAATTGTAAACAATGGAAACATACTAATGAGCTCTCAGATGTCTCCAAGAGGTTCTTTTTCACATATTGAATCATCCTCTGGCATGAACCAAGGTCAGGCTCCTTTATCATCCCATGTTGAATCAAGCAAAGTGGTTTCTAATGAAACCAACACACCTACCTTGGATACACTTCTCTCAAATCATCTTGCTGATGCTAAGCGTGACCCTAGAAGGGTGAGTACTTTTTTCATTTTTTTAATTTATGTAATTTTATTTCTTAGCACCATCTTATTTATTAATGCAGTGGTAATGGCCTTGATTCATACTGAAGCATGTTAATTTTAGGACCCTCGTCGTGCTGATCCCCGAATAGTTGCAGTGTCACCTGTGCAGTCATTGCCATTGAACACAGAGACTGTTAATGACTCGAAAATTGAGCAAATTCATTCTAGTAATCTGATTCATTTGGAGGAGAAGGGTGAATGTCCTTTAGTTTCTTTAACATCTAGAAGTGACGAGCATTTGGATGATATAACAAATTCTGATGCTAGCCACATGGCTGCCAAAGAAACTTTCGAGGATATGGATGCTGCTCTTGAACCAGAACCATCAGTGGAGGTTCTTACAACTTCCAAATTGCTAATTCCTACTGTACTTGCTGTTGACCAAGAACTGACAGTTTCCACTCCTTCTGATGTGACTTCAAATGAAAACATTGATGCTAATTTACTGGAAGTTGATCAATGTTCTTCACCATCTTCTACAGTTCTGACATCTGAAGATGCTCATGATTTACCCATGCTTTCACTACATGTTGACATATCCAACGAGAAAAGGAAAGCACTATGCAAATTAGCACTTACAAGGATTTTAAAAGATTGCAAGCAAGTGTGTGCAATTTCCCGTGGTCAACCGTGGTTGTCTTTGTTGGCTCGTCTAGTTGCTCTGGTAGAAACATCTGTGCTATATTTCTCACTACAAGTTCTTGTTATGTGTTTTTGGCTTCTTATTTTTGCAATGTCAGAGCACTAGGAAACACTCTTTTTGGTACCAACCTCAATTCATGTCTCTCAACTTTAAATTTTAAAATATTTTCAAATTTAAAGTTAGTTAACCTCTTGTAGGCTTTTATGTTTACTTGAGGATGAAAGATGAAATTGAAAAATTAAAGAAAGGAAAAAATAGGTTGAAACCATCCATGAGTGTTAGTTAATCAGCAAAGTTGAGTCTCAATTGAGGCTGAAAGGTTGGTGCCAAACATGTGTATTTATTGATTGGTTTGGAAACATCTGTGGCATCAACATGTATGAAATTTTGATTGCTTTATTTTTCATTTTTTCTTATTGTGAGTATCTATGATTAAACGCATTGTTGCTGGGTTTCAAGTCCTAGATGAGAAATATGAAGGGTTGCGCTAGGCAGTCAATAGCCAGCGTAAGTCTTATCGAATAACTATAGCATGAATTTTTAAGAAATTACGTTAAAGCCCTTACTTAGAAGGGATGCCCTGTATTGCTTGAATATAGTAAAAAGTGTGCAAGAGCTGTTGCATCGGCTTCTGGATGTAGTGAGAAGTGCGCAAGGGTACTTATATCATGGACGAAGACGAGTAAAGAAGCTAGTCAAGACACTAAGACACAAAACACTAGGATAAGATTATGAACTTGAAATTTATGCACTCTGAAATGTATGTTAATAGTGTTAATGAATATTATGATTTATAAGAGGATTAATATTTTGTGTCTTCAGGAAATAGAATGGGTAGAGGAGAAAGCCAAAAAAATTGATAGCTTAGGCTTTAAACTTTACTACTTTGATAATAATAGAACTAGGAATGAGGTGGGTAATTCTCGACAAGAGATTGAAGATCATGTAGCAAAACGAGGAATGAAGATAAAATTATAGTTTTAAAGATTATTATAAATAAGATGACTATTAATATTATAAGTGTGTATGTCTATCAAGTAAATTTGAATGCGAGTATAAATAAAAATATTTGGAATAATTTAGAAGAGTTAGTAAAAGGGATATTTCAGGAGGAGAGAATATTTATTAGTGGTGTAAATAGACATGTTGGAGATATTATTGAGGAATTTAATAATATTCATGGTGTGTATAATTTAAAAGAGACTAATTTGAAGGATAAAATTATTTTAGATTTTTTCTTAACTTATAATTTTTTAATTACTAATATTTTATTCAAGAAAAGAAATAAGAATATTATTATTTATAAAAATAGGTTTTCAAGAACGCAGATTAATTATTTTTGTGTAAGTAATCGGGATTGCTTAGATTGTAAATATTGTAAGATCATTCTGATTGAATTATTGCCTACCTAATATCAATTAATATTTTTAGATTTTAAGACGAAGAGCTGAAAAATGAATAGTAAGTTAAAATAATGTCCTTAGACTTGATGACAAAAAAAAAAAAAATTAGTCTGGAAAGCTTTAAAGAAGATAAAGCATAAAAAAACAGTAGGACCAGATAATATCCCAATAGATGTTTGGCAGTGCTTAGGAGATGAAGGAGTTTCTTGGCTTACTAGATTGTTTAATATGATTTTGAAGATTAAAAGAATGCCAAATGAATGGAGAAAAAGTATATTAGTACCTATTTATAAAAATAAAGGCGATGTACAAAATTGTGCTAATTATAGAAGAATTAAATTAATGAGTCATATTTTAAAACTTTGAGAGAGGGTGACCGAACAAAGATTATGCCATAATACTAAGGTATCAGAGAATCAGTTTGGTTTTATGCCAGGTAGATCTACTATAGAAGCCATTCATTTATTAAGAAGTTTAATGGAGAAATTTAAGGAGAGAAAGGAAAACCTACATTTGGTTTTTATTGATTTGGAAAAAGCTTATGATAAAGTCTCAAGAGAAATACTTTGGAGAGTTTTAAAAAAGAAAGAGATTTGCACTACTTATATTCAAGTTATTAAAGACATGTATGAAGGAGCTGTTACCTCTGTTCGGACACAACGAGGTTTAACTAAGGATTTCCTATTACAGTTGGATTACACCAAGGCTCGGCTTTAAGTCCGTATCTTTTTGCTTTGATTATGGAAGTAATGACTAGACATATCCAAGATGAAGTGCCTTGGTGTATGCTCTTCGCAGATGATATTGTCCTTGTTGAGAAAACTAAAAAGGGAGCTATAGCGAAACTAGAGCTTTGGAGGAATGCTCTAGAATCTAAAGGTTTTCATCTTAGTAGATCAAAAACTGAATATATAAAGTGCACATTTAGTCAAGAAAGAAATACTTATATTGGAGATGTGACAATTGGTGATCAAATTGTCAAGAAGAGTGAGCGCTTTAGATACCTTGGATCAATTATACAAAATAATGGCGAAATAGATAATGACGTTATTAGCAGGATTCAAGCAGGATGGGTAAAATGGAGAAATGCTTCTGGTGTGTTGTGCGATAGAAAAATTTCATCCAGAATCAAGGGTAAATTTTATAAAACTGTAGTAAGACCAGCAATGATATATGATGCAGAATGCTGGCCTGCAAAGAGAAAACATACAAATAAAATAAATATTGCAGAAATGATGATATTAAGGTGGATGTGTGGATACACACAAAAGGATAGAATGAGAAATGTGTATTTTCGAAAGAAAGTTGGTGTTGCACAAATTGAGGATAAACTTAGAGAAAGTCGGCTTAGATGGTTTGGACATCTAAATCGTAGGCCGATTGAAGCTCCAGTTAGAAAAATTGAGTTATTAGATTTTGCCCATATACAAAGAGGAAGAGGGAGACCAAAGAAGACATAACAAGAAACTATAAGGAGTGATCTTAGTTACTTAGGCCCTGTTTGGCGTGAGGACCAAAACAGGACTAAAATAGTACTAGTTTAAAAAATAACANAATTTGGTAACTGATAGGGCGCAATGGAAACAAAGGATTCATGTAGCCGACCCCACCTAGTGGGATTAAGGCTTGGTTGTTGTTGTTGTTGTAGACTTGATGACAAAATCTAAAAAATGAGAATATAAATATCTTTAAGAAGAAGATTGTAGAATCTATATAGAAAGTTGGACACTATAAAAACTTGTCAAGGTAAGGTATAAGAAAATTAAAGACTTAATGTAAGTAAAATATATTAAGAATGAGGATCAATAAATACTTTTTAAGGAAAAAGATATTCAACATAGTTGGATAAATTACTTTGAAAAGTTTTTCAATGACGTTTATGACAATACGATTGATTTTATTAAATTTAGCATTCAAAAATATTATAGAAATTATTCTTATATCTGACGTATTAATAAAGCTGAATTATGAGAGATTTTAAAACGTGTAGAAAAGTAGTATAACATAATATTCTAGTAAATATTTGAAAATATAGGAAGAGAATTTCTTGACTCACTAGATTATTTAGTATGATTTTGAAGATTAAAATGGTGCCAAATGAATAGAAAAAGAGTACGCTAATATCTATTTATAAGAATAAAGCTGATGTATAGAATTATGCTAACTATACGACAACAATGAAAATCAAGCCTTTGTCCTACTAAGTGGGATCGGCTACATGAATCTTTTGTTTTCATTTCACTCTATCAATTAACAAAATCTTATTTAGCTCTAAATATATAAGTTCATTCCTTATAGTTTCTTGTTATGTCTTTTTTGGCTTTCGTTTTCTTCTTTTTACATGAGTAAGAGAAAAAATAGTGATTAAACATAAATTATATCGTGATGCTAGGGTATCACAAGAACTATTTGTTTTTTTGCTAAATAGATTTATTAAGCTATTTATTTATTGAGAAGTTTAGTGAAGATACTGAATAAAAAAAAATTGTATTTTATTTTTATCGATTTAAAAAGAACTTATGATAAAATTACAAAAAAGAATTCTGGAGAGTTTTAAAAATAAAAGAGATTTGCATTTCTTACATTCAACTTATTTAAAATATATATAAAAGGGCTATTACTTGTGTTCGGGCACAAGAGAGTTTGATTATGGATTTCTCTATCACAGTTGGATTGTGCAATGTTTAGCTTTAAGTTTATCTCTTTTCATTAATTATGAAGGTTCTTACTGAACACATTTTGGGGAGATAATAATTGGTAATCAAGTTATCAAAAAGAACTTGTGATTTAGATATTCTGGATTAATTATACAGAATAATAGTAAAATAGATGTTGATATTACTAGTAGGATCTCAACAAAATGGATAAAGTAGAAGAATACATTTGATATATTGTATGATGGAAAAAAATTACTTAAATTTAAAAGTAAATTTTATAAAATAATTATAAGACTGGTGATATTATATAGTACTGAATGTTGGCTTATAAACTATAAACATACAAATAAGATAAGTCTCATAGTAATGAGGATGCTCGGATGGATGAGTGAGTATACACTAAAGGATAAGATGAGAAATAAGTATATCTACGAGAAAATTGAAGTAGTTTTAATTGAGGATAAACTTAGATAGAGTCGATTTAGATGATTTGGACATATAAATCATAGGCCGATAGAATATCTAGTAAAGAAAATTAGATTATTGGATCTTGCAGCCTGTGTAAAAGGAAGAAGGTGAAGGCCAAAAAGATATGACATGATACTATAAAGAATAATCTTACATACTTGGAGTTAAGTGAGAAATTATTATTTGACAGAGTACAGTGGAAATAAAGTGTTCATGTAGTTGACACCATCTGGTGGGATAAAGACTTGGTTGTTATTGAGTATTCTTGATTAAATTGCATATTTTCTTGATCTTTTTGCATGCCTTAGATTTTTCCAAGCTACTTTAATTAATCTCTCGGATGGTTGTGCTACCAATTGTATTTTTTTGAAATTCAGTGTGGGGTGCTTACATTTTTTTTTCTTTACATTTATATTTTCATAGACGAAGGAATACTTCTTTTTAGTTCTCTAATATTTATTTTATAGTTCTCTTAGTAGTTTAGTTTTTGAGGTTTTTTCTAACTTGTCAAGTGATAGTTATTGTTCAGGAGTTCATCAATGTTTTTATTATTTTAAGTAATGTATTCATTTTTGATTGTCTTGCAGAGTGATGCTGATGATGGTGTGATTTTACTATTGCAAAGTCATATTATTGCTGATTATGATCGTGAGAAGGTAGATTGTTGTTAATCTTGGAGATATATTTTTTGCTTTTCTTTTGTCAATTTATTGCTAAATGCTGTCATAAGCTTGACAATAGCAATAAAGCGATACTCCAATAGTTGGAGAATATTACTCAGTGAGGCTATGTAAATTTGGGCAATTAAAGATCCAGTCTTTAGCCGATCTCACATAAACTCAAGATTGAATCCAAAGTTTTGATTCAAACTCAATCCGATCCAAGATTTGCACTAGGAGAGTTTGTTCTGATCATGATTCGAGTTAGGCATGCTCGTTAGTTATTAATTCAAGCTTGATCTGATCCAAAGTCGATCTAACTTTCAATCAATTAACGATCTTTCAGTTAAAACCTTGGGCATCCTTGTGTTTGTTCATTCAATTACTTTAAACCTTGGCCATTCATTTAACAACTATAACTAAAATCATGAAAGGAAATTGTTTGCAATTCTGAATATGAGTTATGCGAGAAAATTCTAAATAGCCATACACTAGGATAATGTTTAGAAATTAACATAATGAAGCTAATCATATATACATACATATATATATACATATGTATATGTATACATATATGTATGGATATTAATAATTATTGCTATTATCATTCTTTGTTTTCTAATTGATCTGATTTCAAGCAGGTTCGATTCGATCTTATATCAAATTGATAAAAATCTTGAGTCACTAAAACAAATCATTAGTTGGCTTGCTTCAATCTGATTTGTTATTGTAAAACTTCTACTATGTGAAATCTTAAATTGGATTTTTGAAAGACAATGTTTATCACAGGACTAGTTTATAGAAGGTTATTAGAAAACCTTTATATTTATGGTCAGGAGGACCTTGATATTTGAGTGAAAAAGCATTGAAATCAGAGGAACAACATCATGAAATATGATAGTTCTTAACAAAGATCCAATCAACTAAAATATCTCTATGACCTTGTTGCTAGATACATCCATCGGAATTCTCAAGAATGAGATTTTTAGTTATCAAATAATTCATTGCAGTTCCTAAAATGGTTGATTCATATTTTTATAGTTTTATAACCTTAATTTTCAAAAGAATAAACTTAAAGGGATGTTTAATTGCTGTGTCATTGGTCCTACTCCTCTATTTAGCAGGAAGAAGACCTATCCAAAATCTTGGGCCTTTTCACAATTATGAAGGCAATGCATCTAGGTTTCCTCATTAGCTCGTACAATCAGCATATTAGATCTTTCTCGGCAGGCCACTTGTGAGCCTTAGTAAGAAGCTTAGCATGCACGACTAGCTAGGCAATCATTTTGATTCTTTTAGGGACCTTTGCATTCTAGATTCATCCCGCACTTGATGAGCATTGCCTTGGATGTGTTGAGGTACCAACCTATATGCAGATACAACTGAGAATCTTATCATTTGCACATCTCCAATTGATTTTATCTTGAGAATTATATGTGGAAGTTAGTACTCTTGGAATTTGATTACATGTCTTTATGCATATACCCCTCCATCAAATCCTTCTTCCATTGCCCCCTCTTGACACAATCCCATACCAATTTATTAACATCCTTCAAGGGATTTCTCTTATTATTTCATCAAGAAGAGTTCCTTCAACTTCAATGCCTATCCAGTTATCTTTCCAAAACCTAACTTTAGTTCCTTTACCAATGGCCCATTTACTATATCTGGAACTTTTGGTATCTCTTTGTATATGTTGATCAAAAGCCTACCTCTCCTATCTCATTTATATCATAGAACTCGAACTCTACTTTCTTATATTTATCTCTTAGAACTCCAATTCTCTTTTTTTGTATTTATCTTTTAGAAGTCTTCCCTCCCCCACTCTTATTTTCTCACACTTCCTTGGTGAGCTTTATGGCAAAAGCCTTACGAAGCACACTAAGGTTCTTGTCTCCCAAGCCTACTTTCTTTTTTGATTTGCACATGGTGTCCCAACACGCTAGCCTGATTTTTTTACTTTCTATTTTTATCACCCTAAATAAAATGTTTACATACTCTTTCCATGTCTTGTAATGCCTCAAATGGTAGAATAGAGGATTGCATGGCCTCGGATGGGAGACTCAAAAGGATATATTTCATTAGGCAAGCTCTTTTGGCTAAGGATAAAGTTGAAGCTTTCCACTTCGCTAGCCTTAGTTTTACTAGCTCGATGATAAACCATACTTGCTCTTAGTGATCCATCCATCTCAATTTTGAACTACTAGATATTTGTCTATGTTCTGTGTTGGGGAGAAATTACTAAAACCACTAATCTTTTAAATCAATCCTTCTTACGTAGTCCCTTTTGAAAAGTTTATCTGTCTTGTTCTCATTGATCCTTCCTTCTGAAACATCATAGTATCTATCAATGTACTTGATTACAGCTTGTGTTTGGTCCAATGACACTCCTGCAAGGACATCCTTTGCAAGATATAACTTGATGTTTTCTTCCAAATTATAAAGGATTTCAGTCTCTAACTCCGTCTTGATTAATATGAGTCAATCCTTCATATAGATGACACTAATGGGGAGAGTGGATCCCTTGTCTTATCCCTTCAGAATTAAACGACTCATACAATTACCATTTAATAAGATATCAATGGATGAAATATTGCAGATGACAATATGGTCAACAAGGTTACTCAGCAAGCCAAATGGCTCTAAGGTTTCTTTTATGACACCCCAGCTGATTTCGTTATACACTTCCTCTAGGTCAACTGTGATGGGCATGTAATTTCTTCCTAATTTTCTTCTTCCTTAATAGTATGCATGATCTCCCGAGCTACTTTGATGTTGTCCATGCTAATTCCAGCATACTATTAAACTTATTTGTCGAAATTAAATGTGGAGATTCATGAGGTGGGTTTTAAGAAACCACTAGGTTGTGTTTGCTTGCAAAGGTTAATTTTAGCAATGCTAAAGTTAAAATTTAGATGAGAATATTTTTTTATTGAGAGTTGGGTATAATATGAAATAAAGTTAGTAATTGTGTTAGGATGCATGCGTGATGTATGTGATAAGTTATTATTTTGGTATGCGTATAGAATGTGAAATAATTTTTTTTTTTTTTTATTTTAAAATGCGTATGATGTGAAATATAGTAAAATTTTAATATTGAAATTTTTGTATGATGCTACATATTAGGTAAAGTTAACAATATTAATTTTAAATTGATAACCAAACACACCTTAGACGTTGTGGATAACATCTAGAATGCGGTTTCAAATAACATGAGGGATTGGTCCTTTGTGTCCTAGACGATCGCAAGTATGACGAAAAACAAATGCGCATAAGGGTGAATTAAAATCGTGAGGGAGGGGTTAATATCAATGTGCATGCTACAATTTGTCGACAATTGGACATGGCTATTGTGGGAGGAATTTTTCGTCACTCAAGTGGAGGGTTATGGGCTGCTTTATTCAAAAACTGAATTATTCCTCTATTTTGGAGGTTGAGATATGATCAATCAAGCAAGGTTTGGAGGTGGCCTGAATGAGGGGCTTCGGGAAAATTGTGTTAAGAGTCATACTGTAGTTCATCATTGTCCTTAGAGAGAAAAGGATCTCGCCTATGTTTGTAGAAGTAGTGGAAGTTATTATTTGAGATCTCCTATCAAGAAAGTGTAGACTGATGACCTATAGGGTGGTCAAGCAACAAGATCTCGGTATGAAGCTTTGTTCATTACATTCTCTGAGAATCTCTCTCGAGATTGTGAAGGAACTACTTTTCTAATGCCATGATTTGTTATTTTAGTGTTTTTTTGGTTCTAGGACCCCACACTATTCACGAAAAAGAACATACATCTCTTAATAAGTTAAAATCAAATTAAATAATTTATTTAACTAATTGACTTACTATCTAAGAAAATCTAATAAAATTATTTTTTTTCAAAATATTAAGTTCTTTTTAAAAAAAAAATTATTTGGATTGTGCATGACCATTTTAGGTGAATTCTTTTGTGCACTGGTTCATTGGCTTCATTCATGCTCTTTATGTGTTGATTTTACATTGAGTGGCCATTGAATGTAACCATTGAACGATGTTTGTTGGTACGGAAAGATCCATCATATATATACTAAATCTCTTGTAGGATAGACCTATAATTTCAGCTTGTAGCTAATGGCCCAAGAGTAACTTATCCTTTCATCCCAAGAGTAACTCTATATCCTTACGTCTCTTGCTCGCAGGCAAGCTCATTTGACTTTGTGGTGTAAGAATCAATACATATAGGTCTTTTTCTTAAACCTTATGCTAGAAATATTTAGGGGACACCAAGTTTTGGTTTGGTTGGACGGTTTTTTTTGGGTTACAGAGAAAAAATATATTGGTTTGCATGTGCATCATGTGTGGTGCGTGCATGTGTGTGGTTGGTTTGTATGCGTGCACGCAAGTGCACATGCAAGGTGCATATGCACGTGTGCATGCGCGAGTGTGGTGTGTGTTCGTTTGTGTGCAGGTGCACACGTGTGTTATTTTGAAAATCAAATTTTTCCTCTTAGGGTGAGAGGGCCATTCTAGACACACACAATTGAAGCTTCTTTAATTTTCATGATCATCAAATATAAGATCGAGATACCCTTGTTTTTATGCTTTAGTAGCTACTTATGTAGGGATAGCAATGAGGTAGTGGTGGGTGCAAGTTAGCTTAAATCTATACCAACCTCACACTTTAGATACCTATGCCTGCGCCCCTTCACATTGGGTTGGAATTTTGTCCTTCATCACGGCTCTGTGGAGAAAGTATTCCATCCTCAACCGCCCCATTTCCCTTGGTTAAGGTTTAGATGGTTAGGAGTTTTTACTTTATTTATTATATCTTAGGTAAAAAAAATTTATTTTATTGTATATTTCGAGTTAATTGAGGCGGGTTTTACTAAATCCGCACCTGCCCACAACTATGTTGGTAACAAAAGAGAAAATCTGTCTCTACCTCATGGTTTTTTTATTAAGAAAAAATATGCCCAATTCGGAGTGAGTGCGGGTGGAGCTTCATGGGGCGGGTTTGGATTGCCATTCCTAAGTAACCTATGGATTTGGTTGATATGCTTTATGATAAATTTAACTTTCATTGTGCACCTTTTAGAATGGAGATGTTTAAATGACATAGAGAACCCTTTCTATGAACTTTCTTTTATCCATTTTCTAGTGTGATCCAAACATTCAGTTTCTTTCATGGCTGTCAACTATGTGTATGTGAAATATAGGCAATTTGGACAACCTAAGTCATTAAAAAATGCATAACATTATCACATTCTTAGCCACCCGTTTTAAAGAATTTGGTGCATGCGTCATTGTTCTCTCTCTTGCCGCCTCTTTTTCTAACTACTTTTTTTATCTCTCCATCTCTCTGCTATTTCTCTCTCTTTCTATGTGTTCAAGTGTTTCTGTACCTATTCTACCATGCTTAGTCATTCTATCTATTTTCCCTGCTTCTCCATCACAATTGTGCATCTCTTTATCTGTCTCCCTCTTTTCTTCTATTCTCTCTACGCTCTAACACTTGTGCATTTGTGTCTCCCTCACTTGTGCATTTGTTTTTCTCCTCCAACTCTTAGCACCACACCCCCCCGCAACTGAAAATTAAAAACATGTAGGCATGCCCTTAATTGGCTCAGTTTGTCCTCCTGATTCAACTTCTTCATGGATTCGGGTTCAAAAAGTCTAAATCTTTGGTTTATTATATTTGGGCAAGACTGCAAAATGTTACAATTAAATACTTGTGGAACATTCAAATTGAGTTAAAGTGGTTGTCTTACAGAATTTCTTCTTTTTTGTTTTTTGTTTCAGGGACATGAACTCACAATGCATGTTTTATATCATGTACAAGCTATTATGATAATGGAATCAAATGAATATTCACCCTCTGCTGCAACAAATTATGAGAAATTTCTCTTTTCCATTGTGAGTTTTTTTTTGGAACATTTTAGTTTATTTATTACTAATACTGTTTCCGCTTTTTGCTACTTGTAAGTATCATGCATCTCATAGTATGAGCATGAATCATGTAGGCAAAAGGTTTGCTTGATGCTTTGCCAGCTTCAGATAAGTCATTTAGTAGACTTCTTGGAGAAGCTCCATTTTTGTCGGTCTCAATCTTAGAGTTGTTGGAGGACGTGTGTTGTTCAGGCGATGGTGACCGAATTACTCAGGGTCTGGCTGCTATATGGAACCTAATTTTGAGTCGTCCATCTAATCGCTTAGCTTGCTTGGACATTGTCTTGAAGGTTATCTTCTTTATTTTTCAATTTCTATTTTAGTTTGTCACACTCTGCATTTTTTGAGTGGCATAAATATTTTGTTTTATACTTCTCTGAAGTTTTTAGCGGGATTTATGAGTATAGTTGGTCTACATAGGCTAAAAGAGGTATCATTGGTCATAATTTTTGGTGAACTGTTTGGGATTTTATACTGTGTTCTTTTTTACCTTTTTTTCTGTTACATTTTAGGTATCATGTAAATAACTTAAACTTGTATTTGTCAATGACAAAACTAGACTAATCTAGCCCTGTACTTCTTTTTTAAATATTTCATTTTCCTAGGAAATGTGGATTTGGCTTAAGTCACCAAGTATTTACTACGCTGGTTGATCCAGCAAGATATACCAAATAAAATTGCATTAAGTTCTATGACTTCAAAGATTTTGGCTTAATCTTGATGGCTTTCGAACAGCTCAAAGATTTTGGCTTAATCTTGATAGCTTTTGAACGGCTGAGAACTCAATTTGGCATGACTGAATTAGAAGACGGTAGGACTTCTTCACTTTTATGGCTATAATGGTATGTATGTTATGCCTCTGTAAGTTATGGGTAACGATGAAATTTCTTGTGATTAATAGGTGTGTTGCTTAAGTTATATTGTTGTGATGTACATTGGAAATCAGTTAAATTAGTTACGTTAGTGAGGGGGATATGTTTTATAGGAAATGGATTATGCGGTTTTAGAATGTACAGAGGAGTTTGATGATGTGACATTAAAGATTAGAGGGTTGAAATCTTGTGGAAGGATCAAACTATACGGTAAAAAATAGGCATGGCTGATGTTTTGCAAATTATTCATCTTTGCAGAATACTTATATAAACCAAAGGTTGCACCAAATATAATATTGAACAAAAAGAAGACTGATGATGGATCATTTAGTTGATTTCTTATAGGACTGGTATGGATATTAGTGAGATGATTGTAAGTATTTTTGGTATAATGGAATCTTATAATTTTTTTTTTTAAAGCAGTGTTGCAGGGAGGACAGCCCGTGGTGTAGGTGTGGGGGTTAGAGGGGGTTGGAGAACCGGTGAGAAAGGCAATTATTTTGGGAACATTAAAAGGATGGCTGGTACTAGATATAGATTGGCTACGGAATCCACCATACATTCATATAGATAAGAGAGGGAAGAATTTTAGGCATTTAAAGGATGAATATCACACAAGGTGAAAGTTGGTCATCGAAGCAATTGTGTAATTTGAATAGTGATAAGAAGCTTTAGTTTTTTTTTATGCCACTTCACATTTATATACTAGTAAATTTGTATTGGTAGAATATGACATGATTGATAAAAACATAAAAATAAGGAAATATAGCTAGTACATAACAAATACTATCTAACAATTAACACTCCCCTCAATTAGGGCCATTTGTCTTCCAGAGTTTTAGTGAACATAGCAATGATTTGATCTTTAGAGCAAGTTTAGGGTGTGCAAATTATTTTTTTCCATTACAGTTTCACACACAATTGTATAGTAATTTCGGAAAGGCGTATGTTTAATCTCAATTTAGTAGTAATTTATGTTTTGTGAGAAACTTGATCAAATAGTGGTAACCTTTTTGTGTACAAGAGTAACCAAGAAAATGCATTTAACCTCCCTCGGTGAAAGCTTATTGCGGCTATACCTAAAACTTGAGAAAACTCATACATCCATAAACACTTGGTGGAAAATAAAAGAGGTTGGTCAGGAAATAATAAAAAGAAAAAATCTTCCCACATCACAAAGGGCAATGCATTTTTGATAAGAAAGCATGTTGAAGGGACGACATCATTGTTTGGATCTTTCCACATCACAAAGGACATACATTTGATAAGAAAGCATGTTGCAAGGGCATCGCCCCAAAAATACCTTGGAACATGCATTTGAATCATCCTTTTTCATTCCATATCAAGAAGATGCTTATTTTTCTTTCCAACAACACGATATTGTTGAGATGTATGGTTGCATGAGGTTTGATGTATAACAAAATAGAAAATTCATTGTTGATGAATTCCAAAGCATTATAGGTTCGAACAACACAATTATTAGGTAAAAATGTGTTTTTATTTCTTTACAAAAAGTTTGGGAAGTAGAGCTTGAAATCTTTTTTCAAGCAAATATAAAAAATGCATGGATTAACCCAACAACATTAGGTGCCTTTAACTTTTGTGGAGAAGTACAACCTAGCTTACAATGCCACTGATGGAGGATCGACGTAGAAAATCCATTACATCATTACTAGCCTCTCTGTGTCAACTTGTAATCCAAATAGTAGAGGGCTTTCACACTCTTGTTCTCCGCCAATCTTCATCATCACATGAAGATCCTAAGGCTCTGTTTGGTAATAAGAAAAAAAAGAAGATTTGGTTGAAATTTTTTGCTATTTTTGAAAAATGTGTATGATATGAAATAAAGTGAGTTGGTTATATTAAAAATTGTGTAGAATGTGAAATAAAGTTGATTGATTTATTAAGAATTGTGTTAGATATGAAATAAAGTAATTGTTTAATATTGAAATTTGTGTGGGATGAGATATAAAATAATTTTTAAAGTTTTTTTAAGATAAATTTAAGATTTTGGCTATGGCTAATTTTAGCCATGATTTTTAACTCATTGTCAAACAGAGCCTAAAAGACATAATAGGATAGGTAGAATTAAAAATAGCATCAAAATGATTTAGTGATGTGACTAATAATGTGAAGACTAACAGGAAATTTTGGAATATAAAGAGCATTCTTGAGAGGAAGAGATGAGGTCTAAATGATTCATGCGGTAAAATGATAGGTTCCATCAAGAATATAAATAAGAGAGAGAATTTGTCAACTATAAGGAGGAAAATTTTGATCATTTACCTATGATATGGGAGGTTACTTTTGAATATTATCCATGGTTTATCTTGAGAAGCAAGAAACTAAAAGTTACTTGTTGCTTGGGCCTAAGAAGTATAATGAGATGCTTGTCCCCTTTATGAACTTCTCATAATTGTCCTTGGTGAACATTAGTTCATTAGCCTCAAGGGTTGTATTCTTAGTATTATCCAAGGCAGCCGGATGTTCCCAATCAGGTTTACCATTCTTAACCTAATGCTTCTAATATATGTGGTTGGTCGTCTCACAACAAGTGCACTGTCAAAATTTGCTGGAGGAGTCGCCATTTCCCCTACTAATAGGAGTGTCAGCATTTCCTTGTTCACAACCATGACCTCGCTCAGTAGCTATGGAAGAGTTGTCAGTAAAAGGAATAATATTACATTTTCAAAAAAAAAAAGAACAATAGTTGTACAAGTCCCAGATGCACATATGACACACCATTGAGCATTGGAGGGGGATGACATGGTAACATCAGCTAATAATTGTCCACGAATATGGAAAAGGTTGTCACTTAGTCCCTATGGCAATTTGTCAACAATAAACTTGTGTTTTTGGTTCTTTTATTGCTACATTTTTGGAGGGACGAGTTGGAAGAAGCACGATATATCCCAGGTTCTTCTAAGAGATGAAAAATACTTGTTGACTGAACTATCTTCCTACTTTAGGAAAAATAACTTTTCATAGAGTTTGTAAACCCTTGAGATCTTAGATTCATATGCATACATCTCTCTTAATGAATCCTAGATCTCCTTTGCTGTATGAAGAAAAAAATGTTTGAGGCAATGTTTTGTTCCTTGCTATTGAGAAGCCATGCCATCACGTTGTAGTTCTACTATATAACAGTGTTTGGTTTATCTTGGGAACCAAGGAATAGTCAGAACTCCCGAATTCATAAGGTGTAGTTTACACCATTGAGCTTGATCATAGTACTCAAAGGCACCTTGTGATCAATGGAGGCCATGGGAATAGTCTAGTTCAAAAATGCAAATACGAAGGGACCAAGTAGGCTAGAGCACGAGAGGCTGCAGTTAGGCACAATCAAGGTGATACATTCATGTTCTATCAAAAACAAAGGTGATACAATCACGTACATACAGATTTCTTGCTCAACATGCAAGTCAGGCGAGGAATAATGTGCGATCGTTGTTTATGGTTAACTGTGTAGTGATTATTGTTCATAGAAAACATTATTGAGTTTACCATTCACATGAATTGTACCTCACCTGTTCAAAAAAAGAGTAGTACCTCGCTTAGCAATGACAATGAAGGTTCTTGTGAGCAATGGTGATGGTGGATTAAGGAATTTGCTTTGAAACCCTGTTAGAGAGAATAGGAAGTTTGCATTATATTAATAGTTATCTACCTCTAATGTTGACAGAGATTTTAAAAGGAAGTGCAACTATGGTAGCCTTATTTTTAGTAGAAAATAGGACTGCCATTTGGTAGTACACTAGTAGTACATCATTATTGGCAGGATGTGACATGATTAACACGGAAATTGAAAATAAGGAAATCTAGCTAGCACGCAAATAATCTTTTACTTATTTTCATTTGTGATTCAATGTTCTTCATGGTATTCTTTATCTTTAAAAAAGCTTTTGTTTCTTATTTTAGCTCTGATGTCTTGGAAAATATTAACTTTTTCCTTGTTAACCCACAATGAAAATGGCTGAGTAAAGATTCCTTTCCGATATAATAGAGGAAACCCTTATGAGATCGATTTTTGGTTGCAGTGTGCTGTTCATGCTAAAGATGAAGTCAGAACGAAAGCTATTCGGCTGGTATGTATCTCAAATCCTTTTGTTTCCTTTAGTTTCCTTTAGTTTCCTTTTTTTTTTGGTTTTTTTTGTTACTTCTTACTATCTCATATATGCTTTGGGTTTTTATCTGTTAATTCTTTCCATGCTGCTGCAAAATCATTCTAACGCCCTTAGGATAATATATTGTTAGGTAATCTTATTGGTTTTGTGTGCTAATTCTTTTCACTTTGTTATTTCCTTATGTTTAGGTAGTTAATAAGCTCTATTCCCTTAGCTATGCCTGTGAAAATATAGAGAATTTTGCAAAGAAAATGCTGTTATCTGCTGTTGATCATCAAGTATCAGAGTCAGATCTCAGATGTTCGAGCTCAAGTGGACAGAGAATGGAAGTAATGTACTACTTTCTAATATGGAACATGAATATCTGTACTGCATTTTTATATGCTTTTAATATTAAGGTTATTATATTATACTCAAGAGTAATTTTATCCAATTTGTTCAAGTACTACAATGTACCATGTGACAGTTATTATCCATTATTTCGACATTGTGCCCTTTGTAGAGCTTCAAAAGAATTAAATCTATGCTTACTTACATACTATCTAGTAGTGCTAGCTTCAAGTTGAGTTTGAGCGAGTCGGGGTTTTTTCGGTTCAACTTGAAATCAAAATTTTCAATTTCGAGTCCAATTCAATTTGAGTTGGGAAAATTTGTTTCAAATTCTAGTGATTTAGTTGTTCAAGTTAAAGTACCAGTCATTTGTTCCTTGCAAGTAACACGATATTTATCCACAAGTGATTTTTGGTAGTCATGTGGGTCTGGGGAGGTGAAAGGGGGGGAGGTGATAGAGAAGGAAGTTCAATGGTTCATTTAAACTAGTAAATTTAATTAAAAAAATTTAAAATATTACCAAACATTAGAAAGGGAAATATTAAACCTGTTAATAAAAAAAGATTAGATTCTTTTAGTGTTAGTCTCAATCATGAATCATATAGAAATATTATTAAATGGATGAATTTATACTGGGGAACAGAGAAGGAAGTTCATTAAACCTAGTAAATTAAATTAAAGAAAAAATAAAAAATTTCAAACAATGGAAAGCAAAATATTATCCCTCTTAACCAAAAAAAATAGAGAAATATCCTGAAATGGTAATTATTCAAGTCTCAATTAGGAATCTTGTAAAAAGATTATTACATGGATAAATTTATATCAATAACCCTCGTCATTCTAACAAAAGATTAAAACATAATGCATGTATGATCATCTTTCTTAACCTTTTTTAGACAAATAGAAATATGAAAAACGTGTTCACAAAACAATGTAAACTATTAATTTGAATATTATGGATCTTGTTTGTTGTTGTGATGTCCATGGTTCGATCTTTAAGCACATGTTTATTCAATATGAAAATTAATCCTTCAAATGATTTGATTTGGTGAATAAATGTATTTCTTTTTTGCAAAATTTCATATTATTTTTATACTAGAAAGTCTATATGTTTTATGCTTAGAAGGTTAACAATTGAAGCTATTTATTGTTTAGCCAATTAATATGTGAATATATATACCAAGGTAGAAATCTTTATTTGGATTTTATTAATCTTGAAAAAGCATATGTTCGGGTATCTCAACTATTGATCTGGAGGGCTTTTAGGTGAAAAGGTGTTTTGATAAATATATTAAAGTCTTTGAGGGTATGAATAATGGAGCGATGACAAGTTTTAGAAATGGTTGTAGAATAATTTGATAATTTTAGGCTTATGCCAATGATCAACATGGAATCCTTCAATACATATACTAGTTTTATACATGATTACAATTGTTATTCATAAAAATAAGTTTTTACATGTTATTTGCTAATGATACAATTCTTTTGGGTGATACTTAATTGGTTGCTAATAGTAGGTTAGAATATGGATAAAAACATTATAGGACAAGGATCTTAGAATTAATAGAATAATAATTGAATATATGAAGTGTAATTTAATTGGCACTAACATTTATTATTTTGAATAAGTTATGATTGATGTAAAATAATTTCTGTGTATGATAGTTTTTGGTGTCTTGATTCTATTATCCAAAGAAATTGAGATATAGATAAAAGTATAACAAATGGAATTAAAGATGTGACTCAAATGGGAAGTGATTCAGGAGTTCTATGTAATGGTATACCATGGTTTCTCAAACGCTTAATTTTCTAAAAAATATAGCAAGATAAATTTTATTATATCAATCAGTATTTATGGAATAAACTTGTATTGTTGAAATGAGAATGTTAGTATGTAATTTAATTGGTACTAAAATTTATTCTTTTGAATAAATTATGATTGATGAAAATTAATTCTTATATATGATAGTTTTTGCTATCTTGATTCTATCATCCAAAGAAATTGAGGTAGATACAAATATAACAAATGGAATTAAAGCTGTTTGACTCAAATGGGAGGCGATTCGAAAGTTCTATGTGATGGAATTCCATGGATACTCAATGTTAAATTTTCTCAGAAATATAGTGAGACTAATTTTATTATATCGATAAGTAGGGGAATAAACAAATCACTTGGAATAAAACTAGTATTGTTGAAACGAGAATGTTAAAATGATTGTGTGATAAGTATATAAAAATATAGTAAAAATGATTATATTAGAAAGCATATTGGAATAAAATTCATCATATGTACATATACACAATATAAAAAAAAGGGGTTCCATTAAAACAAAGTGGATAATATTTATATGTGAGTAAGACAATGGAGTAGGCCAAATCAACTTGGTTAAATGTTATATAAAAAGATTTAGGTAATACTATATTGGATGAGATTAATTGACAATATAGGGTTTATAAAGCCAATCCTAGATTTTTGGTAAGATGTGGCATTCGAAGATGAGAAAATTTTATCAATTCATTTATTTTTAGGAAGTAAACTATCTCTATGTATTCTTTAATTCAATAAAACTCCAAGGCTTCTTATTGCATTATCACTTAGTCCCACTACGTTGATCTTAATGGTCGAAAAACAATCTTCAAATCCTAGGCTACAAGATAACAAGTTTTTCAAGTATTTTTAATACTGTAAAACGTGAAGCTGCTCTCTGTACCTAAATTGTAATTGTATTTTTAAGGACAATTTCACTTTAATTGACCATCTTTAATTCGTATACCTTGCAGACATGTAATCCTGAAAATTCCACTAGTGTTTCTCAGAACAATGAAAATGGGGTACCGGAATCTAAATCTATGAAAGATGTCCCAAGTTCTTCAAAAAATGTTCAGCTGATGTCCTTGTCTCAGGCTCAACAAAAGGCATCATTGTTTTTTGCTCTTTGCTCTAAGGTTCTTTCAAGCTTGTTCAAATTGTATATAACATACATTAAAACATGATTTGTGGTTGAGTATTTAACACATTAGCTTTCATTTGTGTAGAAACCAAGCCTCTTCAAACTTATTTTTGACATCTATGGACATGCTCCGAAGGCTGTCAAGCAGGTGTGTCTTATTCAATAAAATCGCTTAAATGTTTTTTAATATAAAGTAAGCAAGCTTTGTAGTTCCTTATCTGATAGAGAACCGCAAATCATGACAAAATTGTTGTGTTTTTTTTTTCAATTTTCTAAAAAGTTGATCACGATACTGCGTATAATGCTAACTAGAACTTTGAAAAAAGGGTTTTTTGTCTTATTTGTTAAGATAGGTTTCTAAATGTTTTAATACAGAATAAGCAACCTCGGTAGTTTTTTATCTGAACCAAATTCATGATGAAATCTGTGTTATTTTTTATTTTTTGAAATATTGATGCATGAGTTTTGTTATGTATTAGTTACTGTATGTTATTAGGAGTATTGTTTTGTTTATTTTACATTATGGGATCAAAGGCTGTTGGTGTCCATTAATTCTATTGTTAGATCTTGGATTTACATGAATTTAGTAGTTATTATTTACAGTTATGGGAAACGTACGTTGAAGATTGAATATTTTATCTTTCATAAAATTAATTATATTTGTCCAAAAAACTGTTCATTAAACATTCAAATCATGACATTCGTTTTTTATTTGCTATTTCCTGTCATAAAGTTTCAATTTCATTAGATTTTGTGGACTTAATAGTCTTCATTAAGTCCTGAATTTTATAATATAATATTACTTTTTACATATGTAAAAAAAATATGTTGAAGATTGATTGCAGTCACTTCTTTAGATTTTTAGGTAGATTTTATATTGTTGTCTTGGATATAATAGAATCATGAGTTTAGCTTAATTTCTTCTTCACATGATTTGTGTTTTTTCGAATCATAGTAAGATAAATAAATATCTCATTTATATATTGGACACCTCAATCCATTCTTACTTTTCACTAATATAACATAAGGAAATTTGAAAACTCACCAAACTAACATCATATTCAGCAACTCTTGGAGTTTATTATTATTTAGGAATACTATCTTACTCCTTTATCGGACTAGACCATTGAATGACTTTTCATGTAGCTCTAGTTATGAACTTTGGTTGTCGCAATGACACTGCCTGAAGCAACCCACTTCTTCATAATTGTTCATGGCTTTGTTTACCTATATTGTTCAACTGAGGTTGAATCTTGGTGTAGGTGGTTGCTAGTGGCGGCATCACCCTCTCTAGGAGGGGATTGTTGTAGTTGTTTTCCAACCACGATTAAGGAGGGTTAGAAATAGTAACATTAACTTTTTACTTTCGCATCTGTTTATGATATATTATTAAATAGTAAGATTTGAGTGTCCTACATGTAAATAAGACATTTTTATGTTATATACATAATTGTCTCATCTTCTTTATATATATATATATATATATATATATATATATATTTTGATAAGTTATTTTTATAAATTTAGGATGAAGATCTTGATCTGTATTGATTGTTTCTTCCCCTTGCCATCCTTTAGAATTTGTAAGAGGGCTTAGGCTGATGTTATTTTTATTTGTTGCTTCTTGTGTTAGTTTCTCTTTTGTGGTTATATATTTTGATGTTTGATTAATAATTTAAGTTAGTGTGTTACTTACAAAATATCTAGTATTGTTGTAAAAACAATATTAGATAAGAAGAAAGCTTGATTGAATGGCTTAGATTGAAGATAAATGAGTAAATAGATGGAATGCACTAAAGAAATCAGTGAATATAGAATAATGAACTTAAGAAAGTGAGGAATAATCATGCAAAGCTTAAAAAGCAAAAGCCTAGATCAAATAGGTTCAGTGGATCAAGATTTGAAGATTTGTTTTGGGTTTCTGCTTGGGTAGAACTTGATGTAAGATCAAGCAATGAGAAGCACTCAAAATTAGCTGCATAGCACACATGAAGTGATTGACACCTTTACTTTTAGTAGCTAAACGTTTATTTGGTAACTTAAGTTGTGGAATTCCCTTCAGTAATGAAGCTTCTAAGTTTCGCTTTTCTAGTTTTTGTTGAGCACCATTAAAATAAAAATGTACTTTCAGATTCCATTTGTCTACAGATGTTCACAAGCAAAATTATGGTTCTTTTGATTTGTCATATGATTTGAATTGTGCAGTGTATTCATCGTCACGTTCCCATCCTTTTGCGAAATCTTGGTTTGTCATCTAATGTACTAAAGGATTTAATTTCAAATCCACCCGAAGGATGTGAAAATCTTATTACTTTGGTAATTTTGATGCCAATCTGTCTTTTCCCCTTTATATTGTCAAGTTTTTTTTAAAAATATTTTAAAATGTAAAGCTTAATATTTTCTTTTTTCTTGCAAGGTATTGCAAGTCACCACTGAAGAATCAGTAGCATCTGCTGATCTAATTGCAGCCGTAAAACATTTATACGAGAACAGGATGAAGGTTATTCTGTTTCTTAGACTATGCTTCTGGGACCATTTCTTAGATTATTTACAGAGCATCATTTTTTTTCTTGTAGATTTTCAAGTTTCTGTTTTAGAGTTAATACTGTTCTTAAATATTTCTAGGATGCTGCTATTCTGATCCCAATACTTTCATCTCTGTCAAAAGATGAGGTATGCTTTATAGATTTATTTGTGTTAGTAAAAGAATCCTTATGCTGTCTTGTTTTAATTGGTACAATTTTCTTTTTTTTTTTAATGTTATGGAGGATGTCTACATTGGTCATATATGCGTTGGTGATTAAGCTTCATTTGGTGTTATTGTCTGATTGTTCATTTCTCTTTTGTTGATGGAATGGTTTCTTTTCCCTAATTTAGTTTACTATTTTGATTGTTTTTTTGGTAGAAATACTATTTTGATTGTTGGTAGTAAAGTGTATAGTTGCATTTTTTGAATTTTTATCTTGAATAGTGCGCTTCCTGTGGAACTTGCTTCCATGAGAAAATTTTCTTTCAGTCTCATAATTCTTGTCTGTTTAAATAATTTTCATTCCCTAACAACTTTGACTTGGGTCTATTTGGCTAGAGGAAAAAAAACTTCGAGGAGAGATTTTTTTAATTTCTTTCAGAATGTGTATGATGAAAAATTAAATTAGTTTTATTAAAAATTGTGTAGGATATAAATTAAAGTTGATTGACGTATTAAGAATACTGTAAAATGTGAGTTAATGTGAATTTTTTAATATGGAATTTTTTAAAGAAGATGAAGCATAAAAAAGCTGTAGGACCAGATAACATCCCAATTGATGTTTGGCAGTGCTTAGGAGATGAAGGAGTTTCTTGGCTCACTAGATTGTTTAATATGATTTTGAAGACTAAAAGGATGCCAAATGAATGGAGAAAGAGTATATTAGTACCTATTTATAAGAATAAAGGCGATGTACAAAATTGTGCCAATTATAGAGGAATTAAATTAATGAGTCATACTTTAAAACTTTGGGAGAGGGTGATCGAACAAAGGTTATGCCATAATACTAAGATATCAGAGAATCAGTTTGGTTTTATGCCAGGTAGATCTACTATAGAAGCCATTCATTTACTAAGAAGTTTAATGGAGAAATTTAAGGAGAGAAAGGAAAACTTACATTTGGTTTTTATTGATTTGGAAAAAACTTATGATAAAGTCTCAAGAGAAGTACTTTGGAGAGTTTTAGAAAAGAAAGAGATTTGCACTACTTATATTCAAGTTATTAAAGACATGTATGAAGGAGCTGTTACCTCTGTTCGGACACAAGGAGGTTTGACTAAGGATTTTCCTATTACAGTTGGATTACACCAAGGCTCGGCTTTAAGTCCGTATCTTTTTGCTTTGATTATGGAAGTCATGACTGGACATATCCAAGATGAAGTGCCTTGGTGTATGCTCTTCGCAGATGATATTGTCCTTATTGAGAAAACTAAAGAGGGAGCTAAAGCGAAATTAGAGCTTTGGAGGAATGCTCTAGAATCTAAAGGTTTGCATCTCAGTAGATCAAAAACTGAATATATGGAGTGCACATTTAGTCAAGAAAGAAATACTTATATTGGAGATATGACAATTGGTGATCAAATTGTCAAGAAGAGTGAGCGCTTTAGATACCTTGGATCAATTATACAAAATGATGGCGAAATAGATAATGATGTTATTAGCAGGATTCAAGCAGGCTGGGTAAAATGGAGAAATGCTTCTGGTGTGTTATGCGATAGAAAAATCTCATCCAAAATTAAGGGTAAATTTTATAAAACTGTAGTAAGACCAGCGATGATATATGGTGCTGAATGCTGGCCTGCAAAGAAGAAACATACAAATAAAATAAATGTTGCAGAAATGAGAATGTTAAGATGGATGTGTGGATATACACGAAAGGATAGAATGAGAAATGAGTATATCCGAAAGAAAGTTGGTGTTGCACCAATTGAGGATAAACTTAAAGAAAGTCGGCTTCGATGGTTTGGACATCTAAATCGTAGGCCAATTGAAGCTCCAGTTAGAAAAATTGAGTTATTGGATTTTGCCCATGTACAAAGAGGAAGAGGGAGACCAAAGAAGACATGGCAAGAAACTATAAGGAGTGATCTTAGTTACTTAAACTTAGATAAGAATTTGGTAACTGATAGAGCGCAATGGAAACAAAGGATTCATGTAGCCGACCCCACCTAGTGGGATTAAGGCTTGGTTGTTGTTGTTGTTGTTGTTGTTGGGTAAAAGTGATTTTTTACTATGTATTATATTTTTAAATTGTTTTTCCTATTTTTTCCATGATCATGGGCCATGGCCTTTTTATCTTCCAAGCAATCATAGCCAGTCTTATTAAATGTGTTTATTTGTATTAGATGTTTATGCTGGCAATAATATAACCTTCTGATGGATTTTACACATTCATTGATGCAATGCCTTCCTATTTATTTTATTATTATGGGAAAGCAATTATGATATATAGATTCTTGTGTTATACTTTACTCATCTTGGACATGTAGTTGGTCTCCATTTATGACCATATGATAGTCTATTTTGTGATAAGACTTTTGTTGGGATGTGCAATGATTCTTGCAATTTTTCCATCAGCTTATGGTTTGAGTTATACCCATTCTTGACATGTTATATGTTGCCTTAATAATTGAAAGGTAATTTTAACAGATCATTGTTAAAAGTTACCAAATCATTATTGAACTCCAGATGTATTGGTTAATTGAGAAGAAGTAAAAGTAGCTTCTTTGACCAAAATGATGTTGGCTGTCAGATCACTCTACAATACGAGTATGCAGACTGGCTTCTGTTCTATACTAACCAGATTTACATTCAATCTTCCCGGGACAGTAGCAAGGATTTGGATTTCATATATTTAAAGTAAATTGCTGTGATGTAGGTTGTTAGTTTGGCGTAGCACATACGTGCTATGACTTGAATTTTTCAATCTTTTTTATGTCCCTGAAAAATGTTTAGTTTGAGTAACCATCTTTTTGATTGTGTTTTGAGCAAGTCTCTAGTTTTTTATTTTTATTTTTTGAAATCTGGCCTTGGTCCATGTATTTCATTTATTAACCATGGTTATAAGTACAGAAATCTCTATCCAAGGTTAGGATGGAGTTAAAATCAGCTAGGAGGATATCCTCAAAACAAGACAGCCTTGCAACTTATTCTGCGATCGTGGTTGTTTTCTGTATGTACATGGATCATTGTGTCACACTTGAATATAGACACTTCATGAACTATAACCGACAGGAGCCCTTCTACCTGACTAGTTAAAACGTGTATTTTGCTGACAGTTATAAAGGTTTTTCGTAACCTCAAGTTATGTTGAATACAATTAAATTTTTTTTATAATTGATTTTTTTTCTGTTGAAGGTTGTAATAACGACATATTTAAAAGCTCAGGATTTTGAATTGTTTTCCTAAATATTTAGTGATGTTTTAAACTTCAATTTATCCAAGAAATTATTCTTTAGGTTATCGTATTCAAGTCAGTTAAGAGAATTTTTGGCCTGTGGTTTTTCATTCAAATGTAAAATATTATGGAGGTCAGAAATTGTTGCTAATATTCTGTTACTAAATCAAGTTTGACATTGAAATTAAAAAAAAAAAAATCATGTTTGACATTTCTTGTTAGAGTCTAATTAATATCTAAACATGCATTTTTGCTCAATTGAACTCTAGCATTCTTTTTGGAAGTACCAGGTGGTTCCTAGTGGCAATGGCTCATATTATGCTAATCATAAATGCCATACAAATGAATTAGTCAGTATATGATATTAAATTTGGCCTCCAAACTCTGGGTCAAGGGCTCTGACTTCATCCCCCTCCTCCCCAACCACAATTGCAGCACCAACGCACGCCCACCATCAAACTATTTTTTAGGAGTATGAGTGTGCTTATTGTTAGTGTAGCATTATCTTTTCCTTGTGACTTTTATAGTAGATTACAATTGCTCATACACTGTTGATACTATTAAATGGAGTATTATTTATTACTGTTTCATTTGCCTAGGTGTTACCAATATTTCCACGGCTGGTTGATCTTCCGATAGAGAAATTTCAAGCTGCACTAGCGTGCATTCTTCAGGTAGGAAAAGCACCTACTGGTTGTCAAATCTTTCCAAATATCTGTTATAGTTTACCAAGTGCATACTTTTGGCTTCTGACCACTCTATTGATTGCTAAAAATTAATTATGTAAATTTGCAAGAATGGCATGCTGAAATTCACGCACTTGACCTTTGATGCTATGTTAATAAAGAATGTGTAAATGTAAGGTATACGCCTCTGACAGGTATAAGCATTTTTGTATTTTATTTGGTTTTTTTTGGCTTTTCATTGTTTCTGTTGATTCTTTCTTGCATGCAACCAAGTTGAATGATTTTGGTTGTAAGCATGTGATGCATATATGCCTTAAGTGTTAGGCTTGTCTTTTTAGATTACAGTATTGGATTGTATAGGTTAGAGTTAGTTTTAAAAGTTTAGTTTTTTTATTATTTATGTTTTGGGCTGGATTTTGGTGGTAGCTTTTTCTTTCCTTTTATTCCGTATGCTTTCCTATTGGGAAAAGCTTCAAACCATTCTATATTTTTTAGACGCTTTTATTGCTTCACATTGCTGGAGAGACTTGATATTTGCCACACAACTCTCTATTGGATGCCCTTCTTGCATGAAGTTTTGTTTTTGTTTCTTTGAATAAAGTCCTCGCTCTACATTATAAAGTTCTGAGGTTGTTTGTGATGACAGCATTATTCCTGGAACATTTCTGTTTTGCATTTGTGGCTTGGACTTCTACTGTTTCTGTTAATGCCTATCACCTACTAGAGCTTTCGGCGGGCCAAGCTTGGACAGAGGGAGTATATAGTTGGGCTGTTCTTTGGGCAGATTTTGGCCAATCACGAAGGATAAGGCCATGCCAAATTCGATTATTTTGATCTTAAGAATTTTTTCTGATTCACCAGCTTTGTTTTCAAGTTTCATATATGGTCTCCTTGGATGCAATACAACCTGTCAGTGGCCCCTCCCCCACCAATCCGATGCATTGTGCACGCCATCATTGTCAAAGTGTTATCGGCAATAATAATGACACGAAATTTAATTTGTTTATGATGTATTTGCTTGTGGTGGATTCTATACTTGCTTTTCCTATGGCAGTTGGTAGGAAACAAATATGTTTCAGCAAGGTCAATTTTATATTGCAGATTAGGGTGTTTGGCTGGCTACTTTTTTTATAGGCTTGGTTATGCGGAGCTAGGTCCCTCCTATCTTGACTATGGTAAAAAAGAGGTATCCATATAGTTATGCTAGCCTTGTTTGGCACCATCCCAAAAGGAGGTTACGAAAGAAATTTTTTTTTATTTTATAAAGTTGATAGGAAGAAAATTTATTTTAATATTGGAAAATGTGTAGGACGTGAAATAAAATTGATTTTAAGGTTAGAATTTTTGTTGAATGCGAAATAAAGTTGATTTTTAAGGTTGAAATTTGTATTAGATGTGAAATAAATTTCTTGAAATTTATAATAAATTTAAAATAATTAATAAAATATTAGTTTATCTTTTTTTGGATGGTGCCAAACAAGGCCGCGTGCTTGGTTATGCAGAGCTTGGTCCATACTCCGTAGGGTCATGCTTGATCTTTGGTGGAGTGAACGTATCTGTATAGGGAAAGTTTTCTATGAGATAAGAGCGCAATGGAAATAATGGATTCATATTGCCGACCCCATGTAGTGGGATTATGGCTTGGTTGTTATTGTTGTTGTTGTTGTGGCCTTAGCTTAGGAATATCCATTTTCAATGACCCAACTAGGATTTGAACGATGCTATTTATTACTGGAGTTCTTGATGATTTGTCTCACAGTGCTTGGGTGTGCAAGGGAAAACTGAATGGGTGCCCTTTCCACCACATAAATGAAATGTGTATGATTAAGGTTATGTACATAGGTCTTTGGGATTATTTCATATTTAAATTTAAGTTCTTAATCTACCCAGAAGCTAGCACATAAATATTATGAAGCCCCAACTTGTTAAAAAATATATGCAATTCTTGTGTGCCCCAAAGGCTTAGTTATCAAATCTATTAACTAATCATTAATACCGACAAAATCATAATGACTTTCCATGAATTGAACTTTCTTTCTGATGAAGTGGTAGTCAATTTCTATATGCTTTATCTTCTCATGAAAGGCAGGTTTGGAGGTGATGTGCATAGCCACTTTGTTTGTCAAAGGATGGCTTCATAGACTCGAATTGGCTAACCTTAACCCTCGCATCAATTGCTTGAGCTATACAAGCTCACAATCTTATGCATCATTGCTTTGTACTTTGCCTTAGCAGTAGATCTTGCCACTACATTTTATTTTTTATTATTTCATGATATTAGGTTCTCTCCTAGCAGAATACAATAGCCTGATTTAGTTCTTCAATTTTTCAAAGAACTCGACATGTCAACATCTTTATATCCTATCATGAGAAGATGGCCCTCATCACGAAATGGTAATCATTTTCCAAGTGTTGCCTTATGAACTCTCAAAGTTACATCCCAATGACTCGTAAAGTTTTCAAATTTTAGTTTGCCAACTAATATGTAATGTTATCATGGATCAAATATCAACTCCCTATGTTTGATCATATGTTTGACATTAGAATCTATAGAAGTATCAACTGGCATAGCACTCATGTTAGCTTCCTCGAGCATATCTATGACATGCTTCCTTTGTAATACACACACACACTTTAATGCCTAAAACTCATCTCAAATCCCCAAAATTTTTGGTCTTACACTATTGATGTAAATGGTCTTTTAGCTTAAGGATCTTATCAATATCATCTTCTGAGATAATGATTTCATTTACATGGATAATAGGAACTTGCCATCCAAAGTTTGATGTCTTAAGAAATATTGTGTGAACCAACACACTATGAGACATGCCAAGCTATATTTATCAAATCAAGCCCAAGGAGATTGTTTTAGAATATATAGTGACTTATTTATTTTTAGCTTAAAGATTTTATCATTGTTATCTTTTGTGATGAAGATGTGATCCACATAGACAATAAGGACCTGTCTTCCAAAGTTTGATGTCTTATGGAATATTGAGTGAACCAATACACTATGGGACATGCCAAACTAAATCAACGCTACATTATATTATCAGTTCATACCCGAAGAGATTATTTCAAAACATATAATGACTTATTCTTTATTTTGCAGACTAGCCCAGTCCCCCTTCGAGTATGCCCTGACCGGTTGCTTTATATAAACCTCCCCATCTAAGTCTCTACAGAAAAATGTATTCTTAATATCTTACTCATGTAAGTACCACTAAGACACTATCGCTAGAGTAAGATATAGATGCAATAAAGCTATCTTGACTATGGTAAAAAAGAGGTATCCATATAGTTATGCTATATATCAAAGGATAGTCCTTTGCTACATGCCTGGTCTTTTAGACAACTCGCTAAGCCATCTGGGAATATCTTTATGGTACACATCTTTCATCTTGTTGTTGACTTCTTGAGGGAGAGAAACAATGTCCCATGTGTCATTAAAGTATAATGATGGAATCATCTATTATAGCTATCGCTGCCTTAGATGGGACAATGCCTTTAATAAAGACAGAGAACAAATACCAAAGATAAGGAAGAAATGAAGGTAAAAATAACCTAAAGATAAGACAGTGTAAGATACATAATGAGACTGAGAACAAATACTAAAGATGAGGAAGAGATGAAGGTAAAAGTAACCTATAGATAAGACAACATAAGATACATAATGAGATATAGGATCACAAGTAGTGCACAAACGAGTACTATTTCAGAAGGCAACAGAAAGATCGAGAAGATTAGGTTTAGTAGAATTTGGAAATAGAGAGGTATTTGGAAAGGCAATGGTGTTTTTAGGAGTTATAATTGTCTTAAGTTGAGGTCATTGATTATATATTTGTAGTGGTTTAATTGGTGTAATAGATGGTTTTGCAAGAGAGGGTAAAGGAATATATAGGGGCACTAGAAGTGGAAGTGCCTCTGAAGTAGTCTTTGAGGTGGTGGATACACTAGTGAATAGAATGGGATAGACTCAAAGAATATCACATCGACTAAATCAAGAACTCAATGCAATTATTCCCTAACTTGAGAAATACTCTGTCGCATTATCACTATATAAGAAACCAAAGTGTGTTTTGATTTAGCACAGAAAGAAGTGAATATAGAAAATAATTTAGAATGATACTTTATTAAAAAAATCATGTCATTTGTGAATAGTCATCAATGAATGTTATAAAGTATCTAAACTTTATTTTAGAAATGGCATCGCAAGGACCACGAACATCTTACTGAACTAAAACAAATGGTGTCAAATTATGCTTATTGACATAAGGAAAGTAGATCTACAGTGCTTCTCTACTCGACATGACTCTAGACTTCTAAGACCAAAAAGTCTTTAGAATCATCTTTTATAAATTCTACAAACCAAGGTGCTCAAGATGATTGTGACTCTATAATGGACTTGGCCACAAAAGCTAAAATGGGAGTCACACTTTACTGTAGTTGTTTCAATGCTTGAGACTTATGCCTTGTGGTAATCAGCTATTCTGTTCATGAATTTTGGATACAAATAGAATCAACAGTAAATATTACAATATAGTTCAAGGATCTTATAAGTTTACTAGCTGATGACAACCTCAATATCAATTCAAAATAGAAGAACATAATAACAATAAAGGAGAGGGACCAAAACTACTAATATCTTTTATTGATTTAGATCCATCAACAACTGTGACATTGATGGGCAAGGAGGTTCTTTGTGCTAAGCGAATGATATTACCAGTCATATTCTTAGCAGCACTTGGGTCAAGAATCCAAGGACTGATACTAGCAATGTGAGAGAGAGAGGCCAAAATGTGCTCCTCGAGTCAATAAGGTTAGAGACTGAGAAGTAAGTCCTTAAGAAGATTGTAACTAAAGTAGTCTGGAGTATTCCTCAACAGGAATAGAGATGACAGATTTGATAGTGGAGAGTTGGCCTCAAAGAAGTCCCTCCTGTGTTGGAAGTTTAGAATGTCCCATCTTTCCAATGCATGTGCACTTGGGATGACCAGCTTCACTATGCCTTTCTCCATGCTCTCAACTACCAGCTCCCTTTCCCTTTGCCTCCCCTTGGTGTAGTATATGTAGTTGGGGTAGGGTAATCAAGAATAGAATTAACTATAGGGACGAACATTGTGGAAGTGCACAATATCCTTGTCTATATATCTTTATTAAAAATGGTACTAGTAGTGAATAAATAGGATTTTCATTTTTACCCTTTTGATAAATTAAATATTATAATTTTGCCACTGCCTCTCTCTCTCCTCTTTCTGTCTGCTCTCTCCTCTCTTTCTCCTGCCGCCAACTCTCCCTCGCTATCCTCTCTCTTAATTTCCATTCACCCTTCTGATAAATTAAATATTGCAATTTTGCCACTACCTCTCTCTCCTCTCTCTCTCTGCTTTCTCCTCCTCCCTCTCTCTCCTCTATGTCTCTCCTGCCGCCAACTCTCCCTCTCTATCCTCTCTCTTTATGAATTAAATATTTTCTTATTTTTGAATTAAAAAAATATTACTACACTCTCTCTGCTATCTCTCTCCTGCCGCCAACTCGATCTCCCTCTCTATTCTCTCTTTTTATGAATTAAATATTTTTTTATTTTTTATTTATTTTTGACTTAAAAAAAAATATTACAACTAATATTACAATAGAGTTCTGAAAATATTTTCAATTAATATATTATTTTTAATTTTACCTGTCTTCTCTATCTGTCCAGCTCAATAAAAAAAAAAAGATGTCAAAAAAATACAACATACATGAATTAATGGTGTCTAAAATAAAAATACAAAGTATATATTAAACATAATTAATATTATTTTAAATTTTATCTCCCCTCTCTCTCTTCAACCACCCATCTCTCCTATCTCTCTCCTCTTTTTCCATCTTTCTCTTTTTCTAACCGCCCAAATATTCTTTATTTTTTCTAAGATAATTTTCACGTAAATTAAATATTGCAATTTTGCCATTGCCTCTCTCTCTCCTTTTTCTCTCTGCTTTCTCCTCCTCCCTCTCTCTCCTCTATCTTTCTCCTGTCGCCAACTCTCCCTCTCTATCCTCTCTCTTTATGAATTAAATATTTTCTTATTTTTGAATTAAAAAAATAATACTACGCTCTCTCTGCTATCTCTCTTGTGCCACCAACTCGATCTCCCTCTTTATTCTCTCTCTTTATGAATTAAATATTTTTTTATTTTTTATTTATTTTTGACTTAAAAAATATTACAACTAATATTACAATAGAGTTATAAAAATATTTTCAATTAATATATTTTTTTTAATTTTACCCGCCTTCTCTATCTGTCCAGCTCAATAAAAATAAACAAATGTCAAAAAAATACAACATGCATGAATTAATTGGTGTCAAAAATAAAAATACAAAGTATATATTAAACATAATTAATATTATTTTAAGTTTTATCTCCCCTCTCTCTCTCTCCAACCACCCATCTCTCCTATCTCTCTCCTCTTTTTCCAGCTTTCTCTCTCTCCAACCGCCCATCTATTATTTTTAATATTCTTTATTTTTTCTGAGATAATCTTTATTATTTTTAATATTTCATATTTTGCCTTTATCTGCTTCCTATTTTCTGTCACTTTCATACTTTACAACTATCAAAATATTTATGTACAATAAATATCTGTTATTTATTGAAAATTAGACAATTCATTTACAAAAATAGATGTCAATAATTCCTCTCTTCTGTCACTTTTATACTTTACAGCTGTCTGAATATTTATGTACAATAAATATCTGTTATTTATTTAAAATTAGATAGTTCATTTAAAAAAGAAAGATATCAAAAATAAGACATACATGAATTAATAGCTATCGAAAATACTAAGTATATATTAAGGATATATTTAATTTTATACAACACACTTCAAATAAGAACAATTAAATTTCTGAAAAGTGTGAGAAGATAACATATTAAGGGAAAGCGAAGCACAAAAAGAATAGCAAGTCTATTATACATATTTTAATATATACTTCCTGCATTTTTACATATTAAAAATAATTGAGTGAAAAATATGAATTCCTTATTTTACAGTTCTTAATGTCCTAGAATATTATATCAATGACAACTTTGCATCTAGATTAAGTTAATACTAGCATTATTAGTAAAAAAATCTATTAGCATCTTAAGATATGCACTAATACTCAAAGGTACTTCTTAAACTATAATTTTGCATGGTTCCATAATAACTTGCAAGAAAATAGTTATCAGATGAATGCAAAAAAAAATNCATCTAAATTTGTGTAGAATGATTTAAAAATTTATTTATTATTATTATTGTTGTTTTTTAAATTAGTACCATTTTNAAAAAAAATCATACAAAAAGTTAATTCAAACAAAATCATATTACCAGTAGAAAGATTTCAGTGTAGAGTTCAACTACTGGGAAAATATGTTAGCACATGCCCTTAGGCCCTGTTTGGCGCGAGGACCAAAACAGGACCAAAATAGTACTAGTTTAAAAAAATAAAATAATAATAATAAATAAATATTTTAATTATTCTACATAAATTTTAATATAAAAAATAATATTTTACTTCACATACTCAATAATTTTTAATAAAAATATAAATTTTATTTCATATCTTAGATCAAAATACTCGATTTAAATATTTTAGTCTAGAATGTGAAATAAAGTTGATATTTTTATTTTAAATTATTGAGTATGTAAAGTAAAAATAATATTTTTTACATCTAAATTTGTGTAGAATGATTTAAAAATTTATTTATTATTATTATTGTTGTTTTTTAAATTAGTACCATTTTGGTCCTGTTTTGATCCTGTTTTGGTTCTCGCGCCAAACAGGACCTTAGTTTTCTTTTTCGTTTTTTCTTTTTATGACAGGTCTTTGTTTGGTAAAAATAGCTGTTAGATATGTTTTTCCTAAAAGTAATCATTTTGCATGCCAATTATACCAAACAAGGAGCTAGGGAAACCAACCATCACTTAAATCATGGCATGGCCTTAAAAAAAAAAAAAACATGACATGACATGTTCAGATTTCTTCATACACAATTGAAATGGGAGATAACATTGATTTCAATAAGTAAACTGTTAGAACATTAAAAGAAAAAGATACTCTACTAAAAAAGGACCTTATATGATTTACTTGACATATTATAATTATTTCACATTTCCTACAAGTTCAGAACAAAAATAAATAAACATCCAAAAGTACTTCAATTTCTAGACAGAAAAATACATGATTGGAGTAAACTTGAAAATATATCGTATACACCCTCCTACAATATTTTTAGCTGTATAATTGCATATTTTTATTTATTTTGCAGTACCATTAATTCAATGAAGTATAAAACCGTAATAAAACTGATATGGAGCTTCAAATTAAAATAATTTAATTTCACAGAAATCCTCAATCCAAATAAGCACCTCAATCTAGCAACTTAAATTAAATCATGTATCATACAAAAAGTATGCTGGGAGAAGCTTGATGCCCAAATTTTAGCCTTACAACGTCCTTAAATGTTGCTCATTAGTTTCGTTTTTGATATTACAACTAGCGGCATGAAATACTAGCATAGGGTCATTCCTGTGCTTCCTAAAATATATATTTTTTTCAGATTAATTTATGACCATGTTCGTGAATTGCGATACCTTCATGTTTTTATCTTACACCTTTCTAATTGCACATGCCTTTTAATTTTTCTGTTTGGCATTTGTCTGATTCATTCATCATTTCTTTCTTTTTACAGGGTTCAGCATATACTGGTCCAGCTTTAACGCCAGTTGAAGTTTTGAATGCAATTCATGACATAAATCCTGATAAGGATGGAGTTGCTCTCAAAAAAGTATCCACTAATATATATTCTTGAAAAATATTCAGATAGTGCATAATATTTTGAAGACTTCTCATGCTATTTATCTCCTGCAGATAACTGATGCTTGTACTACTTGTTTCGAGCAGCGCACAGTTTTTACCCAGCAAGTTTTGGAAAAATCCTTGAATGATTTGGTATCCGTATGGTCTTAATTTTTCTGTCGGTTTCTGCATGAGTTTTTGCTTACTTCTTGACCATGTCTTTCTAGGTTGATAAAACTCCTCTCCCACTGCTTTTGATGAGAACAGTTATTCAGACGGTTGATGCTTTTCCTAGCATGGTAGTTTCATTTCATTCTCTCGCTAGCCTCTCACTACATATATTACTATTGTTATAATATCAGTACTTGGGCTGCAAAGTTTGACTTATCCGAAACATTAGTTTCTGCAATCATAGTTTACTAGTCAGTCATTAATGTGAATGTAATCATGCCTATGCCTATATATATGCATATGAATATATATATCTATATGTATATGTATGAATATGTATGTATATGTATATGTATGTGTATACCTATATGGATGATTATGTGCTTTAGTATGTATGTATCATGTATGTATATTTGCATGTGTGTATCTCACCTTATGTTCCTTTACAGCAGTTTGATTAATGGTTTCTCTGCATTGCTGCAATCATGCATTATGAAAATAGAAAATCGAAATCAGTCTTTTATCCACACCATTTGAAGTAGTTGGACATAATTTTTATGTTTTTGAATGATGGCAACAAGTACGTAACGGTAAATCTTGTGTATGTTCCAGATGATTAGTAAGAGTATATCAAGTGAATATTCACATTTCAAAAAATCTAGTTAATAATATGACAGTGAATTGCACTTAAATTATCTCTTTGGTGCTGCCCAGAAACCTAAATTTCCAGTAATAAATATAAAACTTTATGAAGAGATTTACTGAAAGGTACTTACAAAGGAGAATTTATACATGTGAAGCCAGACCTTCACCTTCCAATCTCTATAACTAGGAGAGAAGTTGCTTATGCTTCCAGTGAAGGAAATGCTTTTCAATATATGTTTTCATGTTTTTCCCTTTGTATTTTGTTTTAGTAGAGGCATTGAAAAGTCAGTAAAATTCAAGAGTTTTGTGTATTATGTAAACGGAGAATACTATAAGGGTTGGTGGGAAATCAACATTTGAATGATAACAAAATTATAATTATTAGATTTCGTGTATCATCTTTAAAATAGTGTGAACAATTGGCCTGTTGTAGAATACAGCCGGCAGAAAATGCCAGGATAATCTATTGCGTGGCTTTTATTGGCTTTTTAAACTTGAGAAAGCTGTCTTATGCTGGTGTTATTGAATAGAATACTCATGTATTTTAACACCAGGAAAAAGTGATGGCTACTCTGTCAAGTTCTTTGTTGTGCTTTAAGCAAAAAGCTATGAAGTATGGATACGACACGGAGACATGGGGATACAATACAGTGCGATATGATGATACGATAATTTTCTAAAACACAAGACATGGGCACAATATAACCTGTCAAATATAATAATAATAAAATTAATAATTCATACTTAAAATAATACATAAAACATAGTATAAACTTAAACATTTACTTTTAAGTATAAATAACTTGTAAGTAGCACAGAAGTCGAATAGGATTAAGTGAGAACTTGAGAAAAGACGTCGACTTTGAAAAGATTTGGGATGTAGATTTAGTGTTCACTTTGCAAAATGAGAGAGAATAAGAAAAAATGTAATTTTGCTTGCCAGAACAAACAGGATGAGTATGAAAATAAAAGGTAAGAGCTCTCGGCGTTGACGATGAGAGAAGGACAGCGACGAAGCTAGAGTTCTAAACTCTTTGCGATTGGTTCATTTTCGTGAGGCTCGAGGGTAATAAGGGAGGAAGAAATTTGATTTAGCTTGGTTAGCTTAGAATTTTTACTTATATTAAGTAAAATTTTAATAATAATAAGATATAAATTTTTAGTTTTATTAGATAAAATTTAACAATAATAATTTTTTTTAAATATTACTAAAAAGAATAAAGAGGAGGTAAATGTGCCCATAGATTTTAGTCTTATATTTAATATTATTAAACGTATCCAATTCTATCTCATATGTGTCCCAGAAGCGTTCCGTGTCTCAAAAATATCATGCATCTCAAAAGTGTACTGAAAGTATCTCAAAAGTGTACTGAAAGTATCTCAAAAGTGTCATGCATTTTAGAAATATCCTAAAAGTATCCCAGAAATATCTTAAGATGTCCCAGAAGTATTCTAAGGTATACAAAGTGTCATTGCATGTCCAAAAAGTATCCTTTAATTTTTTTTAATATTATTTTATTAGGACACGACACGTGGCGTATTCCACATGGTGTCCCCGCATTTCCTCGCATGTCTCTCGGTGTCCGTGTGTCTAACACGGACACGATGTGGTTTTTTAAAGTGTCCATACTTAATAGGCAAAAAGATATGATAAACAAGAATTCGTGTTTCACTGCAAGCAAAATCTGATGAAATATTGTTGTCAGAACCAAAACCATTGTAGGTGAAAATGTGAAAAGTAAACTTGTGTTATGTTACCTGATGAAATATTGTTTGATCTCAGGTGGTTCATTAATAGGAATATTTTGTAACATTTTAAATGCATGCAAATGGAGAGAATAGCAAATATTACTTATGAAATTTGAAAATGCCTCAAAATTGTTCTAAACTATTGAGGCTTGTTATCATCCTGTATATCTGCATAAACTAACCCAAGAAAGAAGAGATGAGCTACCATGAAAAACTCTTAATAACCATAGGTACTGTTTTGTTTCAGACCAAAAAGGCCACAGAAAAAATGGTCAGCTAATGAGATTGCCGAGATTAATGCACCAAATATGAGATGTGAATTGATTTCAAATATTTGTTAATCATGGCATTCCTGCATTTGTTGTGCAGGTTGATTATGTGATGGAAATACTCTCTCGACTAGTTAGAAGACAGGTAATTTGTTGTTCCCTTTAAAGTTTGATTTTTCTTTTTCTTGTAATTTGTCAATATCCTTTTATCTTTATTCTATTCCTTTTGTTTGTTTTATTGTACTCTTATGATGCCATGAAATGAGCTTGTTGAAATCTTCGTGCCATAACTAAAATGTACTTTTTCTCTATTAATTTGTATAGGTTTAGAAAAGTCATTATCTGCCATTCTTTTTGGAGATTTTGGATTATGTTCTTTATATTCATATTAAATCCATAAAAACGACTTGCAGTACTTTAAAAAAAAAATGTAGAGTTTTTGTATTACGAGGGTTTCTAGAAATAGAAAGAATAAAGATGACAATATTTTGAGTTTCATGGCCATCCCTTTATTTGAGGTCTTCAAGTGTCCACAAAGATAGAAGTATAGAGCAGGATCACAAAATTAAAATATGATGGTTATAATGGAGTGAGATGAGGTCTGTATGATGGGAAGATGCCTATCAAGTGGAAAAATAATTTTTGTAGGACTGCTATCGAACTATGTTATGTTGTTATGGGTTTTGCAATTAAGTAATAAAATATTTTTAAAATTGATATAGTTGATATGCTAATGCTCATTGAGATGATTGGTTATACTAGAATAGACAGTATTAAAAATAATTATATCAAAGAGAGAGTGAGCATTCTTTAGTGATTGGTCATTTCGTGAAGATCGAAAATGACTTGGAATATGATCTTTTGACATGATGTTGACTCACTAGTGTTTAGAGTGAGTTGCTTTAAACAAAATTACAAAGAAATCTATATTGCTGACCCCAACTAGTTTGGGATTAAAGCTTTGATGTTGTTCTTGTGTTTTGTATGACAAATTGACAACTAGTTCCATCACTGGTAGTCCCTAATTAATTTATTGAGCTTTTAACTATATTTGATTGATTACAATCAACTTATCACTAACACAATATCAAAAAAAAAAAAAAAACACTAATCTTTAACACTATTCACCTCAATAACATTGATTATTTGTCCACTTTGTTATTACAAGCATGTGCTCTATATTTTTATCCTAATTAAATTTTTAACTATTTCTTTATCCTTCTAAGTCAAGTCTTCAAATTTCATATAGAAAATATAATTTTAAGTTTTCTTCTACGGTTTTTTTTCTTATTTTGATGATTTCATCAACGAGCCTTGCTGCAATGGTAAATTTTATTCCTTTATGACTGGAAGGTTGCAGCCCTTTATTTTTTATTTTATTTTTTTTAAAAAAAGAACATATAATAGACTACCTTGCTCTTACTCTGACAAAACTGGGAGCCTTTGGTATTGGGATGCCCTTTTTTAAAAATAACTTCCTCATAATTTTTGTTTGGTTTTTGTATTAGTCAAAATAGCAAGAACTCTACTCTGTTGTCTAATTTTCATCACAATTGGGTTAGTCCTACCACATACGTTTTAAGGAACGCCTTAGCATTAGCAAAGATTGAATTTGTTGTCATTTGATGGCATGAAAATATCATGCGGCTGGCTTAATCATCTAACATCAGTTCTCAACCTTTTTCATTCATACTAATATGAGAAAAACTAGTTTTAATCATGTAACCATTTCACCAGTTATGTTCGCATTATTTATTTCAAGCTATTATGTCATCCTTCATTATTGTAGTACATTTTGATATTTGTTATAATATTCAAAACTTTCGTGAATTGTTTCATGTATTGGTGCTACTCCTACCCTTTCTACAGTGTAACCATTTTGGTACTCTATGTTTCCTAGTTCATTGCAAATCCATCTAAATGTACTGATTTTCGCACTTATTTTTATTGTTATGGTTTCGTAAGTTCCCTGTTTTGAGATCTATTTAAGATAGCCGTCCTTTTGCTGTTGTTTAGAGTTTTGTTTTGAAGGTTTTGACTTACTGAGCAATGGACATTTCTATTCTATTTTTCTCCAACTATATGAATCCCTTTGTATATTCCTGAAATATAATCCCATTGAATTTTCTTGTTTTTAATTTTAAGTTACTAGAGTATTCTCGTGATTTTCCAGATATGGAGGATGCCTAAGTTATGGGTTGGGTTTTTGAAATGTGCATCTCAGACAATTCCTCATTCTTTTAGTGTCCTGCTGCAGGTTAGTCTTTTTCCATGGATGTCCCAATTTTAATAATTGCTCTTTACTCATTCTAACTTTTGGTTTCAGCTTCCGGCACCACAACTTGAGGGTGCATTAAATAAATACCCTGACTTGAGGGGTCATCTTGTTACTTATGCCAATCAGCAGCATATTAGTAGTACACTTCCAAGGTACTTTTCTGAGTCCTTGTTATTTCAAAAGGCTAACATCTGCCATTAAATTATTATGGTCGTTGAACTCGCACTTCTTTTAATGTTTCTCCCCTTTTAATCACATATTTTGTTATTTTATTTGTTTAGAGATGGCATTGAGTTGAGTTCATGCAAGATGACCTTACTTGGAAATTGTAGACCAAGTTTTGAGTTGACAACAGCTGATTTACCAATCTTAAATCTTGAGTAAAACATGCATTTTCTATATTATACATGTATATAGCAATATCACCTAGATGTGTATTTTCATAAACATATGCATTATGAATATGTATGTATTTACTTGCCATGAAAACTTTGATAAATATAACACATGCATTAAGTATGTCTCATGCTATATATTACATAGCATATCCATTTTATAACTCATACACTATAAAGAAGCTATTTCTCAATCTCTCGCATGTCAGAGAAGGGCGCGTTAGATACCTTTTATGTACATGCCCCGAAATTTTACTGTGTTGCACATTTGACGGTGATTTTTCTTTTTTGACTCCCATCATGCTAAATACTTGTTAATATTTGTAATCTTCCATCCCTTCCAATTCAGATTATCTTTAAATATACTATGGTTTCAGCAGACATTGCTTGCTCTATTTCAACTCCTTCACATTGCCAGAGATCATGGCATGTACGTTAATACAGCTTTTTGGCCAACCAAATACCGAGATACGATTATATACGCATACGGAATATAGACTGACTCTTTTAAGATGCTAACTTGATTGACAAAATTTGATTTGAACGCAGACTACATTATATGAACATGTACTTATTTAGTAGTTTGTAGGCAAATATGTGGTTTGTGATTCTCCTTCCTTTTATTCTCACCCGGTTCTGATTTACGATTCATACAGGCAAACTCTCAGCATTCTAGGATTTGGTGACGAACTAAAATAAGCCCCAAAGATCATTTATTGCAACTAACCATCAGATCAACGGCATATGGATCTATTACTTACAGCTTCATTGCCGGCCTTAGCTTGAAGGCGTTTGTTCTCTATGGCTGCGTTCAGCTTTCAACCATTCTCCAGGCGACACCTCTGCATTAAATGAGGATAATAATGTGCTTGGAGGCTTGAAAGCAGAGGCTTGGGTCTTCCTATGAAATCAGCCAGTTTATGCGAAGTGTAATTCATATTTTTTTTAGTGTATTGCTGTTAATTTGTATTATTTCATAAAAATGATATTGGCCTTCATTAAAAATCTACCCTCAATTTTTTTTTATTCCCCTAATATTTAAGCTATATTTAGAATCGAAGTTTTAAAACTTAAGTTGTGCCATTTAATTGAAATTTATTTGTTTTTTTGAGTTGAATTAATTCTGTCGTTATTATTGTCAATGATATACATATATAGAAGTATGAATTGAATGCGGATTTTATGTAAATGAGTTGATTTTGATAGGATTTATTTATGGAGAAATCGATAACTTATTCAGGTATAAATATTAAAGGATTTATATATAGTGAGTTGATTTTGATTTTAATTGGATTTTATTTAATGGAGTTCAAATTTAGTTATTTATAGATTAATCTGAGTGGAATTGCCGTCTCTTCAAATGGCTCTTTCTAGTAGGTTGTATAAAGGTTGGTGGTTATTCATGGAACAATTATTTGTAACAAAGTAGACAAAAAACTAACATATTTTAGGGATTAAGGGGGCGTTTGGTTTGTTGTTATCTTAGGGTCTATTTGGTTGACGGCTTCAAGCGGTTTCAAGCGGGACGAAGACGATTTAATAAAATTAATTAGCCAAATAATTCTGATTCATCTCATAAATTTGAATCCGTTTTATAAGTATGAAACGGCTTTAAGGCCACAAAGCCGAAACCATCGAAAAGGTGATTTCAGATTCGTGATTGCTTCTTTTTTTTTCTCAGATTTTTTGAAAAATATATTTGGGGATAAATTTGGTATTTTTTTAAAGTTAAAATTAAGGGATAATTAAATTTGATAAATTCAAAATTTAAAAAATAATGATAAATCATTTTTTGACTCATAGCAATATTCCTTAAATATTTCAAATTTTGATATATATTTCATGAGAATTTTAAATTAATAATATTCAAATAAATTATAAAATTTTGAATAAATATTTTTTTATTTACTTTTAT
>JAEMOT010001147.1:0-30759 GCA_019297695.1 Apostasia ramifera
CGGACCTGGAACCGGTGGAACCGGACCGGAACCGGTCCGGTCCGGTCCGGTTACCATGCCTACGTCTTATGGTATAGAACACAAACATGGGTACGACAAGGCATGCCAAATTATATAATATATATTTATGTGATTATGTAATTTTACTGTAGTTTTTACTCAATATTATGAAAACACTTAAGAAGCATGGAGATGACATGGGGACACAATACGATATGTTGGGATATACAGAAATGTCTATGCTTTTTGGTGTTCCTTTATAGTATCTTACTTATTTGCCTCCACTTTAATCAATAGCACATCTGATATGTAATGAGCTTGACAACTCAATTAAAATCTGTATTCAATGTAAGATTATGTACGTAATTTGAGAATGTATCAGCACTATTTTGTAACATTTTACTCAACATGTGGTTGTATTTGTTGTTGACAATTTGGAAATGTTATTTTTCTTTCGTTTTGTTTAGCATCACATTCTATTAGGGCTACATCTATAAAAGGGGGGAATTTTGGTTTTGTAGTATCTTTTGTTCATCGACAAAGCCATAGAGGAAGAGAAGGGAGAGTTTTGGTTTGATGACTGTTTTCTGCTTTTTTTTTGTATACTTTCTATTTAAATTATGTCAAAATTCCAGCACTTACAGTCCAGCAAATCAAATTTATCAAACTGCTTTTGCCTCTCTTGAGTCTTCCTTGCTTTGTTTTTTTCCCCGACTTCTCATTTATCCCAGAACCAGTCAGCCTTAAGCCAATTGTCAAGGGAAGGTTTGAAAATTTGTCAAGGCTCCCAACCTTGTCTAAGAGGGTAAAGGAAACTTTCTTTGACTTGCCTTTCCATAGCTAAGTTGTAAGAAACTAGATCCTCCTTTGTGTACCTTCTGTCCATCAACGCAAGTTCAAGGGTATAAAACTGCGAACACTGGCTTTCTCGCATCAAATTTGTCTTTGGCTTATGTTGTGTTCCACAAATTCTCGAGCCAAATCATGTAAAACTCAGCAGCTCATTTGTAGAGTAGACGGAATTTAAATTATAGATGTGGTACAATGCTAAATTGCACGGAGTGGCTATTCAAAATGCAGCTTTTCGACCATGCACTTGAGTTAATAATTGATCCATATTTTAAACTTGGACTTTAACCGCGAAGTTGGGTTTGCTAGTCTTGCATTAATCTAAAACTCATTCTAGGAACAACCCAGGGACTTTGTTGTTGAAATCACAGAAATGGAGCTTGTCAGCTCTCAAAGTATTAGTATCCACAACTATCTTTATTATACGAAATGTGTTTATTTATGAAAAATTGTTTATATCCTTTCACATGTGATTAAGTGAATCCAATAGGGTAACTTTTCACTGCTATCTGTTTTGTTTAGAGAATCTAGAATAAGTAGTATATATGTCTTATTTTATGAGTATTTGCTTCACAAATAGTGATTGTGCATAACTAAAACAAAAAATAATGTTTTGACTTGCATTCTGTGCTTGAGTGTCTATCTGCAGCATTATACCTTTGTTGGCTATAATGAAAGTGAAGATTGCGGGGACAGGAATCTATGAATTGTGCTTCATCCAACTAGTTAGGTGTAAATTTAGATATTTTTTGCTGATGATTTACTAAGCTTCGAATTGCCATGTCTGCATCATTTCACCTTATATATTTAAAGATTTTTTTTTATTTATTCCCTCTTTTTGGCCGAACATTCAGATAACAAATAGTTGGAGAATTTAGAGTTTCCTTCTTTATTGAAAGTGGTTGATGATGAAGTTTTGGTGTTATAATGATGGTCGTATACTTTTTTAATTATAGATTTTCCTAATTTTTTAGATGTTTTTATCTCCAAATATTGGCTTGGGTGTATCATATGTATCTCGCTTCTTGTGAATTTGTATATTGCATTGATGTCCAACTTAAAACCAAAATGATGTTCAAAAAGATATAAACTGCTTGTTGACTTTTTAAAAAGGTTTGACTATATGTGATGATAATTATATGTTGATACTTCATTTTTAACAAATTCCTGCATTTGTTTTAGTTTTGCGGATGGAGCAAGACATTATAAAGTTCATTTGTGATCCTAATGAACAGCAGCTGGAATTTCAGGACCTTCCGACTTCTTATCTGCGACTAGCTGCACATAGAGTGGCTCAGCATTATTTCCTGCAGTCAATTGCAATGCCTGATAGTATTTTGGCTGATGGATCTGGTTCTAGAATTGTAATTCGGAAAACATCTTACTGTAGATTGGCTCCCATTCGCCTTGCAGACATACCTGTTAGTTTACAACAGGAAGATGCAAACAATGCTGTGAAGATTGCAATAAAGCAGAGGCCTCAGAATAGGTCACAAGCTGGTATTGGGATGAGTACCCATTCCTCTAATTCTAATAGTCTGAAAACAGTTGAAGAAAGAAAAGAAGAGTATAATAAGGCACGGGCCCGAATTTTCAGCGGCAAAAATGGTAGTGGCACTTCCTCAAGAACCGAGGCTGAACCAATTTTACCTGATATTTTTCAAGATTGCCCACTGGTTCAATCAAAGTCTGAAGATGTACTTATTTCTGAAGTAACTGAATCGAACCTGAATAGAAGCATGAGCAACTCTTCCATTGGTAGCAGCAGAACGTTTAGGAATAGGCAAGATAAAGAGCCTATTGTTGGTAGACAGAAAACAATAAACAGAGTGGCTGTTTTTCGTGATCGAGATATGGACCGCAAGGATCCTGATTATGATAGGAGTTATGATAGGTAAGATGATATTTTCTCTAATTTCTCTGCCCTTTGTTCTGGATTTATGTGCCCTTACAATTACCCTGAAGGTAGTGTTCTGTAATATTTTTAATTAGATTTTTATTGTTTGAGTTGACCGTGGTAAGTTTCTTAGTTGATGCTTCATGCCTTGTTATTTCTTTCTCCATATGTTTCGATTCATGAAGTGGCTGATTGTCTATATTTTTTTGTTATCTGGAAGGCTTTAAATTCTTGTTCTCTTCAGGTTTTATTTGAATGTCTTTTGCTCTATGACAGGTTTTCCTGAAAATTGGATGTAAAATTGCGGTATTTTTTGCTTCGGACTTTCTGTTGTTACTGTTTGTTTGCATTTCATTTTATTTCCAAAGTTATTTGAATCCTTACCTCTCTCATCATGGACAAGAGCAATTACTACATGACTCATTCTTGCGTTGTTAAATTTGTTCTAATGGAATTAGCGTGAAATAAATAGATATTGTATCAAAAGGATATATATGGAGAAAGTTGATATTTATTTTCTATCCAATTATATTTTACATGTTATACTTTCCTGGAATGTTCTTTGCTTACTAAGATATACTCTTCAACTTTGTCTACAGCAATTTGATTCTTCAGGCGATGTAGTATTCTTTGAAACATTCTGAATTTGTTTTGTTTTTCAGGTATATGCAAAGGTTTGACCCTGGGTTTGGATTTAATAGTGGGCATTACACTATGCAGCCTTTATATGCTCCAGCAGTCAACTACAATACAGAATTTCCTCAGCTTGGATCTAATCACAGGCCTCAAATATCTATTGAACACCAACCTAGGCCAATCGCTCAACAGCTGCGGGGATCTTGGCCAACTCCATCCACATCCTCTACAATCAACTATGGTCCTCCAGAGGGCTTGATAGCACCATATAATCCTAATCATGTTGGTGCTCATCCGACATCATCTATATTTTTGCATTCTTCTCAGTTTTCTATGACCCCCCGCCCAATGCCATATCTACATTCCCATGAACATGTTCAGCCTTTTCCACAGGTACATGTTTTAATGGTTTCTCGTTTTTTTCCCAGTGCATCTGAAACCATGTGACAGTTATTATTAAGCTTTCTGATCAATTGGAGGTTGTCAATTTCTTGCGAACTTGGGAATTATTATCTATGTGAGTTGATTTATTTTTGGACACAACTGCACATATATAACACAAATAAAAGGCAATTAATAACATGTTAAACGTACAAATCCTACTATTTATATGGTATAAGACAAATTGAAGACTTTGAACTTAATTTATTCCATCTTTCTATAATTGATCCTTTATCATTTATCATGTTAGTGTTTTAGTCATAAGTACTTGCAAAAATACTTAATAATTATATTTATATAGTTTACTTAACTAAATATTTTTAGAATCTTGTAACGGAAGCTAGCTGAGGTTTTGGGTATTTAATATATAATGTTTTGTTTTTCGTTTGATGATTTTCAATTTCAAGCAAATGCTGTTAAAAGTGGTTAACAAATGTTAGTTATGCTGTGTCTATGAAGGCATTGAATGGAGCAACAATTATGAAGTTTACTATAAATTCAGTTAAGCTAGTAGAATTATATCATTATAAAGAGGGCCTAGGTCTTAATGGAGTTGGTTGTTTTGTTTTACCGACTACACACTATTGAGATTATCCCAACTTGTTGGCAGTAAGTTTTATAAGGTTGATATTAGTGTAAAGAATGGCTGGATCAGCACATTGTTTGATTAGCTGATAATCTGTAATAAGTTGTTTTGCTTTTTTTTACAGTATTGTTTTCTGTGAAGTAACTTACTTTCTTTTATTTTCGATGACTAGCTGTTAATTTTGTTCGGAATTTGAAACTCTCTCCAATCTGTTTTGGTCTGATTGTTGAAAGAAAATAACTTGCTCAAAATGAAATTGGTATGTAAATGAGCCTCATGTAAAAGGGAAAATGGTATACAGATGCACACACATGCAAATCAGTTATCAGTAAAATTACAGTTATATAATATGTAAAATAATTTGTTTAGTTCCAGATTTTAAGCTGCTCGTTGAATTATCTCGAAGATTGACTTGGAATTGAAAATTTGTGTTTGTGCCCAACTCACTTGAATATGACTCTGTTAGACCTAATTTTAGCTTATTTAGTTTTTTGGGAGTTCTACTTCCAAGGCTTTTTTCTTAAACTGAATTGATATCCAACTAATTCGGGATGCCCCGCAGTCTTATCAGCAACAATCTGAAGCAAAATTCGGTCTAGCCCGGCCCCGCTAAGGGGCCGGGAATGCCTGCACCTGCCAGCACAAGCTCGTCACTCATTTGGACGCTTGAACGGTGTGCTTCAGTCACAGAATCTTTTAGTAGCTGGCAGGAGGATTGCAGGCATAAGGAAGCTGGATCAGTTGAAGCTATGCACTTTCATAATCTGAAACTAATGGCCAGTTTCAGCTTCCTCGGCACTACTTCTTGCTTCACCGGTGCTGAAACTATGGCATCGAGTTGCATGCTTCATTGATCCCTGCTTTCAGCAGCAGGCATGTCCAGTTGCATGCTTGGTTGATCCCTGCTTTCAGAAGCAGGCATGTCCCACATGACATCGGAGGAAATGGCTTCCTACTCAAGATGCTCAAATGTCCTGAGGTTCAAAGTAAGGTTCTTGACATTAAACTGTCGCTGCATTAGTTCTCGGATTCATTCCATGTTCATCATCAGCTTTATCCAAAGTTTACCGTGTTAATTATTTTACGTCGTCTTAACTGCAACCAACCTATTTTCCGCTACTTTTTTTTTTCCCCTCTTCCTCCAATTAGAAATTTTGTCTACTTTATTGATGAGAAGCGTGTCATCTAAATGCTATCAGTAATGTTTTCTGCAGCTGCTGAATTGGGGATGCTTGTCGTATTACTCTTGTCTCCCCTACATTCGTCGACATCGCAGGTTTGCTTTCCTGTATGTACGGCAAATTCTTGGTGCTGCAGTTTTCTAACTGAATGCGGATGACGAAAGGCCCTTTTATTCTTCCGTTTACTCGACATGTGTAGTATGTATGCATAGCTTTCTTCGTTCGGTGCATTCTTTTTTTGCTTCCATGTTGGTTGGTACTTTTTTTTTTTTGTCATGCATGTATATTCCATTGTGTTGATTGCCATTCATCATTCTAAGTTTAGGCTCTCTTAACAGAACCTCCTCCTCTTCTATTTTCTGGTTCATTTTTTCCTACTCAAATTGCTAAACCAAACATCTCATACCTAAACATTGCTCATACTTCTTAAATGAATAGAATTGAGTTGTGTCAGACTACTTTCATGCTTACGGTCGTGCTAAAAATCAGAGATTAATGCTGAGCATGTTATTAAGTTTTTTTAATGACCAGATATTTACTCCTTAATTAGCAGAAACGAATTAATAGGAAATATTTAATATAATAGATAACATATTATTTTCAAATAATGAGCCATTTTGAACTAAAAGTGCACTGTAATGCTAAAGGTAATATTAATACTTACATAACTATCTGATTAAAAAAATATATAGTGACATAACTATCAAATAATAATAATAATAACATAGTAAACCTCTAACTAAGCTGGCTTATAGAACCACAGATATGGCTGAGGCTCAAAGATTGTCCAATACTCATATCGATATTTAATTTGAATTGAACTTAGTTTAAGCTTATTGACTCATGAGTTATGATCGGATTGGATTAAATTGATTTGATTCAATCTCTGTTTTTTGAAATTTAAATAATATATTTAGTTATTCATTGTTTGTAAATAAGTTGTATTAGTTGTTAAGATATTTGTTTGGTGGTTTTGTAGTTATGATTAACACAATTTTAAATGCAAGCATAAACAAATTTTTTTATAAAGAACTCAGTTGGTTCGAGTAAAACTTGGGTTAACTTGAAGTTGAAATAAATTGGTTTGAACTTTAATTGAATTGAGATGAGTTGAGTTTGGGTCATGCTTGATTTGGCTTGGGCTCAGGTGGCTCTCACCTCTACCCACAAATCATGCCACTTATTTGAGTAACTCACATAAATCTTATCTCACCTTCTTAAATGTGAGCCATTACCTCTAAAAATGTACCATTTACTATATGTATATACAAAAGTGCACCTAAATGAGGATAAAATTGAATGCTTGAAAACTTAGCCTGAGTTTGGTTAAATCTAAAATCTTGAAGGTCCAAGTAGTCGTTTGTTTTAAGTTTTAATGTAATCTGATCTAAACAATTAATAAAAAAAACACTTTTAATATACTCCAAGAGACCATGACAGATGCATGTGTTATCAGTATCAAGTTGGATGGAAATTGAGTCAACTCAAAAATGTACTTGCCACGTCCTGACTCACTAATACAGTAGATCAATAATCTTAGTCGAGGGTGATCCTAAAATATTTTATAATACTAAAAATTTTATCGAAATGATTCTACATCACTCTCAATATAGTGCATTTAATTAAAAAGAAATTCTAATCAAAATCATCTTTTAAGTTGGACGTTTTCACACCATCCCGAGTGTTGTCTAACATATACCCGAAAATTAAATAGGGTGTGAGTTTTTGCAAATTCAATTTTTGCCAACTTCAGATGCGGAATAAGAATATCATAACATATCAGTATGACACATGGAATATAATATTTCTTTTTTCTTAATAATCAATTATCATTCTGTATTTTAATGTGAAATTATCATTCTCATATTTTTTTACCTAGAAGTGCATCAGTGATTTCCCTCTCTTGGACATCACCCGGCGAACACTCTCCGCCCTCATCAGATCAACTCACCTAAAGCAACTTCCCATCCTCATTTGTTTTAGGTATACAAGCTCAATTGTACCACATCATCTCACAGAATAATAGTTTATTTTTATAGCTGTTATTTGTACTAACATTTATAATAAATATTATTTATTTCAATTCAATGTACTATCTATTAATTCACTGTATCAATAAATGAATAATAATGACAATACAAATCAGTTTAACTAGTAGAACAATAATGTATATCAACGATAGAATAACAAGACTAGAAAATATGAGTACGTCAACATAAATAGGTAATAGAATTTATGTCTAGCAATCAACAAACAAATCATATAAAGTTAATTCCCCCTATCTTAATTTAAGTTGATAGCATCTTGCTGCACAGAAATTAATCAAAATCTCTTTTTCTCTATTTTTATTATTTCACGATGTATTTCTCTGCTGTTAGCAGAGCTAACTTAATTATAATTATCTCATTCAAATTAATATAAATATATACATTTATTATATATATATATATATATATTAAAAATATTTACCTTCTCTTGTATGTACTCTTCTGCTATTTTTTGCTGCAGGATGATGCGCAGAAACAAACCATCTAATCAAACTCTCCCCTCCTTTTCTTCTTCTTTTCCAGGAGAAGTTCTCCTCCTCCTCCCTAGCACACAGCGACAGAGTGGCTTGTGCAGGAAGCAAGCCTTCAGTTCTTATCCAAATTACTAGAATAATTGCATTTTAGTCTTCATATTTTTACCTTCTTATAAATAAGTTTAAAATTATTATTTTTAAGTTTAATTTTTCTCATATAAAACTTAATTTAATTGTAGCAAATTTCACATCCTATTTCTAAGTTACATTGAATTATAAAAATCAGTTATAATATAATTTAACATATCAATTTTTTTTAATTAATTGATGCAATATTATATAACAAAATATTATAATTAAAATTTGAAATTAAAAACTTGAATATTACAATTGTCTCCTCTTTGACCCATATTCTTAGGGAGGAGAATCAGGTGGCGAACCAACTTGCCAATAAGGGTCTTCCTGACTTCCATCAACATGAAAGGTTCGAGAAGCTCAGTTATGAATATACAGAAATCCAGAATGCCGAACAAACATCTTGCTGGATGGATAGAATCATTGATTACGTGAAAAATGGGGTCCATCCCAGCAACCAGCAAAAAGCATGAAAACTGAGGCTCATTGATGATGAACTATACAGAAGATCCTATGCTAAGCCACTTATAAAATGCCTAAGGCCCGAAGAAGCTCAGGAAGTCATGAAAGTTGTTCACTAGGGAGAGTGTGGGATCCATGCCCGTAGTCGAAGTTTGGTCATGTGCATCTACGACAGTGGTCTTTTAGCCTAATATCCACAAAGTTGCTCAAACATTTGTAGAAAAGTGTCATCAGTGTCAATATTATGTTGATATGCAAAGGCAACCTGCAGGTTACCTTAGGCCTATCAATTCGTCTTGGCCCTTCGCTGTATGGGTGCTTGACTTTTTAGGGTCGATGCCTACCACTATCAGAAGCTACAAATGGGTTCTAGTTGCTGTTGCTTGCTTCACAAAGTGGATAGAGGCGAAACCTCTAGTTCAACCCACTGCTCAGAATGTCGAGAGCTTCCTATGGGAGCATTATCTACAGATATAGTGTCTCTATGGTTATCATCACAGATAATGGTGTTCCATTTGCCAATCAATTGATCCGCTACTTCTGTGGCAAGCACCAGATTAACCTTAAATATGCATTTGTCTGGCACCCACACATAAACTGACAGGTTGAGGCCGCCAACAAAAATATTCTGAACATCCTGAAAAAAGCCTGGACGGTGCCAAAACTCGCTGGCCAGATGAACTGTCACGTGCTCTCTGAGCTTACAATACTGCCCCTTTCGAAGTAACTCAGGAATCTCCTTTCTCTCTAGCCTTCGGAATGGACGTTGTCATACCTATTGGGCTGGAGCACTACTCACCCAGGGTAGAGGCAGCGGCAAACTTCGATCCCGAAAATCTACAAGCCTAGATGCTGGAGAATGATGACTCACGATGTAATAATCCGCTTAAAAAATACCTGTTAATATTCATATATATATGTTCTTCTGGATTTAATATAAGTACATTTGTCATCTAAGGACTTCAAAATAATTATTATATTAACTAAACATTCCCTGCAATCAGTTTCAATAAAATATCTATATATATTTATTTCTCATCTGCCTTCCTATCACTTTCTCACCCACCAATGGTCCCGCCTTATTAAATGTACCTCCTTAACCACCAACTTTCACCCACCAACGGTCCCGCCTTAATAAGTTCACCTCTCCCTATAAATAGGCCTCAGAACCCTCAGAAAGAATTACAATCTCTAGTTCTCCTCTGTGTCTTTAGCTCATCTTAGTACGCCTCACCTCCAGTGGCGAAACTCTGCTAGGTAAGAATTCTGGTCTTACTGAGTTTAAATTATATTTGATGATTTTTCTTGTTAACTCAATTTGATTAGTGATTAACCTGTTTAAACATATGTCGACTCACTTAACCTATATCAAACTCGATAAATTTGTGTCGACCCATTAAATCTTGAGTTAATCCTTTTAACCCAAGATAACCCGTATCGACCTGTTACATCTGAGTCAACCCGTTTGACCCGAGTCAACTTGTTTGACCCAATTCAACCCGTTTGACCCGTTTGACTCATTTGACCCATGAATTTGAACTAACTCAATTTGACCCAAGTTGACCTGGTCTGACCCATTTGAACTAGTTTAACCTATATTGATTAGTTTTGATTCACTTGACTTGTCTGACCTAATTAACCTAAATAACTTAAGTCAATATTTTTTAACTTTTAAGCCCAATAGTGATTATTCATACTGATCTTAATTAGGGAACACGTCATCCACTAGCAAACTATTACAGCCTCTAATTCAGGTAAGCAATTTTCGCTAAACTTGGGACATCGTGATTATTAAATTAAAATAACTAATATACAAAATAATATCAATTATATTCTGTGAGCTTTGTGCCGATATTCTATTGGGCTTTGTGCTGATATTCTGTTGGGCTTTGTGCCGAGATATTATATTGGATTATATTGGACCCATGTATCCTGAGATATATGATATGATAAGCTGGGATCCCGGTAGTTGACGAACCACCTTCTGGATGCGTGGCGTTGTGTCGGGAACGTACCTGCTTTCTGTTATTCTGATGTCACACTGGTGACGTATCTGCTACTTCTGTTGTCACACCAGTGACGTATATCTGTGGATTCTGATCCTTCATCATTATAAGATTTATACATATAAATATATAGGCATAGCATGAAATATGATAATATTGTAAGGTGACAAGATGATATTGCAAGATATTCTGATATTCTGATCTGTTGTTAAATTGAGCTATAAGACCTCACCTGGCCTTGGTAAGGTGGAGATCGTTTACTCGGTCTTCGTGACTGACTGTTGCATTTCAGGTAAATAATTTGCTGCAAGGAGAAGACTATAAAATCTCAAAAAAGATGTTTTCCTACATCCCGTATGGTCCCACCGATATTTACCTTTATCCAGTTTATTTGCTTTACCTCTCAGCTTTCTAACCTAAGGTTACTCTGGGTAACCTGCTTAGTGTTCGAACTTATGTAACTCTATTTTGGGATGAATAAAGATATATTTTTCTTATAATCTGTTCTGTAATTCTGACTGTTAGTCAACTCTTATTTTATGGATAAATGGTCCTTAAAAATAAGGGTGTGACAGGTTGGTATCAGAGCCTAGGTTATAAGTAACCTTAAACCTACTGAAAAACTTTCACCTAACCTATTGACTTTGTACCTTTGATTTCTGGAAAGACCCAGTTACCCGCCTTATTGAGTTTAAGATGAACCCTAACATTCCTATGGCGGCCAACCTTAACCAACTCTGATTTCTTTTTGAATGGGTTAGATACTGCCGAGGAAGTAAAATCACTCCTAATGAGGCCAAATAACGTGTACTGACTACTTTACCCTCTTATTGGGATAGAATCAAGGCCTCAATGATGGTGATTTCTCGATTGGACCCATCTACTCACTTCCTTAGTCACCATGGAAGCCTACTACCGAGATAACTGGTCTACATTCCGCCATTATGAGCTACCAAATGATTCTGTGGAGCTAGAACCAAGAAAAACTCAGATAGACTCAGACCAATTGTTGCCCATCATTCCCAAACCTTCAAGCAGCTTCTCAAAGCCAACGAACCTCGACTTAACTCTTGCAACTCCAACTCCCTGTAAGGAAACTAAGGAGACGTCAGCTCTCATCAAGAGTCCTTTTACCCAATTGAAAGAGAATCCTGAACCAAGCCTTGCCTCATCTTCAAAAATCTTAGTGTACCCAAATCCAGTTGTGGGAATTTTGCAGTCTACTTCTCTAGCGTGTAATAGTATTTTCTAAATAAAATATTAGTTTTATGTGCTTACATATATTGTTAACCAGGTGAAAATGGAATCTCAAACTAATTCTCTACCAAACCAAACTAATGAAAATCGGGAGAATAATACAATGATCTCTAGAGATGCACTGTACATGCATTTTCGAAAAGAAAAACCACCCCAGTTTGCGGGAGGTCCAGATCCTCTGGCTGCGGAGGAATGGATCGATCGATTGGAAATAATTTTTGAATTTATTGAGTGTCCTGATGACAAAAAGACTGGTTTTGCTTCTTATATGTTGACCGGTGAAGGTCGTAAATAGTGGAAGTCCCAACTCCACACAGAATTTAAATCTCTTCAACTTGTTCCTTGAAAAAGATTTCGTGATAATTTCTTCCAATAATATTTTCCTCCTGCTATCAAAGAAAAGAAATTATATGAAGCTGCATTTACTGCTCTTTTTGATTATGCACGTCATCTAGTAGCCGATCCACGAGAAAAAGCAAAAAGGTTCGAGGATGGTCTGCGAAAAGATATTCAAAAACAGATAAATGTTATGAGGATTTACGATTATGCTGAATTATATCAAAGGGCGTTGATCGCAGAACAAAATATTAATGAAGATCGGGAGTGGCGTGAAAGGAAAAAAGCGTCGTTATGAGCAAGTTAAGAGGCATGAAGGAAGTTTTGAGAAGAAAAGGAAGGAAGAAGGAATGTCAACAGATAGTGGTATGAAGTGTCAAAGTTGTGGAGGTCATCATCCTACTTTTAAGTATCGTAAGAGTACCAAAGCTTGTTTTAGATGTAGTAACAAAGATCATTTCGTAAAAGATTGTCCAATGATACCAAAGCCTGATTCAAACTCTAGGCCACAAACTCAAGCTCGGGTTTTCTCTTTATCTGACTTAGTCATCACAGGTACAATTTATTTTTCAGGATTACCTGCACAAGTATTATTTGATTCTGGGTCTACACATTCATTTATCTTGCCTGAGTTTGCAACTTCTGTAAAAATTTCATCTAAAATATTAAACACACCTTATACCGTAAATACAACTTCAGAAGAAATTTTGGCTAATAGGATAATATACCCAAACTGTAAAATATACATCGGAGATTACGTCTTTCTCGCAAACTTGATAGCCCTTGCTATAAAGGACTTTGACATATTATTAGGAATGGACTGGTTATCAATTTGACATGCTGAGATTGATTGTGCTGCCAAGAAAATAAGTTTTTCTATTCCTGAAGGAAACTTAGTCTTTTTCGAAAGAAAGAAAGATATCTTACCTATTATATCTTTTATAAAATGCCAAAAGTTGTTAAGGAAAGGATGTGAAGCTTATTTAGCTTACATTGAATCGACATCATAGAGTGAAACCAGAATAGATGGAACAAAAATTGTTAGAGAATTCACAGACGTTTTCCCAGAAGAACTTCCTGGATTACCGCCGGAGAGAGAGGTGAAATTTATTATAGATACTATTCCAGGATCTTCCCCGATATCAAAGGCGCCCTATCGAATGGCACCGAAAGAGCTAGAAGAACTGAAAAGACAATTACAAGAGATGCTAAATCTAGGATTCATTTGACCTAGTGTGTCCCCTTGGGGTGCTCCTGTATTATTTGTCAAGAAGAAAGATGACTCTTTAAGATTATGTATTAATTATCGGGAGCTGAATAAGATTACTATCAAAAACAAATACCCATTGCCTAGAATAGATGATCTTTTTGATCAGTTGAAGAATGCTAAGGTATTTTCAAAAATTGACTTACGTTCCGGTTATCATCAACTACGCATTTGATCACAAGATATTTCAAAATCTGTCTTTCGAACAAGGTATGACCATTATGAGTTGGTAGTCATGCCTTTTGGATTAACTAATGCTCCTGCAGTATTCATGGATCCTATGAATCGAATATTCCAACCTTAACTGGATAAATTTATCATTGTGTTCATCGATGACATACTTATATATTCCTCTAGTGAAGTAGAGCATGAAGAACATCTAAAAATTGTTTTGAAAATACTGAGGGATAAGAAATTGTATGCCAAACTCAGCAAATATAAATTTTGGTTACAACAAGTGGCATTTTTAAGGCATATAATTAGCTTATCTGGTATAGCTGTAGATCCATCCAAAATTGAGGCTATCACTGATCGGCCAAAGCCTACAACAATAACTGAAGTAAGAAGTTTTCTTGGTCTAGCCGAATATTACCGAAGATTCGTAGAAAGATTTTCGAGGATCGCCCTACCACTCACTCAATTAACTAAGAAGACTGTAAGATTTGAGTGGTCAAAAGCTTGCGATGAAAGTTTTCAGGAATTAAAAAGACGTCTTGTTACAGCCCCTGTCTTAACTATTCCCTCAACGTCCGAAAACTTTGTTGTTTATAGTGATGCCTCTCGAAAGGGATTAGGGTGTGTGTTGATGCAAGGTGAAAAAGTTATAGCTTACGCTTCTAGACAATTAAAGAACCATGAAATCAATTATCCTACGCATGATTTGGAACTAGCTGCGGTTATCTTTGCACTTAAAATCTGGAGGTATTATTTATACGGAACAAAATGTAAAATATTCACAGATCACAAAAGCCTAAAGTATATCTTCACTCAGAAAAAACTAAATCTAAGGCAACGAAGATGGCTAGAGTTGTTGAAAGATTATGATGTAGATATTTAATATCATCCTGGGAAAGATAATATAGTTGCGGATGCACTCAGTCGAAAATCTGCAAGTAATACTTTTACTAATCAGGAGGTACTCATTAAAGAAATAGAACAACTACAGTTAGAGACCCAAATAAGTGATGATAAAGGAATGGTAGCTCATCTTTGTGTACAACCAAATCTGCATGAAAAGTTCAAAATAGCCCAACAAGAAGATTCAAAGATTGCTAAGATAACTCAGAGCGTAATGAAAGAAGATAATCCAGAATTTATGATAGGATCTGACGGTATTCTTCGATTTCGAAATCGAATCTATATTCCTAACTCCCTAGAGCTTAAAAGGGAAATTCTTAGTGAAGCACATAGTGTGGATATTCAATCCACCCTGGAGGAACTAAAATGTATCATGACTTACGAGAGCAATTCTGGTGGCCAGGGATGAAAAATGATATTGTTAAATTCATAAGTCGTCGTTTGGATTGTCAAAGAGTTAAAAAAGAACATCAAAGACCAGGAGGATTGCTTCAACCTCTAGAAATTCCTACTTGAAAATGGGAGCATATCACTATGGATTTTGTTTATGAGTTACCAAAATTTAAAGGATGCGATGCTATCTAGGTAATCGTAGACAGATTGACAAAATCTGCCCACTTCCTACCTATCAAAATGACTCATCCTCTTGAATACTTAGCTAAATTATATATTGATGAAATAGTACGGCTTTATGGGATGCCCACATCTATTATATCAGATAGAGACCCACGTTTTGCCACAAGACTGTGGTCTAGTCTTCAAAAAGCTATGGGAACGAAACTTAGTTTCAGTACAGCATATCACCCAGAAACGGATGGACAATCAGAAAGAACAATTCAAACCCTTGAGGATATGCTGAGAGCATGTGCCATGGACTTTGTAGAAAATTGGGAAAAATATCTATCTCTAGTAGAATTTTCATATAATAATAGCTACCATGCAAGTATCAGGATGGTTGAGGCTTTATATGGGAGAAAATGTCGATCACATTTGTATTGGGATGAAGTTGGAGAAAGAAGAATGCTAGGACCCGAAATCATTGAAGTCACTTTGCAAAAGATCAAAATAATCCGAGAACGACTTCTAGCAGCCCAAAGTAGACAAAAAGCCTATGCTGACTCAAGAAGACGAGCTATTTGCTTTGAGCCTGGGGAGCATGTATTTCTGAAGGGATATCCAAGGAAGGGCATCTATCGGTTTGGTATCAAGGGCAAGCTTAAACTAAAGTATATTGGTCCCTTTGAAATCATCCGCCTAGTTGGAAGGTCAGCATATGAGCTTGCATTACCTCCAGAACTAGCGAGAATTCACAATATTTTTCATATCTCATCATTAAAAAAGTACGTAACTGATCCGAATCACATACTATAATATGAACCGCTAAACATACAACCTGATCTATTCTATGAAGAAAAGCCGGTTAAAATTCTTGATCGAAAGGAAAAGATACTTCGGAAACGAACTATTCCCATTGTGAAAGTTTTATGAAGAAATCATCTGGTAGAAGAGGCAACCTGGGAGACGAAAGAATCTATGAAGAATGAATACCCACACCTGTTCAGGTAAATTTGGGGGACCAAATTTCTTAAGTAGGGAAGGATGTAATAATCCACTTAAGAAATACCTGTTAATATTCATATATATATATATATATATGTTCTTCTGGATTTAATATAAGTACATCTATCATCTAAGGACTTCAAAATAATTGTTATATTAACTAAATATTCCCTGCAATCAATTTTAATAAAATATCTATATATATTTATTTCTTATCTGTCTTCCTCCCACTTTTTCACCCACCAACGGTTTCGCCTTATTAAATGTACCTCCTCAACTACCAACTACCACCCACCAACGGTTCCACTCTAATAAGTTCACCTCTTCCTATAAATAGGTCTTAGAACCCTCAGAAAAAATCATAACCTCTAGTTCTCCCCTGTGTCTTTAGCTCATCTTGGTACGCCCTCCAGCGACGAAACTCTGCTAGGTAAGAATTCTGGTCTTATTGAGTTTAAATTATATTTGGTGATTTTTCTTGTTAATTCAATTTGATTAGTGATTAACCTGTTTAAACATATGTCGATTCACTTAACCTATATCAAACCCGATAAATCTGTGTCGATCCATTAAATCTCGAGTTAACCCTTTTAACCCAAGATAAACCTTGTCGACCCGTTACATCTGAGTCAACCCATTTGACCCGAGTCACTCTGTTTGACCAGAGTCAACTATAACCCATGAACTTGGACTAACTCAATTTGACCCAAGTTGACCTGGTCTGACCCATTTGAACTAGTTTAGCCTATATTGACTAATTTTGATCCACTTAATTTGTCTGACCTAATTAACCTAAATAACTTAAGTCAATATTTTTTAACTTTTAAGACCAATAGTGATTATTCACACTGAACTTAATTAGGGAATATGTCATTCACTAAACTTGGGACATCGTGATTATTAAATTAAAATAACTAATATACAAAATAATATCAATTATATTCTGTGAGCTATATTCTGCATATTCTGCATGACTTTGTGCTGATATTTTGTTGGGCTTTGTGCCGAGATATTATACTGTGTTATATTGGACCCATGTATCCTGAGATATATGATGATATGATAAGCTGGGATCCCGGTGGTTGACGAACCACCTTCTGGATACGTGGCGTTGTGTCGGGAACGTACCTGCTTTCTGTTATTCTGATGTCACACTGGTGACGTATCTGCTACTTCTGTTGTCACACCAGTGACGTATATCTGTGGATTCTGATCCTTCATCATTATAAGATTTATACATATAAATATATATGCATAGCATAAAATATGATAATATTGTAAGGTGACAAGATGATATTACAAGATATTCTGATATTCTGATCTGTTGTTAAATTAAGCTATAAGACCTCACCTGGCCTTGGTAATGTGGAGGTCATTTACTCGGTCTTCGTGACTGACTGTTGCATTTCAGGTAAATAATCTGCTGCAAGGAGAAGACTACAAAATCTCAAGAAAGTTGTTTCCCTACATCCCGTATGGTCCCACCGATATTTACCTTTATCTAGTTTATTTGCTTTACCTCTCAGCTTTCTAACCTAAGGTTACTCTGGGTGACTTCCTTAGTGTTCGAACTTATGTAACTCTATTTTGAGATGAATAAAAATGTCTTTTTCTTATAATCTGTTCTGTGATTCTGACTGTTAGTCACCCCTTATTTTATGGATAAATGGTCCTTAAAAATGAGGGTGTGACACACAACAGGTTGATCTGGATCTCTTAGATCAGAAGAGGCAACTAGCTGCACTTAAACGTCTGGAGCATAAACGTCGAGTTGAGCGGTATTTTAACCGCAGGGTTAATCCCAGAAGCTTCACTTAGGGCGACTTGGTTCTTATATGACGACAGCTTGCTGGCAGCAATATGGGGGTTCCCAAGCTTGAACCAAATTGTGAAGGCTCATACATCATTCGTGAGGTTGCAGGGCCTAATGCTTACTATCTCATGACTTCTGATGACATTCAACTCCCTAGGACATGGAGCGGGGATGATCTGCAAAAGTTTTATGCTTGAGTTCTGACTTCTTTGTACATCATTAATATACTTGGAGTTCATTTGTACAGATTTATCAGGAATTCATTTGTGCAGATTTATTAGAGATTCTTTTACAATAATACACATTCAGAAATTCTTATTTGCTCATGGTTTTTTGAAAACTTATATTGTCGGTTATCGAAGTTTTGGATTCTGACACTTCAAATTATCCCGGATTCATAATTATCGCTGCAATGATTGAACATAGGCTTTTCCCTAACGCAAGACCCTTTGTTCAGATATCTTATATTCACGATTTTGATGCGAGTTTTCTTCAAATATGTTCCACTATCATAATTAAAGGGATCTTCAATCCCAACATTGATGGTGATTTATTGTAAGTATTCAAATCATTTAAAGCATGATCAGCCTATCATTCATCGTTCAGGTATCGTGCGTCAGGTATGATTGCACAACCCCAACTCTCCAACCATCGCGTCCGAGGGTTAGGCACCTCGCGGACGATGGTTTATTATTCTCACAGTATATACGGAGGTCACAACCTAGTTATGATTGGAGACAGGTGGGGCTTTCTCTCAATACTTGGAACCTCTCCATAAGCCCACAAGGCTAGCGGAGGGCCAGATGAGCCTGCTCGTAACCTTAGGGCAGTCCCTATTATCTACTCATAATACAAGTCCCTCCTAAGCAGAGTGCCTTCGCCTCCCACTAGGATCTGCCGCTCTAACGAAAGTCAGCCCATGTCTTAAGTACAAACGATCCAGTTTTTTGGCATAGGGCCATATAACCCCTCCTAGGCAGGATCTCTATTATTATTGTTACTTCTTTCCTATGTAAATATACGTAAAGGAGTATGATTTTAAATTAAATCTGGAAAAATGCTGTATTCACTCAGATCATTCATTCTAAATTTGTTGTTATGGAGAGTATTCTCACAGATTAGTTTTCATAATTAGATTATTATATCACGGTTCCAAATATATCTCATATAATCCAAAATCATTTAAGGTATCTGTTCATTTCATGCACATCATAATAAGGGGAATCACTGATGTAAGAAGCGGCTCCTAGCAGGTTTTTAGGATGACAAAGTGGCAGAAACTTCTGTCAGGCTTCTAGATAAAAATGGTATGACAATGATAGTTTCACATCAAAATATAAAATGATAATTGATTATTAAGAGAAAAAAAAAAGTCAAACTACACTCGGGATGAGTGTGAGAGCGATCTTCTTAAAAGTTGATTTTAATTAATTGCACTTTATTGAGAGCGATGTAGAATTATTTCAATAAAATTAAACTATTACAGTGCTACTATTTTTTTTAGAATGGAAATGCACAACTAGCTTTGAAGATTCTGCTCTATGAATTCAGTGAAAGAGTATTTGGTTCAATGTTATTTTGGTATTATGTAATCAAGATATCATCTTTTAACTAATAATTTTATCATCTAATAGAAATTTATTTGTAGATGTTATTAAACTAAACAATTATTTTCTCTAGATAATATAACACATCAAGATAACATTGAACCAAATGTCCCCTAAGTACAATTGGTGGTTTGACCTATTATAAAAGTAGGTCAGTTAGGTTCAAGTAAATATTTAGGGTCAATTGCATTCAGGAACTCGTGATTTTGGCCATTTTTTTTTAGAATGGCAAACCTCATTTAGTTGTCTCATTTGTAATCAGCTTATTCCATTAATATTGCCATATGTTCAGTAGCCTAATAGGGAAGAAATTTGTCTGAGAGCCAATGGGTTTCAAATTCGAATTATATTATTATTATAATTTTAAAATGGAACGGGTAATATTGTGATGCTAAGAGATAAAATTAAAAAAAAAATATTTTGGAAGTGTTTAGCTGAAATAAATTTATAATATTTTTTTAAATATACTGACGTAAAATAAGTCTCATTTAGGTTTAATTTGGACCAAAACAACAAATGTTTTTGTCCAAAGACTCAAATAACAAATGCTTGTAGGCCAAAATATGACTTCAGTAAAATCGAACACATAGGAAGTAATTAGAAGAAGTAAATTAATAAAAATAAATTATAAAATAATGATCAAAAAAATATCTAAAGATATTGTCATGATAAATTAAGTAAATTAATGAATTGACAAAAATAAAAATATTATAATGTAATAAAGTACTAAATTAAATAGTAGGAGCCGTGTTTTGTATTACTTATTGAGTTTCAGGTTTTAAGTTGAGGAAATTTTGATTTATTGGACAACTAGATTTTTATAGTAAATTAAAATTTTAAATTATGATCAATTAATTAATTAATTATTAGGATTATATAATAATTTTTTAATTTAAATATAAGATACGTAAATAAATTTTTTAAGTTTAATGAGTTCTCACCAACATAAAATCTGTTTATATGGTTTATATATTGAATAATTTATGAAAAATTAAAATTATAAGTTATTTAAATAATTTGTTAATCTAATATCTATTTTTTTAACTTATTATCTCAATTAATAATATAATATTTATTACATGAAATTCGAGATTAAAAATAAATTAAAAAAATCTTAAGTGCTGTAAGTTAAAAGAAAAATCCCCCCTGATTCCCATGTGGCTCCGCCACTTGTTAGAAGGACATTTTATACGACAATTTTTGTTGTGAATATCAAACATTAGTGGCTGGTTTTTTGCACGTGGAAAATGTGAAAGACATGGGTAGATTTATTTTTGTCTCTTACGTGAAATATGCACGTTTTCCAAATGCGGTAAGATGGACGAAGGCAGCAAGAACATTAAATTTGTTGACTTTAATTTTTCAAAGAAAATTAATGACTATCAGTTATTACATCACATCCTCCACTTTTCCTACATATTTAACGTAATTAAAAAAATGTATATATTTTTTAAATTTTTTTGCAACGGTTTTTTCATTGAAATTTTTTAACTGTTTTAGCATGACGTAAATCAGAAAAAATTATATTGATATGCTATAGACATAGTTCTAAATTATGTTGTTCTATTTTTAAAAATAATTTTAGTTGTGCAAATTAAGAAGCTTCCGCAAAATAAAATTTGTGATTTTCTTAAATTTGAAATTGAAATTAAAATGCATAATCTCATGAATAATCTCACACTAATTATTAATTTTACTTGATTTGATATATTAAAAAATTATATAGTTTATATTATCAATAAATTAATAAATAAAGACTATATTATATATTATATTCAATTAAATGCATGGCATAATAAAAGAAAAAAAAATAACATACAAGATGTTTTAATGAATTTATAAGCATACATTTTGACTAGAAAATAATTTTTAAGGCTTCAAAAATTATATATATGTATATATGTATGTACATGATTTATTACAATAAAAATTATACTTGAAATAATAGTAATTATATTTAAATTTGCATGGAATATAAAAATAATTTTTATATTAAAATTTATATTGAAGTTGAAAACAATTTGAAGTCATAAAATCTATATTTTATTAAAATTTATGTGATGTGTATATAAAATTAATTTTTATATTTTAAATTGATGTTGAAAAAAGTTTTCATGCCATAAAATTGACGTACGCAACGGTGCCTAAAATCAAAAGAGAGTTGACCAAAAGAGAGTAAAAAATTTTTTTTTTTTTTAAAAAAAAGATAATATTAGGCAGGCAGGTGAGCTACAGCTGTGCGCTGCCCACCGACGGCTGGGCACGTGACCGGCCAACCCAAACCCGGCCGACATCGCCGGCAGCCGCCGCCTCTCACGCGCATTACCTGTCGGCCCGGTCGCTGTCGACCGATTCGCTGGCCCAGGCCGGTAAAACGGCATGAATAGAGTAGGTAGGCCTGCTCCTGGACCGGGTCGCACCACCGGCTTCAGCCAAGCCAGGCCATCTTCTGCTTACTTTGCCTCCCCTATTTTTTTTACATGTTGGTCTAAACATTTAGAATTATTACTTTTAGATCCTTAAAATAATATACTTTTTCATATATCAGTTCAAAGATTTAAACTTATAGCATTTAAGTTCTTAAATTTAATAATTTGTTATCATTTAGTCCTCTTTATTATAGTGTTTTATATATATGATTCAAATTAAATGCAACATTATATAGAACCTTCTCTAACAGCAGCTCAAGCTGAGCAGCAGCTCAAGCCGAACAGCAGCTCAAGTCGAACAACAGCTCAAGCCTAACAACAGCTCAAGCCTAACTGCACCTCAAGTCGAGCAGCAGCTCAAGCCGAGCAGCCCAAGCCTAACAGCAACTCAAGCCGAACAGCCCAAGCCTAACCGCAGCTCAAGCCGAACAGCATCTCAAAGAGATATCACCAGCGTACTCTCCGTACTACTATATCAACTCAATATTTAAGATAACATGAGAACCTACTCTCTAATCGTCCTTTGCAGGAATAGGTATTAAATATGCCAGATCGTACCTATTATGTTCCCTCTTCTCCAAGTTATAAATAAGCAGGAGGAGGAGAAGCTAAAGGGGGATTTCTCTCTCTGGGGACCCTTCCTCTCTCTCTGGTTGAGCTGCCCCTCTCTATCTATTCCTCTCTTGTACTTATTCAATCTCCATTTAGAGATCAAGCTTTGTAAGAGGAGATTCGATTAGTGGATTCAAATCGCCTAGACGACGTCGTGATTTTTCCCCCGGACACTCGGATTTTCACGTAAAAATTACCGTCTCATTTCTCTCTGTTGTGGCATATTTTTTTACATCAGCAATAACAAAAAGACTATACAGCAATAAGTCATTAATTTTGAGAATCCATGCATTGGGATACAAAATTCGTGGACTAGTGCACAAAATTTACGACCTTAAAGATCTAAATTTTATCATTAAAAATCTATGGATCAACTCACAAAAATTTTAAAATCTGAAAAGCATATGTGTAATTTATTTCATTTCTTTTTTAAAGTTGTGATAAGTGTTAAAGATTAAAAATTTATATGTAATTTATCCTATTTCTTATTTAGAATTGTAAGTGCAAGACGGCTTATTTTTTATTTACATTGTTATCAAAAATCATGTGTCACATATGAGAGTATTTGATTAGTCAATAACACAATAAAAATAGAGTAGCCATTAATCATCTTTAAAGAAATTAATGGGCTTTTAGTTTAATATTATTTTAATATTATATAATATTATTTTTAAAAATAATATTTTAAATTAATGATATGTATAAATAATTTTATAAAATATTATAAAATTTTTCAATTCTAAAAATAATACTTTTGAAATATCATTCTACGATATTAAATAAATAGATATTTGATTTAATATTATCTAGATATTATTTCATATTATCTAAAAAAATAATTATTTAATTTTATAATATGTATAGATAAATTCTAAAAAATTATAGGATTATCACGCAAAACATAATATCTAGATATCATAAAATTTATATTACATAACATAATATCAATATAACATTTTTTAAATTCATAATTAATTTCTTAATTACTCATATATTATATTATTTCAAGTTAAATTTTATCTTTTTATAACGTCTCTAATCTTACCAAATGCACTTTCTTATTAAAAAAAATTATATTAAAATTTTTTTATTATAATATTTATCAAGAGATTTATGTTTTATATTAAAAATTATTTATTAGATTTAACCAATTCCAAATCCAATCCTAACCCAATGACTCAGATTTAAATTAAGTTTATAGATACACAGGTCGAATCTAATATATATGATGAAATCAATTTTACGTAGATCATGTACATAATAAGTATAAAATCAAATCAAATCGATATGTACAGCCGTACAACTGTCTAATACTAGGACTGTACATGAAAAATATTATAGAAACATTGCGCGAAATATCAAATTTCATTTTACATCATATATAAATTCTAGCTTTAAACTTCAACTTACTTCACATTTTACATATTTTTTAATAAAAAAAAATCAATATTATTTTACATCTATTATAATATTTAATAATAAAATAATTTATTTTATATTATAATATTACAATAATATTTCTTTTTAAAAATTTTAAATGTTTCTAAAATATATTTGAATTAAATAAAGAAGTTAAGATTAAACGAATTTTCTTTTATATATATATGTATTCATTTTAGTATTTTTTACTGAAATTTTTTTTAGTATTTATCCAAAGACGGGACCAGAGTCAACAAGATAAATTATTTGTCATTTATGTCTATCCAAGTGGGGATATATATGTATTATTGGACATGTGCTGAATTTGTCTATATATATATATATATAATGTTATACCCAAAGTTTTAAAAATCGGACCGGACCGGACGGTTCAATCGGTCGAACTATGAACCGGTCAGCCAACCGGTCCGATTTAATTTTATAACCAGATCCGCTTAAAACCGGCCAGAATCGGTCTAAACCGCGGTTCAACCGGTGAATCGGTACGATTGGATCGGTTGAGTTTAAAATTAAAAAAAAAAACTTTCTTAAACTCTGGGTCCCTAACTCAGGCTCCGTTCTGCGGCCTCTACCCACGCGACAGACACAAACTCGCGATTTGTCTTGCCTCGCACTCTCCTCTTCAGCCCCCATCCTTTCGAAATGATTTAGTAATTTAGTAATATAAAATAATAAAATAATTTAGTATTTTAATATTGATAAAGCATACATTTGTTTAGATCTTTTAATGATGTACTAAATATTATACTCAATTTGTGATTTGCGAATATTTTGTTGGGTTATTGTTATTTCGATTTGCTTGAAATTATTTAGGTTATTGACATGAGATATTATTTGTTAAATTCAATTATTAAACATTCATTTTATGTCTAATTATTGTGTTGATGTGTGAATAATAGATATCTTAACTATATTTATATTATATTTTTTTAGTTTTTTTAATTTTTACTTCATCCCGGTTCGACCACGGTTCAACCATTGAACCTTGAACCTTTCAGTCTACCGGTTCTGAAATCGGTCCGGTTTTCAAAACCTTGATTATACTATTATATAATATATATATATATATATATATGTATATATATATGTATATGTATATATGTATGTATATGTATATATGTATGTATATGTATATATGTATATATATGTAGGTATATAGATAGATATATTTATGTTTATGTATTTAAATGTAATGCTATTTGTAGGATTTAAAAGCTAAAATGGTTTTTAAGTATAAATATCAACATAAATTAATATGCATGAAGTTTAAAGTATATATTCACTGAGAAGGAATTAAATCTAAGACAACGAAGATGGCTAGAGTTGTTGAAAGATTATGATGTAGATATTCAATATCATCCGAAAAAAGCTAATGTAGTTGCGGATGCACTCAGTCGAAAATCTGCAAGTAATGCTTTTACTAATCAGGAGGCACTCATTAAAGAAATAGAACAACTACGGTTAGAGACCCGAATAAGTGATAATAAAGGAATGGTAGCTCATCTTTGTGTACAACTAAATCTACATGAAAAGATCAAAAAAGCCCAGCAAGAAGATTCAGAGATTGCTAAGATAACTCAGAGCATAATGAAAGAAGATACTTTAAAATTTATGATAGGATCTGACGGTATTCTTCAATTTCAAAATCGAATCTGTATTCCTAACTCCCGGGAGCTTAAAAGGGAAATTCTTAGTGAAGCACATAGTGCGGGATATTCAATCCACCCTGGAGGAACTAAAATATATCACGACTTACGAGAATAATTCTGGTGGCCAGGGATGAAGAATGATATTATTAAATTCATAAGTCGTTGTTTAGTTCGCCAAAGAGTTAAAATAGAACATCAAAGATTAGGAAGATTGCTTCAACCTTTAGAGATCCCTACTTGGAAATGGGAGCATATCACTATGGATTTTGTTTGTGAGTTACCAAAATCTAAAGGATAAGATGCTATCTGGGTAATCGTAGACAGATTGACAAAATCAGCTCACTTCCTACCTATCAAAATGACTCATCCTCTTGAATACTTGGCTAAATTATATATTGATGAAATAGTACGGCTTCATAGGGTGCCCACATCTATTATATCAGATAGAGACCCATGTTTTACCTCAAGACTGTGGTCTAGTCTTCAAAAAGCTATGGGAACGAAACTTAGTTTCAGTACAGCATATCACCCAGAAACGGATGGACAATCAGAAAGAACAATTCAAACCCTTGAGGATATGCTGAGAGCATGTGCCATGGACTTTGGAGAAAATTGGGAAAAATATCTATCTCTAGTAGAATTTTCATATAATAATAGCTACCATGCAAGTATCAGGATGGTTGAGGCTTTATATGGGAGAAAATGTCGATCACATTTGTATTGGGATGAAGTTGGAGAAAGAAGAATGCTAGGACCCGAAATCATTGAAGTCACTTTGCAAAAGATCAAAATAATCCGAGAACGACTTCTAGCAGCCCAAAGTAGACAAAAAGCCTATGCTGACTCAAGAAGACGAGCTATTTGCTTTGAGCCTGGGGAGCATGTATTTCTGAAGGTATCTCCAAGGAAGGGCATCTATCGGTTTGGTATCAAGGGCAAGCTTAAACCAAAGTACATTGGTCCTTTTGAAATAATCCGCCTGGTTGGAAGGTCAGCATATGAGCTTGCATTACCTCCAGAACTAGCGGGAATTCACAATATTTTTCATATTTCATCATTAAGAAAGTACGTGGCTCATCCAAATCATGTACTAAAATATGAACCGCTAAACATACAACCTGATCTATCCTATGAAAAAAAGCCGGTTAAAATTCTTGATCAAAAGGAAAAGATACTTCGGAAACGGACTATTCCTATTGTAAAAGTTTTATGGAGAAATCATCTGGTAGAAGAAGCAACTTGGGAGACGGAAGAATCGACGAAGAATGAATACCCACATCTATTCAGGTAAATTTGGGGGACCAAATTTCTTAAGTAGGGAATGAAATAATAATCCGTTAATATTCATATATATATATATTTTTCTGGATTTAATATTAGTACATCTGTTATCTGAAGACTTCAAAATAATTGTTATATTAACTAAACGTTCCCTGCCGTCAATTCAATAAAATATCCATATATTTATTTTTCCTCTGACTTTCTCCCACTTTCTCACCTACCAACGGTCCCGCCTTATTAAATTCACTTTCCCAACCACCAACTACTACCCGCCAACGGTCCCGCCCTAATAAGTTCACTTCCCCCTATAAATAGGCCTCAGAACCCTCAGTAAGAATCACAACCTCTAAATCTCCTCTGAGTTTTTAGCTCATCTTGGTGCACCTTTCCTCCAGCGACGAGGCTCTGTTAGGTACGAATGCTAGTCTTACTAATTACATTTGGTAATTTTTGTCTTGTTAACTTCATTTGACTAGTGCTTAACCTGTTTAAACATATGTCGACCCACTTAACCCATTTTGACCCAAGATAACCCGTGTCAACCCGTTACATGTGAGTTAACCCATTACATCTGAGTTAACCCATGTCGACCCGTTACATGTGAGTTAACCCGTTACATCTGAGTTAACCCGTTTGACCCGCTTTGACCTATTTGACCCGTTTGACCTGCTTTGACCCGTTTGACCCGCTTTGACCCACTTTGACCCGTTTCACCCAGTTTGACCTGTTTTACCCATTTTGACTCGTTTGACCCGAGTTAACCTAATTTGACCTATATTGACCAGTTTTTAGCCACTTGATTTATCTGACCTACTTAAGTCAATATTTTTTTTTTAACTTTTAAAGCCCAATAGTGATTATTCACACTGAACTTAATCAGGGAACACGTCATCCACCAGCAAACTATTACAACCTCTAATTCAGGTAAGCGATTTTCACTGAACTTAGGACATCGTGATTATTAAATTAAAATAACTTATTTACAAAATGATATCAATTATATTCTGTGAGCTATATTCTACATATTCTGCATATTCTGTTTGGCTTTATGCCGATACTCTGTTTGGCTTTATGCCGATAATCTGTTGGGCTTTATGCCGAAATATTATACTGGGTTACACTAGACCCATGTATTCTGAGATATACAATGATATGATAAGCTGGGATCCCGGTGGTTGACGAACCACCTTCTAGACGCATGGCGTCGTGTGGGGGACGTACTTGCATCCTGTTATTCTGATGTCACGCTGGTGACGTATTCTGATGAATCTGTTGTCACACTGGTGATGAACCTGTTTAATCTGATGTTACACTAGTGACGTATACATGTGGTTCGGATTCCTCTTCATTATAAGATTTATACATTTTAACATATATGCAAAGTATGAAACATAATAATATTTTGAGGTGATAAGTTGATATTACACGTTATCTGATATTCTGGTCTGTTGTTAAATTGAGCTATAAGACCACACCTGGCCTATGGTAAGGTGGAGGTCGTTTACTCGGTCTTTGTGACTGACTGTTATTTTTTAGATAAATAATTTATTGCCAGGAGAAGACTGCAAAATCCCAGAAAAGATATTTCCCTACATCCCGTATGGTCCCACCAATATTTACCATTTTCTAGTTTATTTGCTTTACCTCTTAGCTTTCTAACCTAAGGTTACTCTGGGTGACCTGCTTAGTGTTCGAACTTATGTAACCTTGTTTTGAGATGAATAAAGATATCTTTTTCTTGTAATCTGTTCTGTGATTCTAACTGTAAGTCCCCCCTTATTTTATGGATATTTAGTCCTTAAAAATGAGGATGTGATAAATATGGTATCAGAGCCGACCTCCCGCAGTACGATGTGGTTCGAGGACGAACCAGGCGAAAGCTGGTGGGCCTGTGACGCCTGTGGCCGAAGAGGGCGGGGAGTGACGCCGGGTGATGTCCTAAGAGAAAGGAATCACTGAGGCAAAGTACGGCTCCTGGCAGGCTTCTAGGCCAAATAATGAGTGGTGAGAGGGGCGCAGGAATGAATCGTCCCACATCGAAAAGGGAGGGAGATCCTGAGCTGTATAAGTAGATAACGTGATCTTAAATAGTAGAGGCATTTTTTGGGGCAAAACTGTGAGGCTAATGATGGAAAACTTCGTAGTTAAGCGTGCTTGGGCTGGAGTAGTAATGGGATGGGTGACCTCCTGGGAAGTACTCAAGCACGCAGTTTTTCTAAAGCCAAAGCGGACAATATCTCTACAATGAGATCACGGGATGTTTCACACAAGGCTAGCGGAGGGCCAGAAGAGCCTGCTCGTAACCTTAGGGCAGTCCCTATTATCTACTCATGATACAGGTCCCTTCTAAGCAGAGTGCATTCTCTTCCCACTAGGATCTGCCACTCTAACGGAAGTCAGCCCATGTCTTAAGTACAGACGATCTAGTTTTTTTGGTATAGGGCCAGATATTCCCTCCTAGGCAAGATCTCTACTATTATTGTTACTTCTTTCGTATGCAAACATACGTAAAGGAGTACGATTTTACATTAAATCAGGAAAAATGCTCTATTCACTCAGATCATTCATTCTAAATTTGTTGTTATGGAGAGTATTCTCACAGATTGGTTTTCATAATTAGATTATTATATCACGGTTCCAAATATATCTCATATAATTCAGAATCATTTAAGGTACCTGTTCATTTCATATACATCATAATAAGGGGAATCACTGATGTAAGGAGCGGCTCCTAGCAAGCTTTTAGGATGACAAAGTGGCAGAAACTTCTGTCAGGCTTCTAGATAAAAATGGTATGACAATGATAGTTTCACATCAAAATATAAAATGATAATTGATTATTAAGAAAAAAAAGTCAAACTACACTCGGGATGAGTGTGAGAGCGATCTTCTTAAAAGTTGACTTTAATTAATATTTTATTTTAATTAATTGCACTTTATTGAGAGCGATGTAGAATTATTTTAATAAAATTAAATTATTACAGTGCTACTATTTTTTTTAGAATGGAAATGCACAACTAGCTTTGAAGATTCTGCTCTATGAATTCAGTGAAAGAGCATTTGGTTCAATGTTATTTTGGTATTATGTAATCAAGATATCATCTTTTGACTAATAATTTTATCATCTAATAGAAATTTGTTTGTAGATGTCATTAAACTAAATAATTATTTTCTCTAGATAATATAACACATCAAGATGAAATTGAACCAAATTATTTGTCATTTATGTCTATCCAAGTGGGGATATGTATGATTGGACATGTGCTGAATTTGTCTATATATATATATATATATATATATATATATAATGTTATACGCAAAGTTTTAAAAATCGGACCGTACCGGACGGTTCAATCGGTCGAACTATGAACCGGTCAGCCAACCGGTCCGGTTTAATTTTATAACCAGATCCGCTTAAAACCGGCCAGAACCGGTCTAAACCGCGGTTCAACCGGTGAACCGGTACGATTGGATCGGTTGAGTTTAAAATTAAAAAAAAAAACTTTCTTAAACTCTGGGTCCCTAACTCAGCCTCCGTTCTGCGGCCTCTACCCACGCGACAGACACAAACTCGCGATTTGTCTTGCCTCGCACTCTCCTCTTCAGCCCTCATCCTTTCGAAATGATTTAGTAATTTAGTAATATAAAATGATGAAATAATTTAGTATTTTAATATTGATAAAGCATACATTTGTTTAGATCTTTTAATGATGTACT
>JAEMOT010001147.1:30819-91203 GCA_019297695.1 Apostasia ramifera
TTTAGTTTTTTAATTTTTACTTCATCCCGATTCGACCCCGATTCAACCATTGAACCTTGAACCTTTCAGTCTACCGGTTCTTAAGCCGGTCCGGTTTTCAAAACCTTGATTATACTATTATATAATATATATATATATATATATATATATATATGTACGTATATGTATATATGTACGTATATGTAGGTATATAGATAGATATATTTATGTTTATGTATTTAAATGTAATGCTATTTGTAGAATTTAAAAGCTAAAATGGTTTTTAAGTTACGTTAGGTTCAACCTTATGATAATGTTATACTATTTTAAAATTTTGAATATTTACCTTAAAGATATATTTAAATTATAAAAAATTAATTATCTGAGATTTATTGAGAATATTTAGGTTTATATTTAGATAATTTTTTGTCATATTTATGTAATTTATGGTCATTTTATCTAATAAAAATTTGAGAAAATGATAGTAAATAATTATAATGGCAATTTTATATAATCGGCATCTTTGCTTTCTAAAGTTGAATTGTAATAAAAAAAAAAAAAAGAGAGAGTGATTTGCACTTGGGGGGCTTCAGCTAAGAGAGATTCACGCAATTCAATTCATCCAAAGAATATTCATATAATATTAGTGTAATTCTTGTTAAAATAATATTCACATAAAATCTCAATGATTATTTTCATTTACATAAATAATATAATAAAAATTATTAATTTATTACTTTAAAATAATATTAATATGACTTAAGATTGAGTAATATCTAGATGTCATGATTTCTAAAAAAATATTTATGCTTGAAAATAATTAAGCAATATTTATGCTTGAAAATAATTAAGCATGCCATCAACATCTTAATATATAGTAGGACGTGGGAATATATATCTTGACAATATTTTTTTATTTTTTTTAGATAAAATTAGATAATATTAAATTAAATATTTCATTACTGTATTTCTCTCAAAACATATATTTCATATTCTAAAATATGACAAAAAATTTTAGTGCACATAAGTCACACTTTAATCAAGTTAATTATATTATGTTACTTATAAGAGAATGTGTTATAAAGATATATATATGTATTTATTTGTTTGCTTCAATATTTCATAAATTAATTTAGTGAGTAGCTTCAATATTTATTTACAATCATATTAGAGTCATTAGAAAGTCAGCAGCAGCAATACTAGCTTCAGAAATGTCCTTCAAATAAAATAAGCTTTTGGACTTCCAGCTCTTCATTGAATATTGTTACTGTAATAATTTAAATTCTTCAATTATTTGTTGAAAATAATCATATTAGTAATAATATAATAGACATAATTACAAATAAATTACCAAAAAATTAGAAAATAAAAAGATAAAATGCTTTCAATTTTTTGAATCAACAGTTTGCCTTTTTTGCATTAATAATCCAAAAGCATCTAAGATAGAATCTGTAATCCAAGCTGCATGTAATAGCTCTTCTATTTCTTGACGATTCACCATTATAAGTCCTTGGCTTAATATGACTGAGCTCCTGTCATTTAGAATATATTAAGAAATATATTAATCTTATAAAATTATATAACAGTACTCACATATTTTTCATATGCACCAGTACTTAATCTATAAAAGAAGCTTTATCTGCTCCAATCTTTAGCTTCCCTAGATAATTTAAATTTGGCTGTAAACTCTCAGTCTTTTTAGGAGTATTAGAGTCATATACCAGTACTATCTCTTCTATATCCACCTTTTTTGATACTTCATTACCGTTTAATTTTTTTCTAGTATATATTTTAATATTTTCTTTTTCAACTTCTTTATATACTTGTGCCTCTTCTGTTATTACTTTCAGAACAACTTCTATATCTTTCTATATCCTATTATTAAATAAGATAATATTTTAACTTGTTAATTTTTAACATTACTTATGCATAATGAGCAGAAAAATAATGGTAGATGCATATCAACATAAATTAATATGCATGAAGCTTAATTGGTCTAATGTGCAAATTGGAAATGTAAATTAATAATTGTGTAAATAATTTATTCAAATAAAAAAATTTGAAAACAAAAGAGAACAAAAGAGGAAGTGGGCTTAGAAGGCAAGTGTGTGACTCCCACATGCCACATGCATGATGCAAAGCTCTTATCCAAGGTGAGAAGGAGACAAATGGAGGCTTGGGGTAGTGACAAGTTAGTGGTGAGGTCCTCATTGGATGTCATTTTTGTGAGATATTAATAATTCATCAAAAAAGATTGATGATGATAAGTACAAGGCATGCATAATCAAAAAAGAAAAAACTATTTTTAAAAAAATTATTTCCTTATTTTATTGCTCCACTTGAGCTCTCTAGAATTAATATATATCAGTTTCAAATGATGGAGCAAATTAATATATGAAATTAATTTCTTATCCACATATTTTCATGCATTTAGTGAATAACTTAAGTTGACATTTACAATTGACTGGAGTGATAATAAGTTATTTGGATCGACTCGCTAGCCGATGGCTTAAGTTGGATTCGAGTTTCCTCCTAATGAACGCGAAAAATTTATATTTGTGTTATCTTGATATTTGAGTTTACGAGATGTCTTTGATGTTTAAGTATTGAAATGTGTATGGAGATCATGTTTGTACATCAATTAAATAATATTGTGTTAGAAGATAAGTAGGTGAAGCAAATGATCTATTATCCTGGAAGATAGTACACTTGCCTCTACTAGATGGAGAAGATAGAAATCGTAAGAAGCAGCGCAATGACTTAACCTGATGTCGTGCTCCACCATTGTATGTTTAGAGTATCTCGCACTAGGAACTCCTTTAGATCTAGGATTATTTCACTGTTATTCCTTATTTATTGCTATTGTGCTTCTTTTTTGTGACTATTTCAACATAATTTTTTACAATTTCTTAGATCCTATGTATGCTCTTGTTCATCATAATGCTCATATTACCCTATGTATGTCGTTAATATTTACACTTGGTTTAATTAGGACAAGTTGATCTTAATCTTTAATTTTTTGAAATGCATGTGATATATGTGAATGTTTATAGTATTTATGATATAAGCACGATGAGTGTTATAAGCATGATCATTTCTTGATCCAATTTAATGTTAGAGACCACCCTAGCACAAGGCACAAATAACAGGAATTTTAAAACAAGCCACCAACACCCCCTTCCTATTCTCTCAAATTTTCATATTAAGTAGTTCACGTCTAATTTTTTAGGTCTGTTTAAAATTTTACGTATCAGCAGTCATTATCATTATTAAAAAATATGTTAAAATAATTTTGACATAATGAGTAGCGAATCACTAGTTTAGTCGTTATATATATTTCCCTGATTAATTTATGAAAACTAATAAATCCTTAGTCAGCAATCGATTGTGTATGCATTAGCAATTGAAGAACTTTCGCTAATGTCTTGGTTTCCTATGATGTCTAAATGAATGAATTGTTATTTGCTGACTCTTGTAATACCGTAAGAACCAAAAAACAATTCTTATAATAACATAGGACGTCAAATGTGCTAAAATTCGATAATGCCAAAATATATACATAAATACTTTAAAAAGATATGAGCCAAATTACTTTATCTAACTGAAAATAAAGAATGTTATAGTCTTTTTAGTACCACACTAATAGTATATATTGTCAACTAATTGAAGAAGACATAGCTTAATATTGTCCTTAATTAAGGAGAGTTATTCATCCCACTAGTTGTTATAGAGTATGACAAATTTCTTCTCTAGCTATGACAAAACAAATCCACTAGTAAGTTTTGGTCAATTAATATAGTACGTTATTTTACAAATTTCTCTTATAAATTTCTATAAAAATAAGAAAATAAGAAAAGGCTGAGCGAAAAAGAAAACATAAGATGTTCTCAATTTATGAAGAAGAGAAGATAAATTTCAATACTTTTATGAGAAGGAATGAGTAATCTAAAAAACAAATCACTGGAAAGTTCTTAGACTCGACAATCCGATTGAGCTTGTAGTTGACGATAAAACGATGACTAATTAGCGATTGGCTTGTAAGTGAGTGCTAGACATCCAACTAATTAATTAGTAATATATGCGCTCACTTAGTCATCGCATTAATTTCAATCACTAGCATGTTTATTTGTAAAATTTAATTTTTAATTAGGTTCAAATTAAACTTGAATAAAAATATTTTTTATTAAAAATTATGAATAATATTAAATAAAATTAGTTATTATATTAAAACATATGAGAAATGTGATATAAATTAGTTATTATTTTAATATATGTGTAGGATGTGAAATAAATTAATTATGTGATGTAATATGACTGTTTAAAATTAAACTGTTGTTCTATTTTTAATCATGAATTATGCTCACAACAACTGTATTGCATCTCTAATCAAATGCTAGATAGTATCAATTAGGAAGAAAAAGTCGGTCCACCAGCTTTTCATTGACTGATATCTCGACTGTTAAAATTGTTCCTTAAAGTATTGTTTGGTCCTCACACTATTTTGGCTATGTAAAAGAGTAAAATAGTTATTTCATTATAAAAAATTAAAAAATATTAAATTAATTCTATCACAATTTATATAATTTTTAATATAAAAAATTTATTTTATTTCACATCATATATTATTTAAAATACACTAATTAATTTTATTTTACATTCTGCATAATTTTTAACATAATTATTTATCTAATTAATCTTTCTCATTACTGTATCTAATTAATCTTTCTCACTTAATTTTAAGCCATGAAAAACAGATTATGTGATAAAACTAAGGCCCCATTTATTTGGCCGTTAAAAATTAACCTGATTTAATTTTAATCAAGCATATCACATCACACATAAAATTTAATATTAAAAATTAATTTTATTTCACATCCCACACACATTACTAAAATAATAACTAACTTATATCACATCCCTCACATATCCCAACATAATAACTAACTTTATATTACATCCCTCATATATCCCAACATAATAACTAATTTTATTTTACATCATTTATAATTTTTAATAAAAAAATATCTCTATCCAAATTTAATTTTAACCTTCTTAAATTTAATTTTGTAAACAAACAGCCCTAAGATATTATTCAACTCCATCTTTCTGTACTTAAAGTCTTATATATTAATATATTTATTAATTTAATCAACTTAAAATATATATAGTTGCACGTTTTGATCTAGTTATTAAAAATAAAAATAAAAAATTAATAATCCAAGGAGAAGACTGCAATATAGCTATGTATCTATTTTTTTTTTTGCTATGTGTCTATTTGACTATATATTATAAAAAAAATAAAATACTAAACCAATTGAATTAATAAAGATTTTCATATAATACTGTGCTAGCTTAATTAAGATTAGATTAGTGATAAAAATTTCGAGTGACAAAAGATTTCGATATGATTGACATAGTGAAGCCAATTGAATTAATAAAAATTTTGATATATATAAACTAGTGTTGCCTCAAGATTGAATTAATCGATTTGATCGATTCGTTCTTATTTCAATCTACACTTCGATTCAATTTTTAATAACCTTCGAGCCAAAGTTAATACTTAAATTATAAATACTTTTAAGCCGATCGATGTATCAATATACGATGAATAATTTAGTCATAATGAACATAAATCAACTGATTTATATTGGACGGGATTAATGTCAAGGAATACTAATGAAATTTTTTTTATTGACGTGATGAGATGTGATTTTTGTTTTCAATTTAATTTGATGAGATACAATGTATCATGTGATATTACTACGAATATAGAAATTCAAAACATGCATCTAATATAATTATATATAAAAAAAAGAAAGTCAAAATAATGTATATTATACATATATATATTTATTTATTTATTTATAAAAAAAATATTTATTTGTGCATTACATGCATGCCATGGATATCTTTATCATATATATGCATTAGTAATAGTAAACGAAATAATTATTTTATACAAATTATTTTTATAGGCCAAATTAAATTAAACCAAATGTGAAGGAGGTTGAAAACTTAACTAATTTTTAAAAGAACAACTCATAAAAGTTATAAATTAAAGACTTCTCTTGAATCAAACTCCAGAACTTTTATTTCTTTTATTTAATTAACTTATTGCATGGCCTTATATATATATATATATATATATATATATGTATGTATGTATAGTTGACCTTAGAAGTGTAAATTAATTTGATTAAAATTAGGATATTCTTTTTTATTCTATTTCTCCCACATACCTATAATTAATATCATCTTTTCTTTTTTCCTTTTACATTAACAAGAATAATAACAATAATTAGAATTTAAAATTATCTCAACATTTATTGAACCGGATTAATATCTTGTCTATTCAGTATATCAAATATGACGATTAACCAGACAGCGCACCAGAGGACAGAATTAGAAATGCAAGGCTGCATTTATTCATATAGTATAAAAAATGATTATATTATAAGTCAGTATAAAACATGCAAATATTATGATTTATATATTTAAAATAATTTTAGTGTTTTGTTATTTAAAAAAATAATTTATATTTATGATGCACAGCACATGCATGGCAGCTGATCTGGCCTAATTTTATGCCACGTGATCATAAAATTATCCAGATGTTGGTAATCCAAGTGACACGTACTGATTTTAAATTTCATTAAACTTTGATCAATTTCACTAATTTAATTTCAATTTTTAATTAAAATTCTCATATTTTTAAATAAAAACCTGTAGTTTTTAATCAAAAATTAAATATCATGATATGCATAGAAATTAGAAAAATTGAAACTGATAAAATTATTGAAATGATGTAAACTAATCTATTTTTAATTTGCGAGTAAAGTTAAAATCGAAATTGAATTTTAAAATTTTAATCCATAGCTTAAAAATATTGGATATCATGATTTTTTTTTATAACAATCTGAGAATTTTGTTTCTGATTGATGGTGTATAAAGCAAGGGTGTTAATATGGATTGAAGATCGAAAATCGATCGAAAATTGAATCGATTTTAGATCGAATCGAAATCGAGTCTATCTAAATGAGCCGACTAACAAGCCAAAAGTTCAGCTCGGTAATAATTTTGAGCTGATTTTGAGCCAGGGTAAGCTCGGATCGATTCAGCTCGAAATTGGCTCGAATTAAAATATATTTTATATTATAATAGGTATATATTATATGTATATAATATAAAATATATATATATATATATATATATATACATTATAAACAAAGCCGATCTCGAGCCGGGTAAGCTCAACTCGATCCGGCTCGAGATCGGCTCAAAAAAAATTGAGATTTGATTCATTTTCGAGCCGGCTCGAAAATGAATCAAATCTCAATTTTTTTTGAGCCGATCTCGAGCCGGGTAAGCTCAACTCGATCCGGCTCGAGATCGGCTCAAAAAAAATTGAGATTTGATTCATTTTCGAGCCGGCTCGAAAATGAATCAAATCTCAATTTTTTTTGAGCCGATCTCGAGCCGGGTAAGCTCAACTCGATCCGGCTCGAGATCGGCTCAAAAAAAATTGAGATTTGATTCATTTTCGAGCCGGCTCGAAAATGAATCAAATCTCAATTTTTTTTGAGCCGATCTCGAGCCGGGTAAGCTCAACTCGATCCGGCTCGAGATCGGCTCAAAAAAAATTGAGATTTGATTCATTTTCGAGCCGGCTCGAAAATGAATCAAATCTCAATTTTTTTTGAGCCGATCTCGAGCCGGGTAAGCTCAACTCGATCCGGCTCGAGATCGGCTCAAAAAAAATTGAGATTTGATTCATTTTCGAGCCGGCTCGAAAATGAATCAAATCTCAATTTTTTTTGAGCCGATCTCGAGCCGGGTAAGCTCAACTCGATCCGGCTCGAGATCGGCTCAAAAAAAATTGAGATTTGATTCATTTTCGAGCCGGCTCGAAAATGAATCAAATCTCAATTTTTTTTGAGCCGATCTCGAGCCGGGTAAGCTCAACTCGATCCGGCTCGAGATCGGCTCAAAAAAAATTGAGATTTGATTCATTTTCGAGCCGGCTCGAAAATGAATCAAATCTCAATTTTTTTTGAGCCGATCTCGAGCCGGGTAAGCTCAACTCGATCCGGCTCGAGATCGGCTCAAAAAAAATTGAGATTTGATTCATTTTCGAGCCGGCTCGAAAATGAATCAAATCTCAATTTTTTTTGAGCCGATCTCGAGCCGGGTAAGCTCAACTCGATCCGGCTCGAGATCGGCTCAAAAAAAATTGAGATTTGATTCATTTTCGAGCCGGCTCGAAAATGAATCAAATCTCAATTTTTTTTGAGCCGATCTCGAGCCGGGTAAGCTCAACTCGATCCGGCTCGAGATCGGCTCAAAAAAAATTGAGATTTGATTCATTTTCGAGCCGGCTCGAAAATGAATCAAATCTCAATTTTTTTTGAGCCGATCTCGAGCCGGGTAAGCTCAACTCGATCCGGCTCGAGATCGGCTCAAAAAAAATTGAGATTTGATTCATTTTCGAGCCGGCTCGAAAATGAATCAAATCTCAATTTTTTTTGAGCCGATCTCGAGCCGGGTAAGCTCAACTCGATCCGGCTCGAGATCGGCTCAAAAAAAATTGAGATTTGATTCATTTTCGAGCCGGCTCGAAAATGAATCAAATCTCAATTTTTTTTGAGCCGATCTCGAGCCGGGTAAGCTCAACTCGATCCGGCTCGAGATCGGCTCAAAAAAAATTGAGATTTGATTCATTTTCGAGCCGGCTCGAAAATGAATCAAATCTCAATTTTTTTTGAGCCGATCTCGAGCCGGGTAAGCTCAACTCGATCCGGCTCGAGATCGGCTCAAAAAAAATTGAGATTTGATTCATTTTCGAGCCGGCTCGAAAATGAATCAAATCTCAATTTTTTTTGAGCCGATCTCGAGCCGGGTAAGCTCAACTCGATCCGGCTCGAGATCGGCTCAAAAAAAATTGAGATTTGATTCATTTTCGAGCCGGCTCGAAAATGAATCAAATCTCAATTTTTTTTGAGCCGATCTCGAGCCGGGTAAGCTCAACTCGATCCGGCTCGAGATCGGCTCAAAAAAAATTGAGATTTGATTCATTTTCGAGCCGGCTCGAAAATGAATCAAATCTCAATTTTTTTTGAGCCGATCTCGAGCCGGGTAAGCTCAACTCGATCCGGCTCGAGATCGGCTCAAAAAAAATTGAGATTTGATTCATTTTCGAGCCGGCTCGAAAATGAATCAAATCTCAATTTTTTTTGAGCCGATCTCGAGCCGGGTAAGCTCAACTCGATCCGGCTCGAGATCGGCTCAAAAAAAATTGAGATTTGATTCATTTTCGAGCCGGCTCGAAAATGAATCAAATCTCAATTTTTTTTGAGCCGATCTCGAGCCGGGTAAGCTCAACTCGATCCGGCTCGAGATCGGCTCAAAAAAAATTGAGATTTGATTCATTTTCGAGCCGGCTCGAAAATGAATCAAATCTCAATTTTTTTTGAGCCGATCTCGAGCCGGGTAAGCTCAACTCGATCCGGCTCGAGATCGGCTCAAAAAAAATTGAGATTTGATTCATTTTCGAGCCGGCTCGAAAATGAATCAAATCTCAATTTTTTTTGAGCCGATCTCGAGCCGGGTAAGCTCAACTCGATCCGGCTCGAGATCGGCTCAAAAAAAATTGAGATTTGATTCATTTTCGAGCCGGCTCGAAAATGAATCAAATCTCAATTTTTTTTGAGCCGATCTCGAGCCGGGTAAGCTCAACTCGATCCGGCTCGAGATCGGCTCAAAAAAAATTGAGATTTGATTCATTTTCGAGCCGGCTCGAAAATGAATCAAATCTCAATTTTTTTTGAGCCGATCTCGAGCCGGGTAAGCTCAACTCGATCCGGCTCGAGATCGGCTCAAAAAAAATTGAGATTTGATTCATTTTCGAGCCGGCTCGAAAATGAATCAAATCTCAATTTTTTTTGAGCCGATCTCGAGCCGGGTAAGCTCAACTCGATCCGGCTCGAGATCGGCTCAAAAAAAATTGAGATTTGATTCATTTTCGAGCCGGCTCGAAAATGAATCAAATCTCAATTTTTTTTGAGCCGATCTCGAGCCGGGTAAGCTCAACTCGATCCGGCTCGAGATCGGCTCAAAAAAAATTGAGATTTGATTCATTTTCGAGCCGGCTCGAAAATGAATCAAATCTCAATTTTTTTTGAGCCGATCTCGAGCCGGGTAAGCTCAACTCGATCCGGCTCGAGATCGGCTCAAAAAAAATTGAGATTTGATTCATTTTCGAGCCGGCTCGAAAATGAATCAAATCTCAATTTTTTTTGAGCCGATCTCGAGCCGGGTAAGCTCAACTCGATCCGGCTCGAGATCGGCTCAAAAAAAATTGAGATTTGATTCATTTTCGAGCCGGCTCGAAAATGAATCAAATCTCAATTTTTTTTGAGCCGATCTCGAGCCGGGTAAGCTCAACTCGATCCGGCTCGAGATCGGCTCAAAAAAAATTGAGATTTGATTCATTTTCGAGCCGGCTCGAAAATGAATCAAATCTCAATTTTTTTTGAGCCGATCTCGAGCCGGGTAAGCTCAACTCGATCCGGCTCGAGATCGGCTCAAAAAAAATTGAGATTTGATTCATTTTCGAGCCGGCTCGAAAATGAATCAAATCTCAATTTTTTTTGAGCCGATCTCGAGCCGGGTAAGCTCAACTCGATCCGGCTCGAGATCGGCTCAAAAAAAATTGAGATTTGATTCATTTTCGAGCCGGCTCGAAAATGAATCAAATCTCAATTTTTTTTGAGCCGATCTCGAGCCGGGTAAGCTCAACTCGATCCGGCTCGAGATCGGCTCAAAAAAAATTGAGATTTGATTCATTTTCGAGCCGGCTCGAAAATGAATCAAATCTCAATTTTTTTTGAGCCGATCTCGAGCCGGGTAAGCTCAACTCGATCCGGCTCGAGATCGGCTCAAAAAAAATTGAGATTTGATTCATTTTCGAGCCGGCTCGAAAATGAATAGAAATTGGCTCGAAGTCGAATGGAATCGACTCAAGCCGGCTCGAAGTCGAACCCAATTGAGCTCGAGTCGATTGAAATGTGATCAATCCGACTTCGAGCCAGTATTGGCTCGGCTCGAAATCGGATCGGTAACAACCCTAGTATAAAGTAAATTTGAATGTCTAAGATTAATTGTAACTCTAATTAAAGATGTGTTCCCCATTAAATCTATGAAAGTAAATAAATTAGTATATTAAATTACGCAGACGCAAATATATATACATATATATAATAAATTGTATTGTAATTTATCTCAAATCTTAAAAAATGAATATTAAAAGAAATTAAAAGAATAAATGTAAAATAAAATAAAATCAAATAAATATATATATATATATATAGTCTTCAGTTTTATTTTCAAAACGTGTCCTACAATTACGGAAGCACGCACCATCTAATTAATTCTTGAAAATATTATATAGTTAATATAATTTCTTTAATTATAATATCATTTTAATTAAGGTAAATTGCACTTGAGTTTCTAAGATTAGCACAACATTATACATGGGTCCCAAATTTTGAAAAAATTTAATTTAAATCTCTGAGGCTGAACTTTTGCTATTGTTTGGCCCCGCGCATGCAGTTTTTCGAGTTTTTTAAGGATCTTTGGTGATGAAAATTGTTTGTCTTAACTGTTTTTAACTTCATTCAATATTTAACATAGCTAATAGCTTATTTGAATTGATTAAATTATAAGTATATATAAATTTATAATAATATATTTAAATATAAATTCAGCTAGTAATTATATTTGATTCAACTCGAAATTGAATGAATTTTATTGAAAATAAATAAAAAAATGCTTTCATTCTAAATTTAATAATTTAGAGAAAGGAGAAAATGTTTTATATATGACGATTTCCTTGTTCAGCTGGCACGTAAAGCGACGGGCACTTCACCTATGAGTTAATTAATATGTCTGTAAACATCAAATAATAATAATAATAATATTCTGCCTGTCTTTTTCGGAACTCAACTAAAGCAATAATAGCATTAAAAAAAATAAAATAAAATAATAAAAATAATATTTCTCAATATGAAAAGGGCATCTAATAAAATAAATAAATAAGTTGAAGGCAGAAACTTAGACCCTGTTTGGCAATGGATTAAAAATTATGGCAAAAATTAGCCATGCTCAAAATCTTAAATTTATTTTAAAAAAACTTAAAAAAATTATTTTATATCTCATCTCACACAAATTCCAACATTAAACAATCACTTTATTTCACATCCAACATAATTTTTTAATAAATTAATCAACTTAATTTCACATCCTACATAATTTTTAATATAATTAATTTACTTATTTTATATTATATATATTTTTCAAAAATAATTAAAAAATTTAAATAAATTTTTTTTTTATTACCAAACAGAGCCTCTAGAAGCAGGACGCTCAAAATTACTTTCCAATCAAATACTTTAATCATATTTTTATATATAAGCTAATTTTTTATAAAGAAATTAACTAAAACTTAATAATAGCAGCATATTAATCTAAGAGCCTTATGTCTGCCACCAATGACTCATCAGTATTCAAAGAAGTCAGTGAGTAAATGATCAACTTGGAGACCATAAACAAGAAGTTGTCTTATGCCGGTCTAGCTAGGAGGCGCATATATAATGAATAGTTGAACTCATCGAGCGACTGCTCATAAAGTAGTACTATATATTTGGAATCTTTAACAGGACAATACTTTCAACCTACATAATAAAATTAACCGTAAGTCCACCTCAATACACGGGAAACCTATGCATAGATCAGAAAATATTGTAGCAAGTACATGCATAATAATTTGTTCTAATTTCAATAAAATGTCACCAAAAAAGTGCACCATATATATATATATATTAGTATAAATCGTAGTGTTGCATGTATAATTATTGGCTGATCTTTCAACTTGCAACGTACTTATATATAGAGAAAAATCTTTGGTGCATGTCCTCAAATGACAAATGATCAGAAACATAATTTCCAAAGCATTGAGTCAACTCTTAGAAATCTTTATATAATGATGATAATATGATAACATCATTAGACCCTGAGAGCTAAGCACAAATTATCAATACTATTTCTTCACCTATTTGGGGATCATCGCATTTCATCTAATCGAGAAGGAGACATAGGAAAGGAGAAGCGCAATCAAAGAACATAAACACCATCAAGTTTCCCCTTGACTCGATAAGCATGAATTATATTGTGAGAGTTCTATTGGTTTAAACACCACATTGATCGAAGATTTTTGAAGTGTCAGTCATACCCGTGTAGTTGTGCCTGCTTAGGATTTTCTTAATTTTCAATAAAAATATCAATTTTATTTTATATTTTAGACTAAAATATTCAATTTTCAAGTATTTTGGTCTAGGATGTGAAATAAAGTTAATATTTTTGTTGAAAATTATTGAGTATGTGAAATAAAATAATATTTTTTATATTAAAATCTGTGTAGAATAATTAAAAAAATTTATGTATGAGCCAGTAAGCAGAAAAGTCTAGTAAGGGTTAGATCGATGCCTTCTTGATCAAAGTCAATTAGACTTTAGAGATGGCCGGCACTGATGAGTTTCAAGTTATAAGAAAGTCGGGGAAGTAAAAGTCAACTCCCTGTCAGTCTTCTTTACCTTTATTTATATATAAATTTTGAAGAAGTTAAAATAATTTTTTCACTTCACGTTTTTAGCGATTCAAGCAACAAGTATTGTAAGTACACTCAGCACCACTGCATTGCTTTATTTTTTGCTTTATTTTTATTTAACAGTTTCAAACATGCATAATTATCTTTGGTATATGTAGACCTACTTGAAGTTTTTTTTTTTAATGTAACTTGGAGCTAATTATTCTTAATATAGTTTAGCAAAGTTACATTGATGTGCACTTAAATTTGATTGTATTTTATTTAATTTAAAATCAACTCTATTTAATTTTTTTTAGCTCAAAGTTTGCTTGCTCTAAAAATAATTGACAGGACTCAGTACGTATACAAACACATATTTGAAAACTTTTAAAATATTTTAGAGAATTTTTTTTATATAAATACATTATAGTAGCTTATATTAAAAAAGATAAAAACATAAGAATACATATAATTTAAAAGTGAAATTATAATATTATATACTAATATATTTTATATGTATATTGAATATTTTTATATAAAATTATATTATATGGCTTATACTTAAGCTCTATTTAACTTAAAAATCAACTCAAAATTGAAAAAAATTTAACAGACTCTAATCGAACTTATCTCAAAATTAAAAATTTAAATTTGAAATTGAGCCTAGCTATCTCAAAATTGACTCAGAACTACCCTTAACTATATTTTATTTCTCCATTATTATAAAGAAAAAACTACTTTCTATTTCTAAAGCCTAACATAAATCATTGTCCTGCCTATACTCATATGGTTCATTTTAGGTACACCTAATTGTAATAATTTCGATTTTATTTCAAAGAAAATTGTATTGTTACTTGTTGGTGGGTCAGGTTTAGGTCAAAATATCAAAAGATTATAACACATTTATATATATATATATATATATTATTGACATGAAGATCAATGAAACTTAATTGGAAAAAATTTCATGTATTTAGAGATTTTCAATTTAATATTTTAAAAAAATACTTAAATAAAAAAGCATACATGTCGGCGGATTAACTCGATTATTATACAAGATAGATTTTTAAGTGTCCCTTTAAAATTTCATAAAATTATATATATAATAGGGGATTTACATACAGGACACTGAATTCATCACAAATTACGTATTTCACTATCTTCTAGTAAATATTACACATATCACACTCTTTTTATATTTTTATTATTACAATAGAAATGTAAAACCCATAAGCAGAGTATGATATGTGTAATATTTACTAAAAAATGGTGAAATACGAAATTTATGATAAATTCAGTGTTCTGTATGTAAATCCCCTTTATATAATTTAGTCATTTGCAGTCTAGGTGTTTCAACGAGATAGAATTATATAAATATGCCAAATTATTTCTATTGCTTCTTTAGGCCTTAGACCATATATAAGAGTACGTAACCCCCATTCATGTAAATGTTTAACACTTCCATACCATCTACTAGATAGGATTTCTTGTTATTTGATGTAATAAATTCATATCCATACATTAGAACCCTATATATGTATGTATGTTTGTATAATATATTTACTAACAATATGTTTCATGGGATTATCCTTGTGATTTCATCGTATAGGAGCACGAAATCTTGACAGAGATGCAAGGTTGGTACTTTTATATGACTAGAATGTATTATTGTAAATTTCTAATAAATGAATTTAACGTGATAGAAACTCATCTATGAAATAATATAAAACTATGAAGCCCTTATTAGAGATACATATAATTCATATATATTTTGATGCGAGTTATATGCTTGCACAAAGCCACACTCCGATTTGATTAATTAGTGGCCAAGTTAGCTATAGCTTTTTTTTTATAAAAAATTATATATAGATTTTTTTGAGATATGTACATAATGAAAGATAAAATTAGTTAATTGAGAAAATATTAAATAAAATTAATTTAAATATTGAAATTTATATATATTATTTTATTTTTTAAAAAAAAAATTATGACTAACTTGATCATTAATTTAACTAAAAATGACTTAATTATATTTTTTTAAAAAATGTTCTACTTATTCTAACCTTTTAAGCCTAACAAGCTTGTATGAATTATGTGAATGAATGCTGGTTGCACACCAAAAACTCTATAAAATAAATGTAAAAAACTCGCATCGGGTTGACTAAAATACTTATATATAAATTAAAATTTACATTCAATCTTTTGTAATTTAAATATAATAAATTTTAAGATATAACATCGTATCTGAATAAAACATGGCGCAAGTCTTAAAATGAGGTCGACAATGTATCCAATATTAGCGCACGAGATTCTCGTGCAATTATAGCCCCCCCTTTGCTTACGTGTCACGACTTTAAAAAAAACCCGGTTCGCTTTAAAGAACTTGCAGCACCCCATGTTAGACCGGCCTTGTCGTTATCCACCTAGCTAGGCCGGCCGCTTGGATTTTTTTTTTTTAATTTAAAATTTCTCACATAAATTATAGGAATGATGACCTACAATTTAATTTTATTTATATCTTATCTATTTATTTTTAATTAATTATACTATGCACATCAAAAATATTATAAAATCTTACATACACACATTTGAGTTAAAACTTAATCAAAATCTATTTGAAAAAAAATTATTCTATTAGTAAATCATTAAAATTATATTTTTACTCTTAATAATATTTTTTTTTTCTTCCTCAATACCACACTAAAGCGTTGATTTGTCCTAAAATCAATTCACGTCGCTGATGTCTCCTTCCTTTGCCGCTACCTAAATATTAAGATTTTAAGATTTTTACTCAAAATATATTTAAATATTCTTAAAATAATATGATGAATTGCCCAGATTTTTTATAATCTAATTATAATTAAGTTATTGAAAAATTATGATTACTTATTATAATAGAAATAAGTTAAAATGTGTGTATGTAAGATTTTATAATATATTGAGTATGCATAATATAATTAACTAAGAATGAATGAATGAATAAAGTATAAATAAAACAAAATTGTGTGGCATATAGAAAATTATTCCTATAAATTATAATGATTAATTTGAATATGGGATCTCGTGATCCCTCTCCCTCCATTCTGAGTTACTGCTCAATTTTGTTTTACTCAAAAATTTAAAATTACTCCAATCTAAATGATTATCTTTATTAAAATTAAAATTGAAGATGTAATTTTGTCTCTAAAGCAATATTTAACATTAATCTTCAAAGAAAACATTAAAATTTAGGTGAACTTAAAACATGATGATAACAAATTAAAATTTGATTTTGCTTAAAAAAGCTGTTTTTTCTAATATTTCATAATAAATTTGCCAAATTATATATAAAATAATTAAAATTTACAAATTACATATACAACAGTCAAATTTTAATAAATTTTAAAATGCAATTCAGGTAAAAAATATTTCATTAATTTTAATGAATTTTTCTTTTATTTTTGAAGCTTACATATAAGATGTTATATTTGTAATTTTTATGAGTTGTAATTTAATTTAAAATTATTAGAATTAATTATTGTTTCATTTACATGATAGTTTGTTTTTAAAGTTTTTTATATTCATTTTTGTTTAAAAATTACTACCCTTTGAATGTGCATATATAATGTAACATTTTGTATCTCAAATATACTAGAAGTATTATTTAATTTTTAGTTTGATTTTAAAAAATTATATAATTTGAATATTTTTTGAAGAGATTACTTATTTTAGAATTATTTTACTTAAGCATATTTAAGTATAATATTTTTCTTCATTAGCCTTATACAAATTTTATTTAGAATTTCTCTTTCCTTCTAATATAGTATTATTTATTTCTGTGTTTTTCTCACAATTCATCATTTGGCCTACAAGCCTGATGAAAAATATATTTTTTCAGTGATTCTATTCTCTTAAGATATCACCTAGTAATCACTTCCTTCCTCTACCGTCAGGATCGTTGCATAAAGTTTCTATATTTTAAGTATTTTGTATATAATTATGTAAATTTGCCCTTAAATACAATCCAAAAGCTACTGAAAAAAGTCTTAGCTTAAATTTTTTTTTGCTAAATCTTAAAAATATAAAATAAAATAAATAATATTTAATTGTCAACAAAATTAGATAAAAAAGTAAATAAAGTAAATTTTTTATATTAAAATTTATTTAAGATGTTATTTCTATTCTATTATAAGTTTGGATTTCTAAGATTTTATTTTGGCTTTAATCAAGTTTTTTTTTATCAAAATTTTTATATTTTTAAGATAATTATTTTTTAAAAAATTAATTTTTATACAAAAATTTAAAATTTTATGACAATTATTTACACTGAAATAATTAAAACATAAACTATGAAAATTGTTAAAATGGCTGAAATTATTACTTTTAGATAAAAACAGAAACCGAAACCGAAATCAGGGAGTTTAAGAATCTTTTTTTCTAAAAAAATTTATTTTTATTATCCTGAAATAAATGAATATAATTTCGAATCTCTAAATGCGTCAGCAGTTTAATTAACCCGCCGATTTTTCTATAAAGAGGTTTCTCTCCTCCGCCCTCTCACCATCCCTTTCTCATATTCTCTCTCCTCCGCCATGGAAGAAGCTTCCTTCTCCGTCCTCCTCGGCTCCACCCGCGACTGGTTCTCCTTCCTCTTCCTCTCTTTCTCCGCCGTCTTCTTCCTCTTCTCCCTCCTCCTCCTCCTCCTCCGCTCCCGCCCCTGCTGCACCTGCGAGCTCTGCCGCGCCTACCTCAACTCCACCTGGGCCGACGACTTCGACAACCTCAGTGACTGGTACACCCATCTCCTGCGGCGATCGCCGTCAGCCACCATCCACATCCACGTCCTCGACAACACCATCACAGCCAACCCTGACAACGTCGAGTACATGCTCAAGACCAACTTCGACAACTTCCCCAAGGGCCGCCCCTTCTCCTCCATCCTCGGCGACCTCCTAGGCCGCGGCATCTTCAACGCCGATGGCGACCTCTGGCGTTTCCAGCGCAAGCTCGCTAGCCTCGAGCTCGGAAGCTTGTCGGTCCGCTCCTTCGCCCACGACATCGTCGCCGGCGAGATCTGCCATCGCCTCCTCCCGCTTCTCTCCTCCGTAACCGAGGTCGACCTGCAGGACATTTTCCGGCGCTTCACCTTCGACAGCATATGCAAAATCTCCTTCGGCCTCGACCCAGGCTGCCTCGAGCTCTCGCTGCCGATGTCGCAATTCGCGGCGGCGTTCGACCGAGCGACGATGTTATCTGCCCAACGGGCGGCGGCGCCGGTGCCGGCGCTGTGGAAAGCGAAGCGGATGCTCACTTTCGGTTCAGAGAGGGAGCTCCGGCGGGCGATCCGCATGGTGGATGAGCTCGCCGGAGAAGTCATCAGGCAGCGGAGGAAGTTGGGTTTTGCCTCCCACCACGATCTCCTCTCGCGGTTCATGTCGTCGGTGGACGACGATCGTTATCTCCGCGACATCGTTGTCAGCTTCCTCCTCGCCGGAAGGGACACCGTCGCCTCCGGCCTGACCACCTTCTTCCTCCTCCTCTCTCGGCACCCAGAGGCTGTGACCGCCATCCGGGCTGAGATCGACGGCGCCGCGTCCGGCGATGCCTCCGACGGCTCGAAGTTGCTGGAATTGCACTACGTCCACGCGGCTATCTACGAGAGCATGAGGCTGTACCCGCCGGTGCAGTTCGACTCGAAGTTCTGCCTCGACGACGACGTGCTCGCCGACGGGACCTTCGTGCGGAAGAACACGAGGGTGACCTATCACCCCTACGCCATGGGGCGGATGGAGAGGATCTGGGGGAGCGACTGCCTGGAGTTCCGGCCGGAGAGGTGGCTCTCCGGCGGAGTCTTCACGCCGGCGAACCCGTTCAAGTACCCTGTTTTCCAGGGGGGGCTCCGGGTTTGCCTAGGGAAGGAGATGGCCGTCATGGAGATGAAGGCTGTCATCGTCGCCATCCTCGCCGATTTCGACATCGAGGTGATTGGCGGGGGCGGCGAGAGGCCGAGGTTTGCCCCGGGGCTCACTGCCTCCCTCGCCGGAGGGCTTCCGGTAAGGGTTCGCCGGAGAAAAGAAGTTTCCGGCTAGCATTAACTAGTGAGCGGTGGGGAAACGATCGTCATTAATCTGATATTTGCATACTGTACATTGAGGAACTATTAATTTTTTTTCCATGAAAAGAAATTTCAATTTGGTAATTTTTCTCACACTTTAATTCTTAATTTAATTTTTATTTTTTCCTTTTTTTTACGTCACTTAATTTGGTGTATGAGTTTTCTTATTTTGTACATGAATTTTCAAATATATCCTGTCTAATTGATAAACAACAAAATGCACGTGCTGCATTACTACATATAAAAAAAATGGAGAATAGTTTTATAGAGCATGTGGCGAAACTTTTAATTAAGAAATTACATTTGGGTCCTTAAAGTTTATCCAATATATATTTCAATCAGGTTCAGATTTTTGAACCATTCACATGAATTCTCAAGGTCATTTGTTAGTCCCATCTAGATCATTATACTAAATTTTCCCTCAATTTAAGAAAAATTATTGGGTTTAAATTTTGTATTATTTCAAAGGTATAGAGTTCATTCCCATGTTAATGTGTGCAAGAATGTTGGCTGCAATGCCTGTGAAAAGGCAAAACAATGTTTCATTATCATTTCACTGTGTAGTATCCATTTTCATTATTGTTAACACGTGGTTTCTGCGCTGCATCCTGGCCGAACACGTGGCGCCTGACAGGCCTGTACTTGATTGATTATTTGCTGACTCAGCTTCAGGTCTTGCAGGACTCTTGACCCAGGTCAAATATCGGGCACGAGGGATCAGCCAACCATCGCCCACGACGATCCAGGATTAAACTTCGTAACCTCGGGCACAAGGGTACGAGGTAACGCCTGTCACAATCAACTTCACCTAACCCCGCCGCTCGCCGTATGGACACTCTTCCCAAGAGGGGGTACCAGTATTTAAAGCTATCGTCCTTCTCAGACAGCGGCGGACCTCTCCGGTGATAGACGGAACGGCGAGCAGAGCCTGCCCATCACCTTTTCTCCGGAAAATCAGGATGGGGCTACGCATGCCACACAGCTATAAAAACCGTTGAACAGTCCCAGCTAAAGGCAGGACAAAGACACAGAAAAAAGAACTCTCTCTCTCTCCAGAACAGCTTTCATTGTATTAGGACCCCAACTGAGGAGCTCCTTTCCCCTCCTTCTTCTTCTTCCTCCTCTTCTCTTCTCTAAAAAAGCATTGTACAAGCCTTCAGGGCTATCCTTTTCCTATTAAGAAAACTTCTTCGCTGATCGACCGGTGGACGTAGGGGATTTTCTCCCTGAACCACCTTAAATCTCCGTGTGCTTTTCTGGTTGCTTTGAACTAATCTTCTCCTTGAGCCCCGTTAACAGGCTCACCTCCTTTGCGCGCCGCCGTCTCCCGGAACTCTCTCTCTTTGGTGTTTTCTGGGATTCCCACATTCTACGTCAACATCTCCTGGTGCTTTCATTGAGACCTGGAAAGATGGTGGCTAGAACGCGCAAAACCAACTCTGCTGCTCGCAGTGTACGTGCAGGAGAACCCTCTGTCCGGGCGCCGGACGACGGAGCCTCAACTTCCACTTCCCGGCGACGCGCCGGATCTGCCTCCTCTTTCAGAGGCACCCGTGTTTCGGAGCTCCAGGGGATGCTCTCAAATCTCACTGACATGGTTACCGATCTTACGGCACAACAGGCCGTCATCCTCAGACAGACTCAGCCGGTCTGTACAGTACTTCCTCTCCCGCCGATAGCGCCGCTCCCTGTTCCTCGCCCGCCGGTACCGACGGTCCCTGCTCCTCCTCCGCCGGTTGCGGCGATCCCAGAGGTGATTAGGCTACCTGCAGCGGCCCCAGCTCCGCTCCTTCCGATTCCCACGGTGGCCGAAATCCCTGCGCCGGCGCCCCAAGCCGCACCACTCTCCCTCCAATCTTCTGGTTCCTCCAGACCACCCATACGCCCTTTCCGTTTCCAGGAGGTTCATCAAAACCCCCTTTCACCTTGTCCACTACCACAACCTGCCTTTCTCCCACCTGCTTTCCCTCCATTTCTAGCCGGAAGAGACCCCCTTTTTCTAGGCGCTCAAGCTCCTCATCACGGACCTGATCCCTTCTTTGGTCCGATGGACGGAAATGCCCCCTTTTTCGATGCCATCCGTTTGGCCCCTATCCCAGAAGACTTCCGGCCACCCAGGTTGGAGGTTTACAGAGGCACAACAGACCCCCGTGAGCATGTGCAGGGGTTTGAGGCCGCCGTTCGATACCGCCGGCCGGACGAGGCCACTAGGTGTCACCTCCTGGCCAACACACTGAAGGGGGCAGCATTCAACTGGTTCATCAAGCTGCCCCGAGGTCACATCACCTCCTATGAGCATCTGAAGTGGGAGCTGATCGCCCGTTTCATAGGGCGGACCCGTATGGTCGTGTCCGACATGGTCCTCGCCAACACCAAGCAAGGCGAGAGAGAGCACCTTCGGGACTACGCCAACCGCTTCTTCGCCGCTGCAGCAGAAGCCGAAGATGTAGAGCCTGCAGTGGCCATGCATAACTTTCGGAGAGGGCTCAAGGTAGGGGACTTGTCCAAATCCCTACAGTTGGCCAAACCTCGGAGTTACCCAGAGCTGGTGGCTAGGGCCAGTCAGTTCATGCTACTGGAAGATGCTGAATCCCCCCCCCCGTAGGTATTACCGGGGAAAGAAACAAGAGGAAACATCGGGGCGTTGAACCCCCGGTCGCAAGGATGCTAGTGGCCAGACCCCGCAATCGAGAAGAGGGGAGGCCCCGGTAAACTCAACCCTCGAAACTTCTTCTATCTAGGCCACTCCCTGAGGTTTATGCGGCAGCCATTAAGTAGGGCTGGATAAGGCCCACTGGACCTAAACCGGCGCCGCCACCTGGAGTGGATCCCAATGACTATTGCGAGTTCCACGGGAATTATGGGCACAGGCTTCATCGCTGTCGAGGCCTAAGAATCTTGCTCAAGAAGCTACTGCACCAGGGCAAGCTTGAGGAGTTCATGCAGATGGCTCCGACCTTTACTGCTGCCCAGAAAGGAAAAGCCCCCGAGACTGCTGAAACTCCCGCCAAGGTCCTACCACCCGTAGGCCCTAGGCAGCATGGGCGCCCTTGTCCTCCGGCCTCCAGAACTATCAATGCTATCTTCAGCATTGACCCAACCATTCAACGCCAAGGAGCTGAAGTTGGCGGCATTTCTGAGCATCATGCCTCATCCATCCCCCTTACATTCTACAGTGAAGATCTCCCCCAGCAGGACAACTTGCATAACGATCCGATAGTGGTCGTTGCCCGCATCGCCGATTTCGATGTTCGGCGGGTACTCCTCGACTCTGGGAGCGCTGCCGACATCCTGTTTGAGTTCGCCTTCCTCCAGATGGGACTCAAAGGTACTAACCTCCTCCACGCTGGGACTACCTTACTCGGTTTCTCCGGTGAAAGGGTCTAACTCCTTGGATTCATTACTCTTTCCGTCTCCTTTGGTGATGACAACGGCCACGCTATGAGCATGGTCAACTTCGCAGTCATCAGAGCTAAATCGGGCTACAACGCCATCCTGGGGAGGACAACTCTAAACTCCTTCGGGATGGTGATTTCCACGCCCCACCTGTGCGCGAAGTTTCTGACCTCTAGCGGCATTGTTACCATCCGAGGAGACGCAATGCAAGCTACCCGCTGCTTTCAGATATCGGCGCAGCTTATAGTCGATCAAATGGATCCTAGGGAAACCCAACCGGTCACACCGCAGGAAGGGGTCATCAGCGTAGCCTTAGGAGGTGAAAGCTCTTCCAAAATTATAAATATTTCATCTTTTCTGAATGAGAAGCAGCAGACAGAGGTTACTGCCTTGCTTTCGGACTATATCGATGTTTTTGCATGATCTCCTGAGGATGTAACAAGCATGGACAGGGTCGTTTGCGAACACCACTTGAATGTATCTCAAGCCGCCGCCCCCGTTGCACAAAAGAAGAGAGTAATGGCCGGGGAAAGACAGGATGCCATTAAAGAGGAAATCACAAAGCTGTTAGGAGCTGGTTACATCAGGGAAGTACAATACTCCCGATGGTTAACCAATGTGGTAATGGTGAGAAAGACCAGTGGGAAGTGGAGAATGTGCATAGACTTCAGGTCACTAAATCAGGCCTGCCCTAAAGACACTTACCCCCTCCCTCGTATCGACGCGATGGTAGACCGAACCGTCGGGTACGAGATTATGAGTTTTCTGGATGCCTTCTCCGGGTATCACCAAATCTGGATGGCCAAGGAGGATGAAGACAAGACAGCTTTTATCACTGACTACGGCACCTACTGCTACAGGGTCATGCCCTTCGGTCTCAAAAATGCCGGTGCCACCTATCAGCGTATGATTGACAGGGTCTTTAAAAATCAAAGGGGAAGGAATCTCGAAGCCTATATAGACGACGTCCTGGTCAAAAGCAAGACTTTAACAGAACACCTCGGTGATCTCAGGGAAACGCTCGACACTCTCTGAAGGTACAACCTCAAGCTCAACCCTGCTAAATATACCTTCGGCGCTGCTTCAGGAAAATTCTTGGGATACTTGGTCTCCGTCAGAGGGATAGAGGCCAATCACGATAAAATATCGGTCATTCTGAGCATGCCCTCTCCGAAAACGGCGAAAGAAGTCCAGAAGTTAGCAGGACGGATCAACAGTTTGGGCAGATTTATCTTAAAAGCCGGTGATCGCTATTCCCCTTTCTTCCGATGTCTGCGCAACAGTAAGAAAGGACCCTGGAACAGCGGGTGTGAAGCTGCCTTCACCGAACTAAAGAAATATCTAACCTCGGCCCCGATATTAGTGGCGCCAAGGGAGGGAACGGTCCTATCTCTTTTATCTAGGAGTGTCCGACATTGCAATCTCAGCGGTATTCCTAGACAGCGAAAAGGGGGTTCAGCATCCTATCTTTTATACCAGTCACATACTCCTAGACACCGAAAGTCGGTATCCCACTCTGGAAAAGCTCGCCCTGGCCCTTCTGATGATAGCCAGGAAGCTACGACCTTACTTTCAATCCCATACTATTCAGGTCGTCACGGATCAACCGCTCCTAAAGATATTACATACTCCCGAGGTTTCAGGAAGATTACTTAAGTGGTCTATCGAATTGGGAGAGTATGATATCAGGTTTGTTCCGCAAACAGCTATCAAGGCTCAGGCCCTGGCCGACTTCGTCGCTGAGTTTTCCACGACAGAGCCGCCGCCCGCCGAAACCCTGGCAGACCTCTGGTCACTTCATGTCGACGGTGCGTCGGGATCGCAATCTCACGGGGCTGGGATCCTCCTAACCAGCCCAATGGGGGCTGTACTTCATCAGGTTGTGACGCTCCGGTTCAAAGCGACCAACAACCAAGCAGAGTATGAAGCCCTCATAGCAGGATTGAACTTCACGCTTAGCATGGCCGTGAAGCGCATACAGGTGTTCAGTGATTCCCTGCTGGTCGTCAATCAGGTGAACCAGACGTTTGAGACGAAAGACGAGGTTCTGAAGAAATATCTGCAATTGGCCAGGTCTTTAATCCCTCTGTTCGAGAATTTCTCCCTGACGCATATACCCTGTGAAGAGAACCAGGTGGCAGATCGGCTCGCAAAAGAGGGGCTCCCCGACCTACACCAGACTCAGGTGTTCGAAAGGCCTAGTTTCGAATGCACCGGAGTCTCTTCTGAGAAGCAATCGCCCTGCTGGATGGACGAGATCCTTAATTACTTGAAGAGTGAGACTCAGCCTGATAACAGACGAGAGGCGCAGAAACTGAAGCTTGCTTGTGCCAAGTACGCCCTCATCGACAGAGAGCTCTATAGGAGATCCTATGCTAAACCCCTCACCAAATGTCTGAGACCAGACGAGGCTTTAAAAGTGATGGAAGCAATACATCGAGGAGAATGTGGAATACATGCACGAGGTAGGAGCCTCGTCATGCGAATCCTACGCCAAGGTTTCTTCTGGCCCAACATCCACAAAGATGCTCAGGTATTTGTAGAGAAGTGTCCTCAGTGCCAGTACTACGATGACATGCAGAGGCAGCCCGCGGGATTTCTCAAACCCATCAACTCATCCTGGCCCTTTGCCATTTGGGGGCTGGATTTCTTGGGGCCAATGCCTACGGCCATGAAGGGCTATAAGTGGATACTAGTTGCGGTCGACTACTTCACAAAGTGGATTGAGGCCAAGCCACTTACTCAGCCCACCGCCCAAAACATCGAAAACTTCCTCTGAGCCAACATCGTCTGCAGGTATGGCATACCCATGATAATCATCACCGATAATGGCACTCCATTCGCCAATCAAAGAATCCATGATTTCTGCGGGGAGCACCAGATCAACCTCAAGTACGCCTCTGTTTGGCACCCTCACACCAACGGCCAGGCGGAAGCTGCCAACAAGAATATCTTGAACATTCCGAAGAAATGCCTAGACGGCGCAAAAGCCCGCTGGCCGGAAGAGTTACCAGGAGCTCTCTGGGCTTACAACACAGCTCCTTCCGAGGTTACCCAGGAGTCACCTTTCTCCCTCTCGTTCGGAATGGACGCTCTCATACCAGTTGAGCTGGAACACCTCTCCCCCAGTATAGAAGCTGCTGCCAGCTTCGAACCCGAGGCTTGGCAAACTTGGGTGGACGAAAATGATGATTCACGAAGGGTCGACCTGGACCTCCTGGAACAAAGGAGAGAATTGGCCGCAAAAAAACGCCTAGAACACAAACGACGAATAGAGCGGTATTATAACCAGAAGGTTAACCCCAAAGTTTTCAGCAGGGGTAACTTAGTTCTCAAGCGGCGACTTCTCGCCGGTAGCAACTTAGGGGTTCCCAAGCTTGAGCCAAATTGGGAAGGCCCTTACATCGTGCGCAAGGTTGCTGGGCCGAATGCTTACTACCTTATGACTGCTGAAGGTACTCAGATCCCCAGGAGTTGGAGTGGGGATGACCTGAAGAAGTTTTACGCATAATCTCTTCCTTCAGTTCATCTTGGTATTCTTCATATTATACAGATTCAACTATGGGATTCGTTTTACAAACGTCAAATCCTGGCTTTACTCCCAATCTGGGTATCTTTATACTTCGGAAGATTTCATATTTCCAACATCCTTACGGCGAACGATCTTTGTATACTGGGAAATATATATATGGATCGACCATAGTGTCGCTCAGGTATGACCTCAAAATTCAAAACTCCGAACCATCGTGTCCGAGGTTGCAAACCTCACACACGATGGTACTCACTAACCTCCTCTAATACGGCGATCAACAAGCCTGGCGGTGCCTGGCAGGCGGGATTTCCTACAAACATCTGGGACCCTTTCATAAGCCCATCTGGCCGGCGGAAGGTCTAAAGGCCTGCTCGTAACTTTAGGGCTGTCCCTGATATCAAATCAAGATACAGGTCCCCCCTAAGCAGGGTGCCTTCGCTTCCCACTAGGATAACTGTCATTCCAAGAGGGTCAGCCCTTGCCTCAAGTACAAACATCGTACAAGATGTTTCAGACGAATAAGTTCTTTTGGCATGGGGTCAGATAAACTCCCTTCAGGCAGGATCTCCACTACTATCATTACTTCTCTCATGTGCAGGTTCACAAAGAAATATCTATAAATTCTACTAAAGGGATCCTCGAGGTTAGCCCTTGCCACAAGTACAAACATCGTGCACGATGTGTTAGACTCTCAAAGTCCCTGTGGCATTAGGTCGAGGAAATCTTTTGGGCAGGATCCACCCTGACTATCAACGCCCCCCCTTTTTTTTTATAGACTTCGAAGGTTCCAAATCAAATTTGAAGTTATTCTGTATGGATTTCAAAGCTCAGACCTATTTCGAAGGATTTCAAAATTAAGCTTGGGCTATTCTACATGGTTCAAAAGCTCTATTAATGGGTTTTTCAAAGCCAGTCAAACATTTCAAAATCATACTAAGGTACTCATACACCTCACACACAACAAAATAAATAGGTACGCGGTAAACCTCCTTTTTATTCATTTTTTTTCAAAAATTACAAAAGGGATTACATCGATTTATAAGGAAATAGATCAACCTTCGCTGACTCCATCCAAGAGATCAAAAAACTGTTGGATGGTATTGTCGGCCAAGTCAAATCCTTCTTCCTTATAAATTAGATCTACAGCCATGCAAGGAAAGGGATCCACTTCTCCAAGATCGGCAGCAGTAACCTTGCCTTCTTGGATCAAAGTGGAGGCCAACCCTTCCCAGGCCCGCCTGATCCCATCTAACCGTTCCTTCCTACAAGGTAAGCTTGTTTTGTAGGCTTCCACCGCCGCGACAGAACTGCTCGCGACTGCAGCCTCACTGTCTCCATCGGCTTTGCTCAGCTTCTCCCGCAAAGCTTTATTGTCTGCTTTCAGTGCACTCTTCGCAGACTTGTACACTCTGAATTCCTCCTGAAGGGCAGTACGTTGAGAAGATTCCGTCGCCAGCTGGATCTTCAAGGCTTCAATCTCCGCCTCCTGACGGTGCAGCTGGCCGGTCTGATCTATCATCTGCTCCTCCACCCTCAGAGCCTTGTTCAATGCCAAGGGCAAACGGGCAAGTGCCTATAAAAGAGGCAAGATCAGCATCTACGAAAGATAGCCGGAGAGATTAGAATGAGTCCTTACCGTCGCCACCCTGTTAGACATCTGAGCAAAGAGGTCCGCTGTGGAGGTCCACTCAACTGCTTCCTCCAACGCCCTGGTCGCCAACCCCCCTGCAAGGATCAGGCCCAGGTCTCCTCGAACAGGATTGAATAGGTTCGAGGATTGCTCGGAGGTGAGGGTCATTCTCCTTTCCGTTTCTGTCGCACTCACGACAAACCTTGACCCTTCGCCTGCAAATTTCCCGGTGAAATTGAGACAGAACGGAGGCTCCACACTCTTCTCCCACTCTCGCCCTTCATCAGTCTCCCCCTCCTTAGCACTCTTTCCTTTTTTCAGAGGGAGCTCCAGACTGTTCTCTTTGGAAGGGCCCCTTTTCTTGACAGGGGTTTCAAGGGAGACCAGAGCTTGGGAAGGAGCGACCACTACTTCCCTTTCCAGACAGGGCACCTCCACCATTTCCTTTCCTGGGCTACTCTCGGCCGCCTCTCCTTTGCCCCCTTTTCCTCCTATGATAATCCCCGCGGCACCTTGGGGGATTACCTTAGGCCTGGCAAGTGATGCAGGCTCCTTCCCTTTACCTGCCTCTTCTATCACCTCGGCCAGGGTTTTCTTGTCATCCCCAGAGTCGTCCGGCGAGGACACCACGTCAATAGATGTCCCGCCGCAGACAGACTCTGGGATTCCCACTCTTTCCTCTCCCCCGTCAACGACCTCCTTGCTGAGTTGAGTCGCCGGGGGCTGCCCCTTCCTAGCCCTCCTCATCAGAACTACCCCAGAAGGGGGGGCAATCTCCTTGAAAATGGTGTACCCCTGTGACTTAGCGAACAGGGATACGTCATTCTTCACCAGCCTAAGGAAGTCCTTCAAGGGCCAGTTATGCCCTTTCAGAACTTCCAGGTCCCTCTGGACCAGCGTCCCTGCCATCCATTGAACGTCGCCGATAAGCTCAGTAGGGCAGACCCCAGGCGTCAAGGGGATTCCCAAATCCCCGCTTACAAAAAAATAAAAATTCTTCCAGTCAGAGTGAGAACTGCTAGCACCGGAGAACATCGCCTTCCTCGACTTCGAACACAAGGCCAAGCACCCCCCATACCCTGGCACTGCCATCCAACTGAACAAGTTCCTGAACAACACCAGGCTCCACACTATCCCCCTGGCTTGCAGAAGTTTCAGAAAGGAATATATGTAGGCGACAACGTTGGGGGAAAGTTGGGCTGGCACGAGTTGAAAGGAGTTAGATTTCTTTGAACTCTGGTTGGGGTGGCAGCATCAATCCATACTCTATCTGGGCTCTGTACACGCACACCGCCCCTTCAGGGGGCCTGTTTGGCCGGAGGTCGGAGGTAGGCGGGATGACCATCAAGCGAGGATTCCCCCTAAACCCTTTGGTTGTGTTGAGAACCTCATGTTCCATCATAAGGGACTCCTGGTAGCTGTTGTCCTTCTGGAACTACTCGGCCAGATCGGCCCACTCAATTTCCCTTCCTCCCATCTGTTCGGTTCTTTCTTTCGAGCGGGTGGAGCAGGTACTCTTTTCTTCTCTCTCAGAGACTTAGGGTTTTGGGAAGAAAGAAGAAGCTCCCGCTCAGACAGCCGTTTATAGGGGACGAATGCGACCTTTTACCTTCCAACTGTCTGATCTTCTGGATTAGCGTGCGAGCATTATCAGACCACCCGTTCCTTCTGACAATCCCAGGAATCGAAGCGGTGCACGGTTTACGAGGCATCACTCCTCTCTATCCCGCCATTTTGCCTTCCTCAATATTCATATATCGTGCACGGGGGTTCGGGGGTTCGAGGGTTCGAGGGATACCTATTCTTTTTCTTGTGTTCGATATTCATATATCGTGCACGAGGGTTCGAGGGATGACTACTCTCTTCCTTGTGTTCGATATCCATATATCGTGCACGAAAGTTCAGAGATAGCTATTCCGCCTTACTTAGAACTTTTTCTTTGCTTTTTGGAGTTCTTTATCTTTTACTTATGGATTCATGTATTTTCTTCTAGAACTTCGTGATTCAAAATATGAAAAGGAGACATACAGAAGAATTCATCCACAAACAGATTCTTGAAAATGAAAAATGCATTTCATTAAATGATAGAATTTAATACAACTTCGTCCTCACATGTTCCTCTCATGAGTACAGGAAAAACAAAGAAAGATACAAGGCTTCAGAACTTAAACACCTGTCTGACGAATTCAGACCTCTTAACTAGGGCTCCTCCTCCTCGAGAGCAATCCATTACTCTCCTGACCACAGGCAGAAGATATCCCTGAAGACTCTTCAGTTTCCTCACCTCAAGCGATAGTTCCAGCTTCATTGGGGCTATCTACTTAAGGAATGGACCCTTGAAGTGCCTCAAAGGAAGAATCATCTCCTAGCAGGCTAAGGAGCTGGTTGAGGAGGAGGACCCATCACCGGCCTAACCACCTGGCTTCCAGAGGAGTCACAGGGCCTTCTCCCGAGTTCCCGTGCAGGAAACACCAAAGAGAGAGAGCGGGTGTAGGAGATGTTGACGTAGGATGTGGGGATCCCAGAAAACACCAAAGAGAGAGAGTTCCGGGAGACGGCGGCGCGCAAAGGAGGAGAGCCTGTTAACGGGGGCTCAAGGAGAAGATTAGTTCAAAGCAACCAGAAAAGCACACGGAGATTTAAGGTGTTTCAGGGAGGAAATCCCCTACGTCCACCGGTCGATCAGCGAAGAAGTTTCACTAATAGGAAAAGGATAGCCCTGAAGGCTTGTACAATGCTTTTTTAGAGAAGAGAAGAGGAGGAAGAAGAAGAAGAAGAAGGAGGGGAAAGGAGCTCTTCAGTTGGGGTCCTAATACAATGAAAGCTGTTCTGGAGAGAGAGAGAGAGTTATTTTTTCTGTGTCTTTGTCCTGCCTTTAGCTGGGACTGTTCAACGGTTTTTATAGCTGTGTGGCATGCGTAGCCCCATCCTGATTTTTCGGAGAAAAGGTGATGGGCAGGCTCTGCTCGCCGATCCGTCTATCACCGGAGAGGTCCGCCGCTGTCTGAGAAGGACGATAGCGTTAAATACTGGTACCCCCTCTTGGGAAGAGTGTCCGTACGGCGAGCGGCGGGGGTAGGGGAAGTTGATTGTGACAGGCGTTACCTCGTACCCTTGTGCCCGAGGTTACGAAGTTTAATCCTGGATCGTCGTGGGCTATGATTGGCTGAACCCTCGTGCCCGATGTTTGACCTGGGTCAAGAGTCTTGCAAGACCTGAAGCTGAGTCAGCAAATAACCAATCAAGTACAGGCCTGTCAGGCGCCACGTGTTCGGCCAGGATGCAGCGCAGGAACCACGTGTTAACAATTATGTAAAGCTAATAGATGTTACATACTAATGAGATGTATATATATGTTATGCAATGGTATTTTGTGGCTATAATATGCTTTCATGAAACAATAATAAAACAAGTATATTATAAAATCGATCAAATTACGAAAAGCCTAAGAGAAATGCTGCTAGCTAATGGTTAAACTCATGCTAATAGCAAAGAACACAGTGGGTATCATAAGAGAAAAAAATATGCTAAATGATTAGGAAATGATAATCTTGGAATGGTGGAGCCATGAAGGGGAACTGTCTGATCCAAATCCATATCTTCTCCCATGGGGATTGAAATAGACTTTGCATTCCTTTGGACGAGAAATAGAGAAATGAGACTATCGGTCAGTCTCTGGACAAATGGCTCGATAAAAATGAATAGTCTAACCATAAACCAAAAACCTTAAACTCTAAATTTTAATGTCACACTCTTAGCCTGATCATCCCACTTGCAATGGAGGAGGAATATTGATAGAGTGCTCAAACAAAAAAATTCTAATTACATACTTAAAATCCTTAAAAGACAATTATCTTAAATTTCATCCTTCATTTACACCATATGTATCAAATAGGAACAATGAATAATCAAAGCAGTGGAAATAAGCTTTAATTAAAACATCTATATATACTAGTATAATTATGAGCCACAAGTTATGACATAATGGCTTATTATATTACATCATCAATTACACAAACAGTCTGCCATTTTACATACATTAATTAGATGATACTAACATTATATATTATGAGTCTTGAAAAGACAGAACATCAGTAGACATAAAACTTGTATATATATCACAAGAATAACATAATACAAAATAAAACTCTCATAATAAAAGATTTCAACAATACCTTTCTTCAATCTTCTTGCCCTTTCCCAATATGTGGTTTGATGATGCAATATCTCAGTACTCCACCGATCCCTAGATCGAGTTATAACCTAGCCTACACTAAAAACAAACTATACATGCATGCGTTTCATCATTGTAAATAACATAATATAATACATGGGATTATATGCATGTTACTAAATAAGAATACAATGTATAGTAGGAACATGAAAATATTAATAATGAATATATAATAGCAATTCATATAAAATCAATTTACAAATTTAATCTATTTAAGATCTTTTTTTTATTATCTTAAAAACCCTGATTTCTCACTGTACTATCTCTTCTAATATATACGTAAAATAGCCCTTGGCATGACTATAGTCCATAAGCTAATATAATCTAGATTCTAATCTGTCATACCCTCAATAGACTTCCATCTCACAGTGAAATCACCCGCAGCATGATATACAACATACCAAATCATATAGCATTTTGCTTGAGCTTAGCAAGGGCAGTTTGATATAGGAAAAGAATGCAATTTAGGAAAATGATCGATTAATGCACAAATACTTATATCTATTTGAGGCATTTCAATAAACATATGGTATGTTCTTAGATGTCAATGCAGTAAACTCTAGAGTTAGGTCTGAGGCCAGGTATCAATGATGTTAGTATATAAGATGTGTTGTATCACGAATATAATGAGAAATCGTCATTTAATCCATTATCACAAGTCAAACATATTGTTTATAATAAGTTCTCATATTTTAGTTTAAGTTTCTAGCACTTGAATCTACTCACATTTTTAACAGGTCTTCTAGACTTTAAAGTCTTGTTTAGTTGGAATATATTTTGAAGATCTTTGAATTTTTTTTTGAGATAGAAAAATAAATGAATATATTTTAATGTTATGATGTGAAATAAAATAATTTTTATTATTAAAGATTCTATTGAATATAAAATAAAATTAATTTTTTATTAGAGTGTGTGTGGGATGTAAAATAAATTTAAATGTTAATATTTAAATTTATATATGACGTGAAATAAATATAAAAACCTAATAAAATTTTTTTAAAAAAATTTGTGGTTTTTTTTGTCCGTGCTCAAGAAAGGCCTTACCATCCTTAATATATAATATATCTATATATACATATAACTCAATAATTATTTGATATAATTATCTCATTATTCATTAATCAACAAATTATTCTTATACCGTTAATCATGCTTCATCAACAAGGAAACCATCATAATTGTGGAAGCTTGAGCTTTTGGGTGGAAATGTTCTACTATGCTGATTTATAGATGTCAACTAACTAGAACACAGTTAAAATTAGATTTAGGGCAAGTAATAAATATAAAATTTATGGCAAATCAATTAAATATTTTAATTGCTATTTTTCATAAAACTTGAATATCATTTAGTACCTCAAAAACTACTTTAATCAGTACATCTAGACATTCTGTAAATTAACTTCAAATATCTAGACAAAAAATTCAATTCTAAATGTTTGAAGAATTAGTCAAAGATATCAATCTGTAGCTATAAAAGTCTTCTATAAATAAGTATCATACAAATTCAATTTCATTTAATATATATTTTTTCTCATGTCAAAAATTATTGTCCATCAAAATGCAAGTATTCTATCAAAATTTGGAGAAAGTCCAACTATAAAAAGCATATATATATAGTAAAACATATGCAAATTTCAAATTAAATGAGTAAGATTTGACTTTATTTCTAGCTAACATGTGGATAATTTGCTAGCTAATCAGATGGATACCAAATTATCCACATGTTAGCATCATGAATATGAATTTCAAGATAATTCACAATAAAGTGAAGAGTTTTCAGAATTCATGATATTCAATGTGAAAACGTATATTTTAGCAGTTCAACCTATATTATATGCATGCAAACTCAATTACTTAAAATATCAAGTTTTACTCTTATAAGATTAATTGTTTAATATATAGTATATGAAATTGCATACCTTGCGTTAGACATCGAAAGTTAAGTTTTAAAGTTTTCATCTGTCTTCGGCTTTCCTAGCTAATTTTATACACTCTATCTATCTTCTCTTTCAGCTATCCTTAATTCTTCTCTAATTATCTCGATTTTTAAGAGTTGAAGAAGAAGAAGAAGGGGAAACGAAAAAGCTAAGAAGGTAAATTCTAACCTACATCAAAGGATTCTCCAAGCTTTCCATGTTTTCCCATCCAACCTGCCAGCTCTTCTTCAGGTTTCCACCAACCACACTGAAATGAGAAGAGATAATGGGAACATTTCAACTAATTATCATGCCATGGAACAGATGCCATATATATGACTCCTATGCTTACTCAACTCGATATCAATCTCATGCTACTTGTTAAGGCTAAGAATTCAGCTCAAACTCATCCCCAAACGAGTACCTAATAACCTATCTAACGGCCCATTTTATCTCAGACGGTTCTAAATTATGAAACGTTACACTTTAGCTTTTAAATTCTCATTCATCATATAATTAATTAGAATACAAATGCAATCTTTGAAATTATTTTTTTATGATAATAGAAATTACGTTCATTTTATTTAAATTAACAAAATAACTTCCAAATGAACAAATTAACTTATAAAAAGCACAATAATAAATAGTAAGTACCTGGATTTTCCTCTTAAAATCCTAAACCTTCTGAAAGCCTTAAATCTTAACTTTAATTTAAATCCCAAATCAACCTTCACCTTAGAACTTATATTCACCACATGATATCATCTAATATTTGCGTTAAAGGCATATATTCAACTGAATTATTTCTATATATTATGAGCAGTTGTATAAGAAGGAGTAGTTAGCTAAATTATTTTGATACCATATTTTATTTTTTCTTTCAATTGTTATGGTAAAAACACTTACTTGACTTATATTATAAATGAGAAGAGACAGAGTTCATTGGTAATATTAGAGTACAAATTAAACTCGATGTGTACTTTATTAGAATAGATATTTTCTTTAATAAAATATTTAAAGAAATGTTTACTTTTGAAACTCTAATATATATTCTTATACAGTTTAGTCTTATCTTTGACGAAAATATTATCACTTTTTCTATAAGTTTTCTTTATGCCCTATAGGATAGAATTCTTGATGAATCATCTTTTTTAAGTTCCTCCAATTAATATTTTAATTTTTTTATGGGGGTTATAGAAAGCAGTGACGGATGGCTTGGATCTCACACAACAAATAACAATTTACAACTTAATTGAAGTTGAATAGATATCTAGTAGGAAATAATCAATTAAATTTCTTTGATATACTGTTTAATAGTTTTGTAAAGGCATTTATTCAATTAAATTACTTCTATAAACTTTGAGTAATTATTTAAGAATAAGTAATTAATTAAATTAGTTCGATATATAGCGAACAGATATTTGAAAGTAAGTAAATGCATGAATTAGCTAAATGTGTTATTTAATAGTTGTGTAAAAGTATGTATTCAATTGAATTAATTCTATATATATATATATATATATATATCATGAATAATTATCTAAAAATAAGTAATTGAATAGAATATTTTGATATATAGTGAATAGAATGTCCACTAGCAAATAATCAATTAAATTACATCAATATTACACATGATAGCTATGTAAATGTATTTATTTAATATAATTACTTGTATGTGTCATGAATAATTATTTAATAGTAAAATTAGTTAAATTGATTTCAAGATACAATTCGAATTGATGTATAATGGCAAATGATCAATTAAATTACTTTAGTATACCATCTAATGTTTGTGTAATGGCTATTGCATGCATTCAATTGATTTATTTTTATATATGACAAATAATTATTTAATATTAAGTAATTAATTAAGTTAATTTGATATATAGTTAATTTTATAAATATTAACTTTTGATTAAATTACTCATCCTAGTAAATTGACCTCTAGTTATGCGTCAGCTATGAGCTACCCCATCCGGTTCGACAAGTTCAAACCGGCGACCAAGCCTCGTAAAAAATGACTTGACATGCGCGACTCGTCAGCAAGCGGGCCGGTTCAAACCGTTGACCAAGGATGCCATTTGTACTGGCCGGTGAATGCCGTCGCGTTTGTGTACTTCTTTCTGTCCTCCAACCATTGAAGTACAAATTCACGGGACAACGCGCATGCTACCTCTACCGACCCGGCCCGATCCACTCCGGACTTCGGAGCCGTAACGGCCGTGGCTGAGCTACGTTGGGTCGACCCGACCCGACCCGTTTGTATCGGGCCAGCTGGGCCAATCGCCGCACGGGTCGAGCCGGTCACCAACAGCGTCGGCTGACGCTGACGACGTAACGAAGTTTGATCCGCTTCTTCGCTGTTATCCACCAATTTTTTTCCTCTCTCTGCTCCGTAATTTAAGCTCCGGCGAGGAGACGCTGCGATCGCAGACTTCAGGGACGTTTGGCATCGGAAGAGCCTCGTCGCCATGGCAGAGGTAACTTTCTGCGCCAATATCCTCGTACCTACTGAATTAGGGTTTACGATTTCTCAATTGATTTCTCCGTTTTAGGTTTGTGTGGACGATTGTTTTCATTGCCTTGTGGGATCGAAATCGTTCCGCTTATTTATGGTGTGTTGGATTGTTTGTTTCTATTGATTTGTTGTTCGCTGCTTCTGTTTTGTGGAGAAGTTAACCTTTTAGGACGAATTTTGAGAACTTTACATACCTTTTTAATCCTTTTTTTTTTGGGGGGGGGGGGGGGGGGTGTTAGATAGGTCCTTGGTGTTTGTTTTGAAAGAGTTGTTTAGATTGGCAAGGTTTTCTCTAAAATCGTTTGTTCTCCTGCTGTATTTTGTGACACGATTCATTTTAAATTCAAGGAGTTGTTCTTCCACGAAAGGTAAAACTATGATGTTTAGCAGGAAATCAGTTTGTTCAATCTAATTTAATATTCATATTAACCAGAGTTTGTTTGGTGAAATTGAAACTATGGAGATTTGTTCTGGAGTTCAGAAATTTTGGAAGTGTGATAATAAATTTAGGTTTGAGGTATTAAGAGATGGAAAAGTTTATAGAAAAAAATTGTTTAATATTAAAAATTTCACAGATGGACTTTGAGTTAATTAGTTACTACTGTTTTACAATGTTTTAGCTATTAGCATGTCCCTGGGACTGAATAAAGTAGAAAATTCCTCCTTTCTTTCTTCCTTCCTTAACTGTATATTATTAACTTTCATATTTACATTTGCTAGTTTAGTCTTCAATTTGCAAGTCTTCATCTGTTTATTATGCAGGACAAAATTTAGGATCAACAATCTAATTGATTAATTTTCAAAAAAGCACATTTTTTTCAAAGATCCTGCAAAACATGCCAATTTATACCCAACAAAATAGTTGGTAAATTGCAATACTGAATTAGAATAAGGCGATCGATTTGATTCAATCTGATCTGATCCAGGAAATAGAAAATAATTTTGCTTCTCTAAATTGTGAATATCAACAACAGTTGATCTCAATCAAATCTCAAACCTCTTAATTAGGGACTAATTAAAAAAAAAACCCATTATAGATAACTCCTATTTGAAGTTGGCTTACCAACAAAAGTTAAGATTACATGAAAGATTATACTTTCGCTAGAGATTTCAATACAATAAAAGTAGAATAATTTTCTGGCCTTTTACTGATATCAACGTGGTTTTAATAGTAACACAAGGTTATTAAAAAAAAAAGTAACATCAGGGTCTTAACTATTTGAAATTTATTTATCAACAATCATTGAGATTAGATAAAATTTCTACCTCCAGGACAAGAATAGAATTCTGTAATTTCACTGACCCTAGCTGGGCTTTAGCAACAATATCGTGGATCTTAATAATATCTTGGCTAGTGAGCCACACGAAGTATCTTTGTGAAAGGAGTGTGAGTTCAACCTTTGTGTTAGACCACAATATTGGCAAATGAAGTGATTCTTGCTGTCACTCATAGCTGGACAATCGGAGGTGTCATTGCTTTTGATTTCATGGGAATAGGGATAGATCAGGGGAATCCGCTTGTGAGAAAATGGCGTGAATCAATAATGGGCTTCCAAATTCCCGTTCACATGGAATTGATGATGAATTGAGCTGGCAAGGTGGTCGAAGTCGCTAGTGGTGGCTATTTCCTGATAGATTAAGGCTGACAACTGAATAACTAGGGTTCAGTGATTTGTACTCACCCTTCCATCAGATGATGTCCACATTACCAAAATCTGAATTTCTCCTAAGAGTTACTTTTCATTAATCCTCTAACCGCACATTATAATTTAGGGGGGACTAATCCCACTCCAGCGTATGGTGTGGCATTAAAAAACTCAATTTAAATAAACAAAGTAACCAAATCAATTAAGTTGATTCAAACAAAGAAGATAAATAAAAACTCGAATAAATAATCCTTAAGTGATAATGGCACGATTTGACCTGGACTTAGTGGTAAAGATATCCCCATCATTATAACTCCTAAAATCTTTGTTCTGTCTAAAGCATGTTATAGTGCAGTGACAGGACCTTCTCAACCTTGCAATGCTCTATTTTTGTCACTGAAGCAGAGATATTGAGCCTTACTTTCGTAGTCATGGATTCTTTGAACTGCCAACGTACTGAACCTCAGAAGATAAGTGGACCACACGTTCTCTATGTGATTTGTTCATGGGATCCATCTTGTACTACTTCCTTTCTGCTTTGAAATCTTTTCTGAAGATCAAACTGATTTCGTTGATAGCCTTTGTACGTCTCTTGTAGGTTTAAGCTTAGAAATAATTAAAATGTGAAGCCTCATATATTTGCTGTACCTGGTTCTCAGTTGGATGAAATGATGGATTGCAAAATCTCCCGACATCATTCATATAAATTGTAGGAGACTGCTGTTGTTGTCAAACTATGTTTATTAAGAAAAGATAACATTGAGTAGCGCCATTCACTGAGAACCATAGAAAATTCTCAGGCTGCAACTTTTTTTATTTAGTTTGACCATATAACCAAATCTCATTGACATTTGGATACTTCGCCCTCTTCCATGATTTGTTTGCAAGGCATTGTTGAACTTACATTTTTTCTTTATCTATTGTAGACCGTTGTCCTTAGAGTTGGCATGTCCTGTGAAGGTTGTGTTGGTGCAGTGAAGAGGGTTTTGTCAAAAATGGAAGGTAATTTACCCGTGAACTTATGTCTCATCGTTATAATCATCTTGATATATATATATATATATATATTTTTTGATAACATATAATCATCTTGATATTACTGCATCGATAACTTTTTCAGTGTTCATCCATTAGTATCAAAAGAATTGAGAAAAGATGGGTTTGCCAAAACTGACATTTGTTAAGTTCCTGTGTTCTAGTGTAAGATCCCTAAAACCGTCAATTGTTGTGTAAGCAAATTTCATAATTTAAAATTAACACCAAATACAGTATTGTATGACACTACAATCAACATTGTATACATCCAATTTAAATAACTGTAAAACAAGATATTTTGTCCTATCATTGTCATCACTAACCTTCCTAACAATTTAAGATCAACTTTATAAATCCTATTTTGTGAAGTAATCATGCTCAGTGCATTTTAAAGGTGTTTAACTTTTACTTATCTAAACTTTTATACAATATCTAGCCAAGTTATTTTTGGCATTGTTTGCACTTAAAAAAGTTTTCAAAATGAAATAGTAACGGTCCAGATGACCGTTTGAAAGGTTCAATATTTTTGATTCTTTCTCTATTTTCGAAGGAGTAAGTCTTCGAAAAAGTGGTTCAAATGAATCAGAGGCATCTATGGAATGAAGCTCTAAACAACAGCATAGACCCAATACCTTCGATGCGCCTAGAGTCTTCAAAGATCTAAAACAGCTAAGATAGAAGCTTTTTCGAAACTAAGATTCTTTCATCTAAAATAACCTTAAAAAAACTGTGATTTCGATAGAATCAGTTACTGACTTTAGTCGAAAACACAACAGAACAACCACCGGTGGCACCTATAAATACCCCCCTAGTCCACTGGTGAACGGACTGTTGTTGCTGCTGTTGCGACTGCTGGAAAGCTGGAAGACTGAAATTCTAGATTGTTGAATTGCAGGGTGAAAAATAACAAGCAAGAGAAGGATTTGCTACTAGTGAGCCACTCCTCCCGTTATAGATTCTAAATTCTTCTCTTCTCCTTAGTGAATTCTAAAGCTTGCTTTGGCCATGATCAGTCTCTAAGATGGTCTGGCAAAATAAGTCTTGGGATCATTGAAATGCCGTAGAGCTAACAGAAGCTTCCATAAACTAAGCATAAGTTTAAAAACTTACTTAAAGGCCAGAACAACATAAGGCTCTAAAAATAACAAGAAGATTGCCCAAAACTAACAAGAAATCTCTAGCGGATCGCTGCAAAATTTCAGATGTTGACACCTGAATTCTTCGTTGCATCTCAACCATACACGTGGCACCCAGAGGGACCCTCTCAGACCTTACTATCTGTCATCAATGATAATTGACTAATCGGATCTCTCCATTGCAGACCTCAAACATCGATCCTGGTGGTTTGGCCTTCCACAACACCAGTCATGATGCTTAAGCTACAGCATTTCCCATAACATCAGACACGATGATTTCCCGGCTTCGGCTGTTGTTGTCAGATTGCCACGTCAGCATAGCTTCCACTGAATGAGATTCTCATGGGTCGTGAAAACTAAGAAGCCGTGTGCTTTAACCATTATTGACGTTTTTTTCAGAAGCCATCAGTAGTGGGATCGTTGGTATGGGCTCGGAAGACATAATACTCAGCGTTTCCATACGGAGAATCCGCTGAGGTCCACTACAACTCGCTTATAAATACCTCCATACGAGATACGCAAAGAGAGAGGAAGATACATGTAATAGTAGACAAATTAGGAAAGATTCTCCTAAGAAATGTCGGAGACGAAGCTTATAATCCATCTTGTATTTGTCTTTTGACCAAGTCCTTGAGTTTTAGTGGAACTTACCTTGCTGACTCTCCGGTGGACGTAGGAGAATTTATCTTTGAACCACCTTAAATTCCTGTGTGCTATTATGGATGACTATTGCATTTCTTAATAATCACGCTCCTAAACCCCCGGGTTAAACACATTGTGTGCCACTGATTCTTGGGACTCCCGTCTCTTTCCGTCAATATTTTTCTGGTGCTTTCATTGAGACCTAGAGAATGATAGGTAAAACACGAAAACCAACTCCATAGCTTAGAACGCCTGGGGCGCCGGGGAATCTTTTGATAAGGCTCCTAGAGGTGAAGGTTCGCCCTCCGCCTCCATACGCCGCACTGGACCGACCTCCTCATTTGAGGGGATCTAAGTGGAAGAGCTGCATGAGATGTTGGCGAACCTCATCAATCTTGTCACCGAACTCGCTACTCAACAAGCAACGACCCTCTGACAGGTTCGTACGACCAACGCTGTTGCTGATCCGGTCCCCCCTCCAAATACGGCAGCCCCTCTTCCCTCGCCGTCATTGCATGATCCTTCCCTGCCGATCGTGGCCGACCTCGTCCTGATTTCACCACCGAACGCAGCGGTCCTAGTCCAGAATCCCCCGCCGGTTGCTTTGGTGCCTTGCCTTCCAAGGGGCCCCTCTGCTCCGTCCTCTAGCTCTTCCCACCCTCCTTGGCGTGGCAGATGCCACCTTCCAACAATTCCTCCTTGTCCGCCTCACCTTCAACCTGCCCACTTCCCCCCAGCTTTTCCCCTATTCCTAGATGGGGAGAATACACTTTTTTTGGCACCCCCAGGCCCCTTAATGCGGATCTGATGTCTTTTTTGGGCCTTTTGATAACAACGCCCCCTTCTACGATGCCATTTGGCGCCGGCTCCAGAGGATTTCTGACCTTCTCGTCTTGAAGTCTATAAGGGCACCTCAGGCTCTCGCGAGTACATCCAAGGGTTCAAAGCAGCCCTCCGTTACTGCCAACTAGACGAGGCGACAAAATGTAACCTCCTTGCTACTACCCTGATGGGAGTCGTGTTCAGCTGGCTCATCAAGCTGCCTCGAGGCTACATTAGCTCCTACGAACATTTGAAGTGGGAGCTAATCGCCAACTTCATTGGGCGAACCCGCATGATTGTCTCTGACATGGTGCTTGCCAACATCAAATAAGGAGAGAAGGAGAGCCTGCAAGACTACACTAACCGATTCTTTGCTGCTGCGGCGGAAGCAGAAACGTTGACCTCGCCGTTGCCATATATAATTACCGCAGAGGATTGAAGAACAAAGATTTGTACAAGTCTCTTCAGTTGGTGAAACCTGGAAGCTATCTCGAACTGGTCGCTAGCGCGAGCCAGTTCGTGCTCCTAGAAGATGCGGAGAATGGCTCTCCCATTGCTTCTAGGCTCAAAGCTGAAGAAAAAAGGAAGTGAAAATATCGGGACAACGAACCACCGGGCCCGACAGATCGAGGGGATCATAAACGCGACATCAAAGACAAGAAGCCTTGCCAGATCTATGCGCAGAAGCATTTTGTTTTCACGATCGCTCAAGGAAGTTTATGCGGCGGCCGTCAAGCAGCGATGGGTTCGCCCATCCGCACCTAAGCCGGCACCTCCAGCAGGCACAGACCTCGACAACTGCTGCGAGCTGCATGGGAACTATGGACACAAGCTCTATAAGTGCCGTACACTTAGGGCCCTGCTTGATAAATTAGTTGATCAAGGCAAGCTGGAGGAGTTCTTGCTCATGGCTCGTGCTCTTGAAGCTGGCAGGAAGGAAACCCCCCATGAGGACACCTCGGGAGCCCTTGCGCCGGCTACCACAATCGTGCCGGGCTCATATCAAACAAATCGAAGGTACACTCCCGTCACCAGAACCATCAATGCAATCTTCAGCGTTGATCTTACAATTGCTCGCTGCTAAATCATCTAAGTTGGCTGCTTCTCTCAAATCTCTGCTTCCATCCCTCTTACTTTTTTCGGGGAGGACCTACCTCCTCCCACTAGCAATTTCTACGATGATCCCATCATGGTCATTGCACACATTGCCAAGTCTGATGTCCGGCGAGTTCTCATCAACTCCGGTAGTGCGGCCGACATTCTGTTCGAGTCAGCTTTCCTCCAGATGGGCCTTAAAGAGACGGACCTCCTCCAGAAAGGCCTTACCCTTTTGGACTTTTCTGGGGAAAAGGTTCAACCCCTGGGGTTCATCTCCCTACCGGTGACTTTCTTCGACAACAACGGACACGCCATGAATATGGTGAGCTTCGCAGTTTTCAGAGCTAAATCTTGCTACAATGTCATCTTGAGAAGAACCATCTTCAATTCCTTTGGGATGGTGATTTTCATACCCCATCTCTGCGTGAAATTTTCTACCCCTAGTGGTCGTCACCATCAGAGGAGATTCGAAGAAGGCTTTTCGATGTTTCCAGATAGATACCCAGATGACATTTGGTCAGCTAGATCCTAGGGAGACCCAACCTGTCACCCCCAAGGAGGGAGTCATTAATGTAACTTTGGGAGGAAAAGACTCCTTCAAGCTTGTATATATATCCTCTTCCATGAATAAGGAGCAGTAGACAGAGAATACTGCCTTACTTTCCGAGTATATTGATGTTTTCGCATGGTTCCCCGAGGATATTATCGGTGTCAATAGATTCCTTTGTGAGCATCATTTGAATGTATTTGTTAATGCCACTCCTGTGAAGCAGAAGAAAATAATCATGGCGGGGGAGCGATACTAGACCATGGCCCAGATTGCTGAGCTTTTTTGTGCCTTCAAGGCATATAGGATATCTCATGTTTATAGAGCCGCTAATAGAGCGGCAGACTTTGTAGCTTCTTTTTCTTGTTTCGATGACACAGAGTGGCGTAGGGGCATGTCCCTCCTACTCGATTTTTGTGCGATCCTCAACGAGGATCGAACCTTTTGTACCTGATGTATCTTTTTACTGTTATAGTATTATAGGCTACGGCCGAATTTCATGAAAAATTACTAAAAGCTAAATACATTAGGGAAGTCAAATATCTGGACTGATTAACGAACATCGTCATTGTGAAGAAACTTCCGCACACTCAATCAGGCTTGCCCTAAAGACCAATACCCCCTGCCATGTATAGATGTGATGGTAGATCGCACTGCTGGGTTCAAAATAATGCGCTTCCTGGATGCTTTCTCTGGTTATCACCAGATAAGAATGGCTAAGGGAGACGAAAAAACTGCGTTCATTACTGACTTTGGAACCTACTGCTATGATGTTATGCCTTTCGGGTTGAAAAATGCTGGCATGACCTACCAACGTATGATCGATGCCGTGTTCAAAGACCAGAGGGAAGGGAATCTCAAAGCTTATGTAGATGATATCTTGGTCAAAAGCACAAGCATGGAAGGTCATTTATCTGACCTAAAGGAAACGTTTGACACCCTTTTCAAGTACATGCTTAAATTTAATCCTATCAAATGCACCTTCGGCGTCATGTCAGGCAAGTTCCTCGGCTATCTCATATCCTCTAGAGGCATCGAGGCCAATCCTGACAAAATCTCGGCTATGCTCAACATGCCCTCTCCGAAGACACTAAAAGAGATCCAGAAGCTGGCTGGCCGGGTGACTAGCCTGGGCAGATTCATCTCCAAAGCTTGGGGCCGATGTTTGCCGTTCTTCCGCAACTTACGTGATGACAAAAGGGCTCAATGGACTCCTCAATGCGAAAAGGCCTTCGCCGAATTAAAGAAATACCTGATAACGGCTCCAATCCTCACTGCGCCAGAAACAGGAGACACCCTATCCCTGTACCTCGGAGCCTTCGACACAGCAATCTCAGCAGTCCTCGTCAAAGATGAGAATGGGATCCAACGCCCTGTATTTTACACAAGTCACGTGCTATAGACACCGAGGCTCGATATCCTGTGCTGGAGAAGCTGACTCTCTCTTTCCTTATGGCCGCTAGAAATTAAGACTATACTTTCAATCCCCACAGTACAGGTTGTCACTGATCAACCTTTCCTCAAGATACTTCACACCCCTGAAATCTTAGGCAGACTGCTCAAATGGTCTGTCAAACTAGGGAATTCGACATCAAGTACGTCACTGGAACTACAATTAAGGCGCAGGCCCTGGCTGACTTCATAAGGCGGTAACGCCTTGGACGCTATATATCAATGGCTCTTCTGGACAAAAATCTCAGGGGCTGGCATACTTCTGTCATGCCCAGCCGACATCACTCTACGTCGGTCTATTGCCCTCCGGTTCAAGGCTGCTAATAATCAAGCTGAATATGAAGCCCTCATTGCTGGCCTAGGGTTTGCTTATGGACTGGGTGCGCAACACATTTAGGTGTTCAGCGGCTTGAAGTTGATGGTTAAATAGGTGAACCACGTCTATGAAACTAAGGACGATGTTTTGAAGGAGTACCTAGCCAAGGTGCGTGTACTATGCTCAAAGTTCCTAGAATTCTCCCTAAGCCATGTACCCAGAGAAGAAAATCAGGAGGCAGATCATCTGGCAAAGAAGGGATCCTTCGACTTCTATCAGCACCAAACATTCGAGAGGCCAAATTACGAGATGACGGAGATACATTGCACTATTCAGGCCTCGTGCTTGATGGATAGAATCATCGACTATCTAAAGGGCGGTGTCCAGCCAAACGACCAAGCGAAGGCCCGGAGCTCTGTGCAGCTCGCCCTAGGAAGGAGGTTCTGTTTGAAAAATATACAGAATCAAGTATGATAGAAACTTAGAAGAAGAGAAGTAAGTAAAATGTATCAAGTAAATGATCTCTACGAAGGGGAACAGGAAGGCCAAGCCTATTTCGATGTCGGCACCAGGAGTTCGAGGAACAGCCTCCAACGAATCTCGTTCTCGAAGGCGCGACACTGCAAGTGGCTCTCCTGCGGCCTCATAAACTTCGGCCTCCGACTCTGTTCAGGACCCCCCCTCAGCAGCTTCGTCCATCCTCGCCAGTTCGGCCTCAGAAGGCAGGACGACCACCTTCATCTTAGATACGAAGGCGAATTGCCGATCCAGCCACTCCGTCGACATGTTGAAGTAGACACACTTGTACGACTGGCTCCGCGACCGGATGCACTCCGCCATGTCCAGCCCTTTGAGGTCTTGACGCCTCACCATCCCTCGATCGAGAAGCACAGAGCCAAGCAGGTTGACCGAGCTCTCCAGTGCCTCCCTGATAATGGCCTTGAATTCCGGCGACCGCCTCCTAGCGATGCCGGTCTAAAGATTCCTCAAGTAAACGCTGCAGTTTGGCTTCCCGGCGACTGGCCTCTTCGAGTGCTCTCATTGCAGACCGAAGCCGCTTTTCGGCGAGGTGACAATGACGGTTCAACTCGCTGAGGTTGAGCTTCGCCTTCTTGTCCCGCATCTCCTACGCCATCGCCTCCCGGCCGAGCTGCGACAAACGCCCAGTCAGGGACACGTCGAAAAAAAAAGGGAGTTAGAGGAACTTACCACTCTCACCATGTCCGCGCACCGAGAGCTAAGCGCGGCCACTGTCCTCGGTCTGCTTTCTTCGGGGACCTCAGTACTTCGTCCCTCGCGGGACCATTCAGCACTTCGTTCGGCGGAAGTCGCCTCCCTTTCGGCACTGGTTCCCGCCGAAGGGTCATTACCATGTTCTTCGGCGCTGTCGCTGACTTGGACGTCATCTATGCACCCCAAGTCATCTTCCCCAACACTGCCCGTTGCCAAAGATGTACCTTCCGCAATCCTCCTCCTCTGAGCTGGCCGCGCCAATGGACCGCCTCGCTCGTGGGGAACCCTCTTACGGCCGATTTGACGGAGGTGGAACCATGATAATTCGAGCTGCCGGCGACCTGCAGAGAGACGTCAGTCCTAGATCGAAAACACAGGGTGGAACCAAAGTTGCTCACCTGTGTAGGCCCGCACCTCGTTCTCTAATTCCCGTAAGTAACCCTCCGTGTCGTGGACGCGCCTCCGGATCTCGTCCACGACCCGGAAGTGGGGGTCTTCGAAATCGATACCATCCCCCAAGAACCTTGCTTCGCCGACCTTGCGGGGAACAGTGTATCTGACCTCGCCAGCGGCGATGAAGAAGAACCACTTGTACCAGTCCGCGAAGCCGGTATCCCTAACTTTGAACACCTGACAATGCCACCCCTTTAGAACGAAGCATCCACGAAGGCGGGGGTTCGCCTCCCATCGGAAGACTCCCTTGAAGGCTTCGATATCCTAGGGGACCCTCCGGCGCCTCAACTCCTTGATCTGGTAGTAAATCATCGTCATGGCGTTCAACGGGAGCTGCATGGGAACGATGCCGAAGTGATTGAATACGTTCATGAACTCCAGCTGGAATGGGAGGAAAAGCCCGCCTCAAAGATGGTGGAGACAGACCGCGATCTTTCCCTCCGGGGGGACTTGAACGTCGCCCCCTCCGAATGGAACTAAACGTCGGACCTGTTTAATCTCCGCATTGAACGTATGCGGAGGAAGGCAGCATGTCTCTCTGGCGACCCTCTCAAAGTCGTCCCACATCTCCCTCGCTTGGCTGCGCGACCTCTTCACCATCGTGGTCAGAAACAATTTCAGTGGGGGCCACTAAGGTAAGTTTTATAACCCTCTCCCCGACGGTTTGGCTTCCCAAGGGCAAAACCTAAGCTAACACCGCCTCGGGTCGAGCAATTAGTCACATAACGCCATCAAAAATAGACTCAAAGTCCAAAAAGCTTCCATTACGTCTGACAAGCTTTTCGTATAGGTGGGAGATTCAAAAGAAAAAATGAAAGAAGAGAGAGAGGAGAAACTCTAATTTAATGAAAGCCCGAACTCTGGTAACAACAGCAATCCCCGAGCAGCACGAGCAAAGCTGTTCGACGGCAGTTATCCTCCTCCAACTCTTTGACGTGCGCCACCAGGTCAATCTTCTCTTTCTCTAACAGCTCGATCCGTCCCTCCGCTGCCACCAGATCACTCTCTTGCTTAGCGCACTTCACCTCGCCTCCAGAGCCTCGAACACCTTCTTCGCCTCCGAAGGCCCGCCAAGACGTCGTCAATCTTCCGCTTTACCCCTGTCACCTGCTCCCTGGTCGCTCCGGTCCTCTCGATGTGTTCAAGCTTCTGATAGATTGAGCGGGCGGCATACCACGCGTTGAACACGACAGAGGAAAGTTCGGCTCCCGCCGGCCCCGAAGAAATGGTCAGACCGATCGAGTCGCCAGACCGTTCCGGCGCAGCCGGTTCCCTGGTTGCGGGGATAGGAAGGTTGACCGGCGGCGAAACCACCCTCACCGCGGGTGGGGCTTCGTTGTCCGCCAGAGTGATAGTATTCTTCACTGGAGCCGCAACTCGAACACCGTCGTCCCTCCCCAAAGATGGCCTTGGGGTCGCGCGCGCAGAACCCCGCGAACCCCTACCTCGGCGGGGGTCTTCCCCGAACCGGAGAAGGTGATTCGCGGTCTTTTCGAGGCATCCTCTGGAATCGCAGGCCTCTAAGAAGCGGCGGGCTCCGCTCGCGAACGCCTAGCGAGCGGGGCTTTGTCGACCACATCTTCGAGCATGACGTTGAAAAAGGACATCCTTCTCTCTCTCGCTCTCTTTTTCTCTCTTGGGGGACCAGAGAATTCTCTATAGCGGGGACCGTGGGCGTTTTATGGCTCGCACATCAATGCAGGCCGCCTCGAGACTAGCCGGGGGCATGTTGCCTTGGGATTTGCAAGGCAGTATCTGGAACATACACGTGGAGGCAGTGGCACAAAGCGAACGACAGACGACTTCCACAAAGTCGAACAAACCTCAAGTTGAAAAGTCTTCAAGTCGAACAGCGGGGTTCAGAAAGTGTATGCGGAATAGCCCTTTGCACCCCATTAAAGAGGTATGGCCTGCCCCAGGCGTCGCAGAATCAGGAAAAAACTCAGACTATAAATTGTGATGTAACAAGAGAAAGGGAATTTTTTTTCTCTGGCCCCATTCTCTCCAAGAATCTCCATTGTATCCAGTTTTTCGACTACTGAATCCTCTTCAAAGCTTCCCAGAGAGAGGCCGTGGTTTTCCGCCTTATCGATTTCCACGTCAAAAACCCTGGTCTCACTTTTTTCTTTTAACAATAATTAACATGATAATGCAATTGAATTGAGCTCATAGGTAGAGTAATGTGAATTAGGAAGGAAAATAAGTAAGATCAAGAGCAAGTGATTGAGATTAAATGAGAATATAAAAAAAAAAGTGTTCAAAATTAATAAGCAAGAAGGAATGCTTACATGAAAATCAATAAAATCTATTTAAAAAGGGAATTAAGAAAACTTAATTTCATCTTAATTAAAAGTGTTCTAGAAAAAATATAGGTAAAATTATTAGCAAATAAATGTATTCTTACATGATGGTCTTAGAAAAAATATAAAATGAAGTTTTTGATTTCTATTGGACTTAGATAATTTTCCTCAAGCATGATAATATACCTAATTACACACTAAATAAGAGGATTAATTCATTAGTATTGAAGTAACTGTACTTATTAAAATTAATAAGATTCAACATGTGGTAGTGTCAAACCTTTTGTTGGTATTTGTTTGGCTTTTTCTGGTTATCCTAGAGATCCCATGTCAAAGAAGTTCGTTGGAATCTTGTTTGGGTTTTTCTTTTTGACTAGCCAGTTTGATGATGCTATTTGGGCCAACTGTGTGGTGATGCATTTTGAGTAATCATTTTTGGTATTATAACTCCCCTTGATCGTTGACCTGACTTTCCTTCTTTTGACCTTCTTACATTGATGGCCATGGTCTCTTGTTCATTCTTGATATAACAATTTGCTACTTCCATCCTTTTTGGCGGGCATTATGCTGATGCTGACACATGTATTGCCCTGTTGCCTCTAAATAGAGGTTGGTGAGCCTCCTAGGTTTCCCTATTTACTCGAGAGGTTTTGAAAAGACATCGGTCTTTGTAATGTTAACTGGTAGTTTCATTTCATGAAATGGCGGAAGGACCTGGGAGGTGAGGAGCTGGATCCTATGAATAAGGTCAATCTGATTTTTCCCAATCCCAGTAGAATCCCAACCCCATGCAAATCTTAAGGTGTTGAAGTGCATCGTGCCAACGAGTGCTTTGGTTGCACTGTTATCTACTGCCTCCCTACCTGACAAAGAGTTGTTAAATAGCCAAGGAGGGAGGAGGAAAAGGATAAATAAACGAGAAGGTGAAGACAAATGATGATGGAAAAAAATAAGGTAGAAAGGAAAGGAGAAGGAAATAGAGGAAGGAGGAAAAGAGGGTGAATTTGGATTCTTTGGAGGTAGCAAAACCTCTTTAAGATTAGGGGCAAGAGAAACCTCCCTTGTTCTCTAAGAAAATTCAATGTTGGTGGTAGTTACATCATCGAGTATAGAAGAGTTCTAGGAGCCAAGTGTAGGACTATCACTCGTGATGGGATGGGACATGACTTTAGCGCACGAAAAAACTGTTGGCTCGAATGACCCCTTCTCCTAGTGTAGGGTTGGGACCCTAAAGGTAGTAAGGGAGATTTATTAGTTCTACGCTGAAGGGACCCAAAGGATGCAGAGAAACAAATTTGGGTCTTGGAAACGGAGAATGAAGCTTTGAAGTCGGCAAACAAGGCATTGAAAGATCGCTTAATGGGCCTCTGAAAAAACTATGACCTTCTGATAGGCGAGGAGTGGAGACTTAAGAAGATCCATTACAAAAGGGAATGCACAAGGCTGAACTAGATCGGTTAAAAAACACTATTCTATGGAAGAAGCTGTTTGTGACCATATAGGAACTATTGGGTGATTCGTTTGAGTCTTCTATTTGATTTATAGGATTATTTTTGATCTTTATCAAGTGTCCTGTAAGTCGAACAAACCACCTTATACGGCTAATCACCTTTTGGAAACTAATGATATATCAATGTAGTTTAACCCTACTTTATGTCTGTAGTTGTGTTTTTATTATTTTTGAAATCCACGCATTTTGAGGCATAATGATGGAGGGATTTGGTACAATCGAATGATATAATCTCCTTAGGTGCAGGAAGGCATTGTTTTACCTTTCGAGGTCAAAGCAATCGTTGCACTTCCACAAAAGTGACAACCTTCTTCTGGGTTTTGACATGTGGTCAATTCAACGGAGCAACTAATAGTAGGATATGATGCTTCCTGGATCAACATTGTTTTGTGTTGGCTATAAAATGGGAAAAAAGGAGCACTTTCCTACACGTGTCATTCACGCTTCTCCCATTCTTGTTGTTCACGTTCACTGTTTGATGTGAAGATGCCGAAGAAGATTAAGGCCCAACATCAATTCGAGATCTTCAATGAGAGCTACGAATTCCCACTTTCTAGCCTTCTCGAGCCTATGATTAGGAAGTGCTTCTTAGAGTCTGGGTGTTGAAGTAGGAGGCCGGTGGTGCTATTCGAAATTTCAGACCTGAAAGCTCCTCCGAGTGGCTCAAGGGAGCGCAAAAATGGGTATTGCTTACCAAACCCGACAAAGGGGTGCCTAAAAGGAAGCGTAAATAGATGATTATTCCAGCTAAGCAATAGCCATCGACTCCTTTTCAAATAATTGAAGGGGGAATCTTCGGTTTAGGTGGCTAAAGACATCAATAGGATTATTGATGAGTTGATCATTTTCGAGGGAGAAAGAAAAGAAGAAATGCCGATTGGAAGGGGACATCGAACTGAACTCCAGCATGGAGACTTATCTAGATGGCAATGAACATGTCTCCTTACTTGAAAGAGGTGATGTGCCCCCTTTGACTCTTGAAGGCCCACAAGGTACTGAGAATGTCGAAGGCTAGGTTATGGTAGAGGGGGAAAGTCCTTTGGTTGAAGAGAGTATCTTGACACTTCCGTTGAAAAGAGTATTTCAGTGTCAACTACGATGCCGTTGGAGGAAGTTGACAAGCCTGCGGGGGAAGGCAATCCATTTCGCAGTGAAGGCCATGGCTAAAAGGAAAGAGAATGTTGGCAAAGGATCTTCCCTTTCAAAGTTGTTCTCGAAGAATATTAACACAATCCAATAGGTAAGACTTAGATAATTTTTGCTTCTGGTTAACTTTCCTTTTGAGTGGGTTTAGTTTATGAAACTACTCGAGTAGAGAATTAAGAATCAACCTGCCTTGCTAAGGAAGATCAGGTTGCTTGAGGAAAGTTTGGGGAAGGCAAAAGTTCATAAGTAAAGACTATTTCTATTTGTTTGTGATATTTAATTTTAATAAGGTTAAAGTTAAACTTGGATGAAATTTTTTTTTATTAAAAGTTGTGAATGATGTGAAATAAAGTTAGTTATTATGTTGGGAGGTGTTAGAGATGTGATATAAGTTATATATTATTTTGGTATTAGTGTGGGATGTGAAATAAAATTAATTTTTATTTTAAATTATATGATATAAAATATATTTAATTTTTAATATTAAATTTTATGTGTGATGTAACGTGCCGAGTTAATTTTAAACTGACTAAACAAAAAGGGCTAAATTTTTGAGTGACTTGAAGGCCTGTAGGTGAAAAGGAGATGGAACGGGTCCAAATGATTGGCTATTTTGAGCAGTAACTCGAAGAGGCTGATGCCAAGATTTCTACTCTTTGTCAAAAGTTTTTGATTAAAAAAACTTTTGCATCTTTATAGAGGGAGGAAGTAATTGCTAAATATGAGAGAAGTTCTCCATTCTTAGTAATTGTTAAGAAGTGCCTTTAGAGCAATTGGAAGATTATGGTTAATGAGCCTAGGAGTGCTTCAACAAATCCAAAATTGTGTTGAGACATTTTTCAACAAGTCTGTAGAGCATAAAGTAGTACTTCCACCTTCTTTAGTGTTCGGGTAGATTGCTGGTGAGGGCCTTAGCGCAAGTGTAGAAACTTCCTACACTGAAAGTGAATTGTCACCGTCTTTGCATTCGGAGGAGAGTACAAGTGGGGTTATTCCCCTATGACTTGGAGGAGAAAAAATCTCCTTCAAAAGAGTGATGTTGTATTAGTTTTAATTTTGCCTTTATACAAATAACTATTAAAATAAAGGAAAATTTTCAAGCCTTTTGTTCGATTATTAGTGTATATTGTGTGTGATTGAATGTTGTGCAAATGATTGAATACTTATTATGTTGGTTATACCAGACGGTTTTGATTACTTGGCTCTGTAATGCTAGTACTCGGAGGGGAACTAATGGCTTTAAAAGAATTTTTTTTTTTTTTTTTTGTTTTTTTTTTGGCTTTAAAAGAATGTGATAAAGTATTTCTTTGACGATGGTTCCCGGAGGTGGACCAATGGCTTTGAAAATGGGAGAGTTTCGTTTATTTAATTATCTCTTTGATGGTTCACTTCAAAAAGAAAGTATCTCTTTAATTGTTGTGCTTAGAGGCGGACCAATGACATCAAGAGAGATTTTGTTGAGTTTATAATCTCTTTGATGGCGGTGTCTAGAGGCGGATTGGCGATGTTGATAGAGATTCTTAAAGAGCATGAGCTCAAGTCTTTTTTGACACTATTTATAGCTGGATAACGAGGGAACATGGTGATGTTCTTTCCGTGCGTTGCCATCCTTTGAGATCTCCAAATATCTAGTTGTGGCTTTTGGCAATTTGAGCGTTGGTGTTGGACCTTTTGCTGGTACTTGTGTTGCTTTTTTTCTCTTGAAATATCCAAAAGACGTCATGTTAGAAAAGCTTGTTGGAGCTTTGTTTTGGTTTGTTCTTTGAGTAACTAGTTTAATGGTCATTCGAGTCAACTATTCGTTGATGCATTGCGAGGAGTCACTTCTGGTGCTATAGCTCTCCTTGACCATTTACTGGACTTTGTCTCCTTTTTGCCATCCACGTGGATAGTCATGATCTCTCTTTTTTTGTTTATTTTGAGATAACACTCTCTCTCTCTCTCTCTTACTCTCGGTTGCGGAGGGAATATTTGATAAAATTATGGATTTGATCTCCTGCTTGAACCTTAGTTTCACCCAGGTTATTTGACGCATGTATTATGTATGAACTTGGGAAAGAGGTTTGTAAACATCTAAGGGCCCAAGCAATTGAGATTAAATTGGAAAGGGAGAATAGATCTAAGTCATTTGAGTAGAAAATGACATAATGAGATTAAGGCTGACTTAACATAATTGTGATGATTGATTTTGAAGCCACTATTTAATGTATTAGGGTGTGATTTTAGATGGAGTAGTGTGCGTGGAAGCCTTTGGGATCATGCCCAAAGATCTCCTAGAACAACTCCTATTAATGGCGTATCTAGGATATGCTCAGAAGGCACATAGGATAGGTTTGATGAATGCAAAGTCTGAAAGGACCTTCATGTGAAAATGGAAGTCAAAAATAGTCACAATAAGTGCTTTTCAAGTTCTTAGCATGATTTAATCGACACAGAGATAATATTGGAGTGGATCTATAGAAATGTTTGATGTAAAGGATAGAATGAATGCTCTAAAGGGTATGGGAAATGTGGGAAAGGTTTCAGTTGGAGAGAGCTGCCTCTCCAGCCAAAAGTCAAAAATAGATTAGAATTAATAAGATCAATAAGATAAAAGGCAATTCAATTGAATGTAAATAAGGTAAATAATGTTGATCCTCTAATGTGGTTGAGCGTTTGTAATGTCGGAGCCACTGTAAATGTTGACAGGGAAATTTGGATGGTGTGATGTACTTAAATCGAGCTGAACATTCAAAAACCCAAGAGAATCAATAAGCTATAAAGAGTAAAGAGACCAAATTTATGTGGTTCAAAGGGGTATTACGTTAGGTCTCGTGTAAAAGATGATCCACTATAATATATCTGAGTTTCCCAAAGGGGATACAAAGAATATTCATTAATTTTGACAAAGAATAAAATAAGTAAAGAAATAAAAGGACTTAAATAAAATGGGTCCATAAAGGGGATCCTTGGGCTGCTATTTCTCGATTGTATCTCTTCTTCCTGCACGGTGAAGTTGCAGCACACGAAACAGAAGCCATATGGAAATCTTGTGGAAGCTTAGTCGGCTACTGGGACTCACCGCGGAAGGCATGGTTGACGTCGTGATGACCAACAAGTTTCCATCCAATGGCAGAATATTTGACATGGCAAACACAACCGAAAAGTCATTATTGTGATAATTAATGCTTATCCATGGAATTCCTGTTGCCGCAGGTGTTGAATCCTTCGATGTTGATATAAAGGAACAGAAAGTGACTGTGAAGGGCAATGTGAAACCTGATGCAGTCCTTCAAACAGTTTCCAAGACTGGAAAGAAAACTGCATTTTGGGAGGTGGAACCTGAATCCAATGAAGCTGCTCTTCCTGCAGCCACTGCCGCTGCATGAAGCAGTTAATTCAAGTCATTATTACCCTAATGTGTACTGGTTGATGTGCTTGTCTTAGAGGCAATGTGTGCAATTACTATGAAATCATAATAATCTGTACAATAATATACACCCCACTACTTCTGCTAAAACGTTTCCATATGATTTCTGACTTTTTTAAGTTTCTGCCATTGGTGATAAATTAGCATCAGTTTGTCTGGCACTAACTGAAATCTGACCGTAGCTCGAAATTTAACTGATCCGTACTTCTCACTGAATAAATGAAAAAAATATGCATTAAATTTAACTCATATCTTCTATGTTTCAAATCTTATATTTGTGGCACACTACCTACTGTTTGTTTTTATGTTATGTTGATAAAGCTCCACATTTTAGATTTATTTATTTCTATTTCTAATGTTGCTGTTAGTTAGGGTAAATGCTCTAAAAAGGATGGGTAAATGCACATGTGTCCCTGATTTTGGCCTGCTTTTCTTGAGGGTCTGTTTTTAATCGTTTCACATGGCTACTTTACCATCAATTTGTATTTAGTTTAGGTTTAATTTAAAAATTTATTTGAATGCTGTTGGTAGAGAAAAATTGCCAAGTCAGGCTAACAACTATGATCGATCGAAATAATGGAGCAAGAGCACGGTCGTTTACGTGGGGGGAAGATAATTACAAACAACAACTAGAGATAGGAGCACTAGAGTTTATGTGGTCCGGAGTACTCTCCTATGTCTACGGGGTATGCTAGAGAGTAAATATTCTTCTAAGTGAGATGGTTTTATTGAAAACGAGTATATAGGTGAAATGGGGCTATGAAATAGTGGAGCAATAGCCGAACGTGGTCATTTACACTGGGGGAAGATAATTACAAACAACAACTAGGGGTGGGAACACTAGAGTTTATGTGGTTTGGAGTACTCTCCTATGTCTATGGGGTATGCTAGAGAGCAAATATTCTTTTAAGTGTGATGATTTTATTGAAGGCGAGTATAGCTTGTAGAGCCAAGAAAGAAAATGTGAAAGGGAGCTATGGAAGGCTGCCTGGGTTCAAATGTGTCACCCGGTGTCAAGAGAAGGGGACAAATGGAGAAGACAAATGAGGACCTTCGAACATGAGAAGGTCAATTCAAAGGTCCGATGAGAAGATGAGGAAAGATGCTTCATCGTAAACCTTGAAATATAAGAGTTTAGGAAAAAGTCCTTGTTTCTACCTTGAGGGGCTTTCTTTATTGCTAGTAGGGATAATTCTTACCCATAGATCTATCATTGTGTTGGTGGGATGTCGACACGTGGCCCGGAGATCCCAACATAGCAAGGACATGCAATCCTTCTAGGGGAGTGGAAATGTGTAGTCTCTCTCCGTCCTTTGACACTGCTTACACTGTACTTGATGTGGAAGAGCGCCACACATTCTCCAAGGATGATGGTGCGGTTCACATGGCTTTGATCGGGTGGAGTGCACAAAGGGTACTGGAACTAGCAAGTTGACGAGTGATGGATCCGCTCGAAATGGTAAACTACTGGAACTGAGCTTGGGCAACATATGCCGACCTATGAGAACACCAAGCGGTTAGTGATACCATATCCATTACATGCCGAAGGTTGCTTGGCTATAGTTCTCTTGCCTGGCATGACCATTATCGGGTGGGGTGTTCGAGTTTTGCTGAAAGCCCGTTTTATAAGCCAGGGATCTTTGCGCATAGGTTGACTTAAATAGAGAATGTAGGTCTACTCGAATGCCATGTGAACTACTGAGATGGAGCGGGTAGCCTAGTTGAAACATTAACCTCTTTCCCTTGAAGAGTTGTATATTTAATGCGGGTCCCATCATACATGCGTCGTTGAAAGAGGAGACAAGGATCCAAGGCATTGTTGTGCCATCTTCCTCCCTTATGCGGCCATGTGTGGGCGAACCGGATAGTGTTAGGATTTCTAAACAACTATCAAATGGAGAGCTCAGATTGTTACAAATTCGCAAACACATCGACGAAGTTGAGGGCTAAGAGCTTGGCGGTGGCAGAGATCGTTGAGTTGGCGGCGGTAGCGATAGCATTGGCACTGGATGTGAAGCAATCGAGAGTGGAGAATGTAGTTCCTGAGCTTGGCGAGGAAATGTCTGCTTGCTAGCACTAGGGTTGAGGCTCTTTTGACAGCAACTCCTCTGATATGATAGGTGCATCGCTCCTCTCTTGTTGTCATCACAGAGCTCTGAAGCATGGACACTTCAAGAACCACGCCGTGTTTGTGTCGGGCACACGGACACTCAGGGACACGCGAGGACACCTAGAGACACCGTATGGGACACGCCACATGACGTGTCCTAATAAAATAATATTAAAAAAACTAAAGGACACTTTTTGGACACGCAAGGACACTTTGAGACACCTTAGGACACCTTAGGACACTTCTAAGACACTTCTAGGGTCTCGTTTGGTTGGAGTCAATTTTTTTGCCCAACACAAATTTCAACTATAAAAATTAATTTTATTACATATCCAACGTAAATACGAATATTAGAATTGAAAATATTTCACAGTCGTATCCTAACGTATCCGTATCCTAACGTATCCGTATCCTACTTTTTTTAAATTTATCGTATCGATGTATCAGTATTGTATCGTATCTGTATCGCCGTATCGTATTCGTGTTTCATAGATTTTACCCAATATAAGTTAAAATTCTAAATTAACCAAGTTAAATTCCTTCTTTGTTGCCCTTTAAGCTTTACGAAAATGAACCAATCGCAAAAAGTTTAGAACTCTAGCTTCACTTTTATCCTTCTTTTATCTTATGTGCAATTTTCCAACTTAAATCACAAACTGATCTATTTTTGACGATGCTCCAAATTACTTGTCTCTCCCACTTTTGAATGCTTCATAAAGCTCGGGATCACAGTCATGCTAAATAAAGTTATACTACTCACTTCTCCGATCATCATTTTAGCCTCTTGGCTCTACTTCATCAATCTATAATATATACTGGAGAGCTACCCAGTTACTCTGCAGCACTGATAGCTCTTACTTTCTCTTATTGTCACGCTCACTGTGATTATCCTAATAATCAAAATTGTATTTTCTCTTATTCAAAGTGAACCCTAAATTTATATCTCAATTTTTTTAATACTGATAACGTTTATTCTCAAGTTCTCATCTTGATTCTATGAGACTTCAGTGCTATTTACAAATTATTTATACTTAAAAATTTAAGTTTGTATTATATTTTATATATTTTTTTAAGTATGAATTGTTAATTTTATTATTATATTTGGCGTGTCATGCTGTGTCCGTGTCCTATATTTTAAAAAATCACCGTGTCGCCGTGTCGTGTCGTGTCGTATCCTGTGTCCCCGTGTCGTGTTCGTGCTTCATAGTCGCAGAGGCATGGTTCCCATCCTTACTTTCTATTTTTGAGCTAATGAAGGTGGCATTGAAGATGGATGGCTACTAGATGATCCATGTAATTAAAAAAGAAAGGAAAAAAAAAACAGATGATCCATGTGCTGGTTGTCCTCATCAAGATGAGGATGCTGCAAAACTGAAGGGACACCCGATTGGCAAGCCACTACAACATCCGAATAAGCTGGCTAGATCGAGTGTTGTGCTGGTCAAAGCCCCACCTATGGTCAGAGGGAGACCTCGAGGACGTGGGATGTGACGCTCGTGGCCGAAGAGGGCGGGGAGTGATCGCCGGGTGATATCCTAAGAAAAAGGAATCACTGAGGCAAAGTGCGGCTCCTGGCAGGCTTCTAGGCCGAATAATGAGTGGTGAGAGGGGCACAGGAATGAATCATCCCACATCGGAAAGGGATGGAGATCCTGAGTTGTATAAGTAGATAACGTGATCTCAAATAGTTGATGCGCTTTTTGGGGCAAAACCGTGAGGCTAATGATGAAAAACTCCATAGTTAAGCGTGTTTGGGCTGGAGTAGCACTGGGATGGGTGACCTCTTGGGAAGTACTCATGCACGCAGTTTTCCTAAAGCCAAAGCGGACAATACCTCTACATTGAGATTACGGGATGTTACATGGGAAGACACTGTCGTTAGGCCAAATTATTGGCACAGATGCGCTTAAGCCTTCGTCATCCTCGAAGTTGCTGATGGGGTCCGAGGTGTTTGGTGGTAGTCAAACAGGTTAGCACGAAAAGGAGATGTCGCGACCCTCAAGCTCGGAAGCAATCTTGAAGAGATTAAGGAGATAAAGGACCACTATAATTGGGGGGTTGCGATGGTGGAAACTTCTCTCTTGTTCGAACTTTTGTTTTAGCCCAACACAAATTTTAATTGTAAAAGTCAACTTTATTTCACTTCAAATACAAATACTAATATTAGACTTAATTTTATTTCATATTTTACACACTTCCCAATGTTAAACTAAATTTTTTTCATTAAACTTATAAGATAAAATATTTTTTCTATTGTTCAAAATTCAATTGTCAACTAAACGAGACCATAGATTAACAAGTACTTTTGGGAAATTCACTTGTACAAGCATAAAATTTATTCCCACATGGACAAGTCAATGAAAAGTTGTTGGCTGTATACGAGAATACGTCCTTAGGCACGTAAATGTATTCTAAAATCGTGTGTCCTATGAGCCAAAGCGGAGCATATTTATGAAGCCTACTATTATGTATAATATTATGATCACTCTATGTACCTATAGAGATTATCCCACGTGAATAAGTTAGGGAGACCGTTGGTTGGGAAAGAAGGCAGTGACATTTGGGTTGCAGTAGCATTTTGAGTAGCAACT